>CM028380.1:87269558-87359891 GCA_013146195.2 Codonopsis lanceolata | reverse complement strand
AATTGTTCTAACTGACACTTAATCAGTTGAAAAACTTCTTAAGTGTTAAGTCAGTTTGCAAGAATATAAGAGACGGCTGACAAATCAGTTGAAGTGGTTCACAGATAAACTGCTACGTCCACTACCAAGTTGGTCAGACTTGGATTTTTGAAGTGCACTAATTTTATTAAAAATCTATTTGATCTCTAATGGATCAGTGTACAACAAAAGACCGGTGTTTGTGGAGAATGATTGAGAAACAATCAAACTCGTGAGACAAACTGACTGATTTCTAAATAATTTGAAATGAAATATTTAGTGTTTGCCTAAACAATAACTAGAGGGAAATATTCAGTGAGAAATATCTAGCTAAAGTTTTCTTGAAGACAATGTCTGAGAAATTGAAAGTATTAAGGATTCTTGACTTCTGTAAAAATTGTTATCTTCACAAATGCTTCCAGTGGATATTTATAGATAATCTTCAAAAGCAACCCGTTAGGAACACATTTGAATTTGAAAATGTGTTTTGGCAGAGGCAAAATCTCAAAGGATCTTGTGAGATATTTTTTAGCAGGATATCTACCAAAAACACAAAGTAGGAAAGTGTCAGTACAAGTGTATGATTAATCAAATAAGGAAAGGTAAACTGACACTTAAGCACGTAGAGGTCAGCTAAGATAAGTGGCTGACAAAAATGATATGCAGCTGACCAAATATAATCTAATTTTCCTGGCTGACAATCAAGTGGAATGTTTTTAAGCAAATCTTTTTAAGTGCAAGATTCAACAGTAATCCACCTAGAAGAGAGAAAGTAAAAAATTATTCATTAAGAAGAAATCCAGCCAGGAAGAAGAAGCCACGCAGGAGGGGGCAGTGTGGTGCACCGCTGCCTCAAACATGGGGTGCACGCGCTGAGGAGGAGCGTGAGAGGCGTTTTCTAGTGGGTCTGTCGTCTGCCAATTGCCTGAAAATTTGATTTTTCAATTTCATTTTTTTTAAATCAAATCATTACTTCTAAATTTGTAGCCGTTGGGTGGGGCGGGGGGGTTGTCCGGCTTGAGGGGGGGTCAACGGTTGAGTTTTTATTTTTTAAACATTTTTTTTATTTTTCTTTTCTTCCTTCTTCCCTATAAATATGTCACCTCAATCCTCTTTATTTTCTCCATAACTTCTTCATTCTCTCTTCTATTTCTTCATCATCTCTTCTAAAAAATCAACTTCTCTACATTCTTATCATCCAAATAGATTCACAAGAGATAATCATTTTTTTCAAAATTTACTGAATTTTTCAGATTTTGTAGAAAATCAAAATACTCAAAACTCTCGGGTTCCGGAGAATGTTCAAAATTCTCAAATTTCATCTACTCCCCAATACCCGCCTAATTTTTCCAACCACCCAAATATTCCCAATTTTCTGAATTTCTACACGCCTCCAAATTTTGGACATTTCCAAATTTTTCAAGTTCCTCAAACTATTGGGAATTCATGATCTAGGAACGTTCATTTTTCTCTGAATTATTGGCAACCTATGGGAAACCAAGCATTTCAAGAATATATGCAGCGAGATTCAGAGGTACGTGATAGAAGCGCACATCATGATCTTCGATCCAACTTGGTTGAGCGTATATGACGTCATTACGATGACAACTAGTAATAGAGTTTAATTATTGACGTTTTTAGGAAATTTTAATTATTGAATTGTTTTAACGTGATTTTTAAATATTTATGTTTTATGTAATTTTATCATTTTATGTATATTTTTTTCAATTTTAACGTTTTTCTGTAATTTTCTATTTATGTTATTTTAGGAGTTATGTATAATATGTGTTTTATAGATAATTTATTAATTAAAATATAAATTTATAATTTATAATTTAATTATTATTTTTAAATTAATTTATGTCTTACTTCATAAATTAATACGGAATATTTAAATATGAAATATATTAAATAATGTTAAATAAATTTATTTGTTTAGAAGTGTAAAAATAAGATTAAAGTATAAAGTTAATGAGGTAGCAGTGTGATGTTAAAAAGATTATATAATGGAAATATATATTTTTAAGTGACTAAGAAGATAAAAGTATATAATTGACAATGAGACCCAGCTAATAAGATATGTAAGAATAAGTAGCAATGTCGATGTTCTAATTGTGATTACAAATTTGAAAATAAGACATTTAAGTGATCAGTGATAGATAGAGTGATAGGGTTTTCAATTTTATGATTTCTCCCTTTTTATTTTTTATTTTTTTATTACGTTTGATTTGTATATTCCTTGTGGCAGGGCCAGGCCAACCGGGCTTTTCAGTACCAAGCTTGCCCGGCGGGCCTATTGGACTAAGCCAAAAAGGCCGGAGTATTTTCAGGTCTTCAAAATTGAAACCCAAACCTATGTAAAATCATGCGGGAAGGCCAACTCACTATGCCCAACTCAATTTTGACTGCTCTAATAAAGACCCATAGTGAATGTTGACTTGGCATGTGCGGTACCACCAACCCGTTGAGGTGTGCTTAGTTGGCCAAATCAATAAAATGCCATTTAATTCAAGCAAAAAACTTATTGATTGTTGTTCACTAAAGCCTATACTATTGACTATTGCATTAATATTTTAAACTACCATAAATATTGATGGATTAATAATCTATTTTTCAAAAAATAAAAATAAAAAAATAAATTATCTGATGAACATAATATGTTTTGGGAGAGGCTATTTCTACTACAAATTTTGCTTATCCACTACATCCTTAATTATTGCATCAAATAAATACATGTTTTGACAAAATTATGACTTAAGTACTTGCTCATTTTAAGTTGACAAATCAAATTACTTTCCTAATTAATTTTTAACATTATTTTTAGTTCAAACATTTATGAATAACATATTTGAAGTACGTGACCAATTTAAGTTGACTAATCAAGTTATTTTCCTAATTATTTTTTAACATTATTGTTTAGTTCAAACATTTATGAACAATATAGTTATTCTATTATTTTTTTTACTTTTTGTAATGATTTTATTAATTAATCTTATGACTAAATTTTTACTGTAGTAAAAAAATATCATAAGGACATTTTTTCAACCAAACTTTAAGTAAATATATGTTCATTGGTTATGGAAAAAATCAAAAGTGAAATTTAAAGGATGTAATAGTAAAAAATAATCAAATAGTAAAATCATAATATGAAATATTAGCGTAATATTTAAATATTTTGTCTATCTTTATAATTGATTCAAAATTTTAATTCTTGAGTTGATTGAAACCAATATTCAGTTTAATAACTACCATAATAATTTAATTGATATTTTAAAATAATATTTTTAAAACTAAATTAGAATATTAATTTTTGATAATAAAATATCCAATATAATCTAAAATTTTGGTATAAAATGTATTAATCATATTATTTTTATGATAATGGAATATGAAACGTGAGTGATTAGAAAAGTTGATTAAACATATTTATTACCAAAAAAATAAGTACAATGTTTGTTGATAACTAAAATGTTAAGAATATAAATAGAATAATTATGTTATCCATTGATGTTTAAAAATTGGGGGAGGCTAACCACACCTCCATCAAATGGCCTTTGCACCCTATTCAAAATAATTTCTAACATGACATTGCATTCTAGTTTAAACAAACCCAATAATCCTTCTCTTCTTCATCTTCCTTAATCTTCTTCTCCCTCCTTGCCCGAGCACCACACCAACCAGTAACCATCTTTTATTTTTCTTGCTCTTCAAATTAGCCTAGATTTATTCCTAGGTTGATGCCTCCACAGGTGTTCGGCCATGGCCGAAGGAAAATAGGGATGTTCGGCTTAGGTTGATTGAATATCCCAGAGCATGTTCGGTTGTCGGACATTGCTTGGGATGTGCGATCGACCTTAGGTGAACAACCCCCACCCCCCTAGTTTGTTCCTCCGGCAATGACCGAACACTCCCAATTTGAAACGTCAATTGGAGATGAAACGGAGTGAGAGATGGAGGACGTGACGAACCTTGCCTCAATTTTGGAGTCAGCTCCTCCTTTGATTGTTTTCCCAACTTAGAAATCTAGGTTTGTTGGTTGAAAAATGGGAAGAAACAAAGGGGAGAGGGTTGGGTGAGTGACGAATAGAAGGAGAAAAAGAGGGGGAAGTGATCGGCATGAAGGGGGGAAAAGAAACAGTGCGTGAGGGAGGTAGGGGAAGAAGGGTAAAATAGGAACAACATGTAGTGTGAATGAGGAAATTGGTTGACTTTGTGATACGGGGTGGGGTGGGGTGTGGAGAGTATTTTATGGAGTGTGGTTAGCCCCCGCCTATGAAATTTCTATTAATATGTGGAGTTTGCTACAAGGATAGCTATCTAACAATAACAATGTGTCAATAATATCCAATGGAAAGGGATTCGTATAACGTCGAGATCCCACCTTTGTGCTTATAGAAGTCCCCAATCTAAGTATCCCTCTGTTACAAATAAAGAATCCATATTTAAATGTGATGTGGCAAAATCACAGCTTGGACCGTCCTTGAGTTGGGTAGGATATCTGGGCTTTGGATTGCCTCCCTTGAGCCTGTTAAGAACACAAGAAAACCTAAGTGGAAGTGCAAGGCAGGGCCTCGCGAAACCCCTCCGGCGTGAGAGTAAGTCTCGTGTGTAAGCTTGAAAGCAAATTGACAGAGTATCGAGGCTCAAGAAAGTGTATGTACCTTGTTAAGGATTACGGGGAGGTATTTATAAGCCCCCAAGGTGGTTGAATCCGTCTAGGATTCAGTTTCCATAGCTATCGGATCAATCAAGGAGAGAATCCCTTGATTTTAGGCGTGATAGGCGACTGGCCGCGTAAATGTAGGAGCAGATAAGGCAAGTGTTCTGCCTAAACATGGAAACCTTTGACTTGTCTTGGAGAGCGAGCCGCCGGTGCTTCTTGTTTGATGTGTGCCCGGGCGAGCAGGGCTCAGCCCGGCCATTCCACTTGCATTGCTCTTGAACTTGTTGTTGGCCCAAGGGACGACCCCTGGTCGGGCGGGCAAGGCCAACGCTCGATCAGGTTGGGACGAGATGAATCTGGTTTCTTTGCTAAATGTGTGATGTTCGGCATGGCCCTCGGTCGAGTGCAAGACCTTTGCCTCGACTGTGTTTGGATGAAAGCTATGTTGCTCGCTGCTTGGGGCTTCCATCACTTTGCTCGCTAGGCCTGTGGGCCCCATATGCATTGTACTCGTGACCGGCACGTGAGGATAGCTCGTGCCTTACTCGTGACCGGGTTTGGACCGGGCATATCAAAAAGTCAACATTTTCAAGATTTTTTTTAATATTTTGAAAATGCCCTTAAGTTGGTTATTTATTCTATTTATGCATATCATACCAAAAAAACATGTAATAATAATACTGTAATATAATATTGTAATACAATTTCAAATCAAGACCCCAAGGGGTGGGAGAGATGGTAAGGGTACTCAAGTAAAGAATTTGAGGTCCTTGATTTCAATCGTCATATCAACAAGGGGTCACATTTACCTATAAAAAAATATATATTACAATTTCACATCAAATCTTCGATCGGGAATGGTAGAACGTTCAAAAGCATGGGAGAGGGAGAACCTTGGACTCGAGGATAATCCTTTTTTGAGGCCAAAGTTCACCCTTAACAAACCGAACTGCATCACTAATTTTTCTACAAACATCAATTACCAGTCCCATAGCCAAAATCAGCAACACCCTTTGAGAAGATTTGAGGTGTATTGGTGATAAAATTCCACGGCGACGACATCTATTCATTTTAGAGCGTCCTAGGAAGGCAGAATATAATAATAATATTATGACCTAGAGTGAAAGAGGGGCGCTAGGCCACATTGAGCAGCAACGGAATACCAAGGGAATTGAAAAAAGGAAAGCCATTATGCGTATTTTGGTTGGATTCTATCTGGGAGAAAGATAGACGATGCAGGATTAAAGATGTGGCTCCCACCACCCACGGTATAGCACTTTGTTCCAATATTTCCAACCGTGACCCGCTTTAATACTACTCATAACACCTCGAGCTCGTCCACTATGCGTAGCTCACACAATGGTCTACTGAGACCACAGCACATTGGGTCATCCAGACCTACCACAAACCGATCTAAAAGTATGTACATGATGTTGGTGATCAGAGGTAGTGTTTGACTACCTTATAAACAAGATCGAGGAGATCATTGTGGTTGATGCCAGCACCAATGGTCACAATAAATCGAAGCTCTAACAATTTGTGGAGGATGTTGGTAGTGACTGACGTGAAGGCTAAAGTAGACCTCGCAAAAGATGCATGAGTAGAGATAAATTGGAGAAAAGAGATTGCAAATTCCCACGATTTTAGGAAATTGAATTCTACCGAGAATAGTTTTTCGTGGTGATGAAACTAGGTGATTTATTTCTGCCACGACAATTGAATTGAGACTTTGGAATCGAGCTACAAACGAAGCACGTGTTCAAAAAGGGTTTATTTCAGATTTATGGTTTAAATTTTGAACGTAAACTCTTTAAGTGAAACGTCTTAAAATGAAATAATGGACTCTTTGCCTGGAACGAAAGAAGTTTGTTTTTATCATCAAAAAGAGTAGAGGGGGGGGGGATTTAGCCACTTCGGTGAGGTCAGACTTTTCACTAAGATTAGTAAACCAGTGGTGGGTAAATGCTTGTCTTTCTCCAACCCGGGAAAAGGAAAAATATATCTAGGTATCCTGTGACACCATGTTACGGATTAGCGGAGCTCCACTCTGAACCTTCACCCACAAGGCGATCCGTTTTACATAAGAAACACTTACAACAGTCTTTGCTAAGTTTTTGTCAAATATCAAAGGTTGTTGCATAACACGCACTAGAAAAAGAATAGAGTGGAAGTAACTTTCCCATTCATGCCGATCTAAAGATCGTCAGAAACTAAATACACCTCTACTGAACTTTTATAGCTTGAATAGAGCAAGTACAATCACGTTTTATCCAATTTGTGCATCTACATCAACTTTGCCACAGCTATGAAACTACAACATAAGTTTGCTGAGCACAATGATACACACTAGATTATGTCTACATGATGGAAAATAACTGTGGAGTATAATGGCCATAAATAGTGGTGACACCCAATGGCAAAGCTTACTTCTGGAAATAATACAGCCACAAATGATCATGCCAAATTCAGGTCTGGGAAGAGGTGGCCAGGTTTTCTCAACAATGCTAATAGTATCAGGTAAAAAAGAATGGGGGACAATCTCTATTCAAAAGGATTTCCTCCAATAGAAGCTACTGGTCCTTGAGATGGAATATTCCTGCAAAACACAGCATTGCAAACAACAAAAATCTCAAAGGTCAGAATAATTCATATACTGCAAATATGTTTTTATCCAGCTACTGTTGGGTCGTTTGGTAGTTAGGATAAAGGACTAGATATGATCAAGAACACCAAACAAGATTGTTTGGTAAGTTTTTGTACAATGGATTATTAATCTCCGCTACCCGCATAAATGGCTTAATCCCCTCGCTATTAATACCAAGGGGATGGTGGTATTACTAATCCCCATATTATTAGGGGTGTAAGCTGGACCACTGAATCGTGAAATCGAATCGGCCGGTTTGGTTCGGTTTTGAGTTAGGACGGATCGGTTTATAGTTGAAAAAAATATAAATCGATCGGTTCGGTTTGTGGTTTTTGGTGCCGAATCGAATTGAACCACCATTTATATAATATATATATTTATATCATACACAAAAATAGTTACCATTAAAATTCTTTAGTAATTCTCATTTCTAGTATTCCGCATTTTCCAAAGCAGTACCAAAGTCCAAAGTAACCAAACCCTAATTCACATTCACACATCACACTTGGTGCTTTTTTTTCCTTCGAAGTTTTCATTGTTTGTGTTTATTTGTAACTTGTACTCCAATTTGCAAGAGAAATGTGGAAGGTAAACATTGATGCTACTGCTAGCCACTTGGGGCTTATTGGAAAAGTGATGGCCCTGTTTAATTGGAAGTGTGTGTGGCTATGTTATTTTTTATGTTGTACAAGTTGAATACATTTTTTTTTAAACCATTAAAACCGAACCAAATCGAGTGGTTCGGATTGGTTTGGTTCCAATCTTCGTGCAGTTTGGTTCGGTTTGAGAAATTTTGGAATCGTTGGGAGTGGTTCAGTTCGGTTTTGGCCTAAACCAAATCAAACCGAACCACTTACACTCCTACATATTATTGATAATAACACTTATCCTTGTCTGACTACCGAATGGCCCCTCTTATTACACTGGTTCCCAAGAATGATAAGTCCAGGTGAGTTAGTAATAGGCCTACAAGTATGGTTCCGAGTGTGTGTAAGATTATCACCAAGGTGTTGGCTTTACAGTTACGGGAGGTTTAGGTGAATCTATTTTATGGAGCAGAGCGGTTTTGTTGGGCGAATGTCGTCGGAGTGTCGATGCACCTTTCGTCACAAATGAAGTCGTGGAGGTTGTAGAGCGGAAGGGTAGAAAGTGTTGTGATCAAGCTTTGATTTCGAGAAGGCTTATGATAGTGTGAATTGGCGGTTTCTAGATTTGGTGTTGGAGCGTAAGAGTTTCGGTAGTCGATGGAGATGGTGGATTTTCGGGTGTTTTTGTCGGTTATCCTTTTTGTTTTTAGTGAATGGTAAGGCATACAAGGGGTTTGGGGCAAGGAGATCTACAATCCCCCTTTTTGTTCACTATAGTTGTTGATGTTCCTAGTAGTCTAATTTCAAGGGGGAGGAGACGGGTTTAGTAGAGGGCTGTTTGGCCTAATTAATCTTAAGACCTGAAATAGACTCAAATATCTGGTGTGGCATCACGGATGTTAACATGGGGTCTCAGGAGGTGGCCATTTATGCTTTCTTGATTGGGTGTTGGTTTGACCTTGTCTTGGCCTTTGTCTTACTCTCTCTGTTCCAGGCAAAAGTCCATAGAATATTTCAATTTTATTAGTCTACTTTCAAAAATTATGATACAATCTCTTTAATATTTCAACTTTACCCTCAATATTTGATATTAACATATTGATTATACTCTAGCATTTTTGTAATTATGACAAACTCTAATGTTAGTTATATATCCCTTAATAATTTGATTTTTCAAACATGGACTCTTTGGGTGGAACGGAGGGAGTATTTAGCAATTCCCCTAGGTGGCAATCCCTAGGCTGACTCCTTTTGGGACCCGATGGTGGAGAGGATTGTGAAATGTCTAGATGGGTGAAAACGGGTCTTCATGCCAGAGTTACATACTGGATTATGCTCATCGAGTCGTGTTTGTCGAGTATTGGATCTATTTCATCTCTTTGTTTAAGATCCGTGTGAGTGTGATGGATCGCATAGAGCATGTTATGCATAATTTTTTGTGGAAAGGGTCGGGAGAGTGGGAGCACAATCATCTTGTGGCATGGAGTGGAGAGTGCATGCCTAAGGAGGGGGGCTTGGTGATCGGGAAGTTGGTTTGTCGGAACATCCCTTTAGTGTGTAAGTGGCTTTGGCGGTTCCCCTGAGAACAACATTTTATTTAGCAGAATGATTTGGAGCAAATTTGGCATGCATCAGAATGGTTGATAAGATACTAGTTTCAGCAGCTCCGTCACTCTTAGAAGCCCATGGAAGTTTGTTCAGCAATGCTACCCCTTGTTTCTAACTCGCACTTAGTAGTAGTGGGGTGGAAATGGGTAGCATATTCAGTTCAGGGAGGCTGTGTGGGTAGGCCAAGTTTCTATGCAATTAGCCTTTCCTCATTTGTATCACCTCTCACCAGTGTCCATATGGCTTCCAGTTGAGAGATTTTTGTGAGGGATGAGTCACGAGGTACTTCTTGGGATTTTCATGTCTTCCGTTCTCTTCCGTTCTCACCGGTGTCCTAAATACTCTTCTTACAAACCCTCATTTTAGGTCGTCTGCCCACCCAGACTCTCAGGTTTGGGAATGATATAAAAAAACGTTTTAAAAAAAAAAAAAAAATAGACAATGTTTAGGACGTTCCTGAATAATGTAGTTGACACTAATTTTAGGACGTAGGGAGTATTTATTAAAGTTATAATTTATAAATAGTGTGCACAAATCCATTTATATTTCTAAACAATTTATTTGACGAGTGCAATATTGTGCGTGTATGTAAATATGTGTAATATTGGAAGGGCATTTATCAGACTCTTTGTTTTTGGTGCACAGAGGTATACTCGACTCAAGGTTAGAGGATCCTTTTGTAGAGATAGTGGAAAGTTTTTTTGTTAAGTCTTTGTTCGGAATGTACTCCCTGAGTCCCTGTATACAAAGGACGCATCACCTGATTTGACATTGTATTTATACATATTTCTTACTTCTAAAAAAAATGTACACCAAACTATACCTATGGGGACTCGATCACAACACATCCAACAAAATATATGTTTACCTCCTAAGCTTAAATCCAAAGTAATTCTTTGATAAAGTATCTCACATCTCAGTCCACCTTTCTTCCAAAGCTTTATCGTGTAACTCAATAATTTTATAGCTCAAAATTATTGTATGTTGGTAGATTGGCACTAAAATGCTCTTCTTTAGTTATTGGGTATTTCTTCCCGACGTCATAATTCTTTTGAATAACTTCGCAGGCAAGATCTCCTAGGCAGTTTCATTCCTTCCTTCATTCCACAATGTGATTGCTGTTTTCATCCTCATGGTGCGGTCTTGGTCTTCCCCTCACTCACTGATTCTACTGAAAAATGTTATGTGACTTATGTCTCTTGTTTGCTCATCTCCCACTAGAATCCATGAATTTTAAAGAACAGATTACTTTTACAGCTTTACAAACGTCTACGCACTAAAATGCTCTTTCCTCTACTTATCATGCCCCCTCGTTTCACTGGCCAAGATTCCTACTGCTACATCTCCTGTAGCTCATTAGGAATTCCACCTGGGCCTAAACCTTTACATGGTTTCAACCTTCTTAGAACAATCTTCACCTCATAGGCACTAATTCTACTAAAAGATGTCATAGCTCTACTTTCATCCTAATGATTTTTTTATCCACATTTCCTACATGTTCATCTCATAGTTCATCTTACAAGAACGTGTGCCTTTTTCAACTCTATAATTTTTACAACGCTCTAATACTCTTCTTCAATGCATCATTTTCCTATTTCTCAGTGGTTCTTCAATACCTTACTAATGTAAGCATATAGCGGCAACCATCTTGGATACCCCTCACTCCCTCCCTCCCTATGTTTCTTACCTCACTAATACTCCCTCCGTCCCGGTCCCGGATAAATGTTCCTATTTTCTATTTTGGGATGTCCCAACTAATGTTCCTAAAGACTTTTGGTGTACAAATTTTCTACTATTCTTTCCAATATACCCCTTCATACAAGTTCTTCTTCTTCACTAACAATTTCTTTTATTTTTTCCATTCAATACTATTCTTTAGTCTAATTTTGTACAATTTATCAAAGGATTATTCAATACTATTCTTTAGTCTAATTTTGTACTCTCTCCGTCCCTAAATTATCGTCCTCCTTTCCTTTTTCGTCCGTCCCAAAATAATTGTCCAGTTTGAAACTTACCTTTTTAGAACATCACTTTTACCACTTTACCCTTACTTTTTCACTCTACTTTAATTGTGGGCCACATACACATGGACTTTAAAGGAAACTACACATTAAATCAATATACATAATCAAGTCAATTGTTTTTTCTTAAACTGTGCTCCGGGTCAACTAGGACTATTATTTAGGGACGGAGGAGGTACAATTTAACAAAGGATTCAGGTCAAGAGACTCTCATGAGAATTTATTTAAGTAAATAGTAATGAGAGTAATAACTGTGAAGCAGAACGACGAATCTCTTTATGATAAAGATCCATTTTGCAAGTATTTATTACCATCGTTATTGCACATCCTAGAGAAAGAATGAGTGTAATGGGTACATAATTGATGAGAAAGAAGAGTGTAATGGGTATTATCGTCACAACATATTTAACAACCCATCATTAATTACATTTCTTAATCCTTGTGTTTTGTCAACTAGGAACATTTATCCGGGATGGAGGGAGTATAAGATTATAGAGCCTATCTAATTTCTGAACAAAGAGCTCAAAATAAAACATTTTAGACGGCTATTTTAGTTTTCCAGAATACACTACAGAATCCCACCCCCCCCCCACCTAAATACAAACATACATATATAAATATATACATGATGCTTGTCCATCCATATATCCATTCACCAGCCTACCTATCTACCATCGACCTGCATGTCTATCTACCTATCTATTTAGCCACCCACCAGCCCGTGCTGGTGGCGGCGTGTCTATATTTATCTATCTATCTATCAACACACGGTGTCGCACGCACATGCACCAGATTGCTCATCTTCAACAAGACAACAAACATAATAAAAATCTCCCCTCGTCGCAAAATGAGTGTTCCCTTTTTGGTTTTTCAAGGAAATTAAGGAAGATGACTTTTGTGTCATTTTAGTAGCACATGTACTTAAATACTCTTAGCGTCCACCTTATAACAATGCTAGTGCACACTGGACGTCCAAGTTTGACAAAGGTGAACTTGGAGACTTCTTTAGAAATGGGATGCTATTTTGGGGAAAAAGTTTTCGAAAAGGGAATGTCATTGTGGGACGGAAGGAGTACTAATTAAGAAATGAATTTAGGTTATAACATGATTATCAGAGCAAGGAACAACTTACGAAATCTGTCTGCTTGATGCTTGCCTGGCCATGAATCCTAAAGCGTCTGCAGAATCATACCAGATTAACAACAAATTGAGAAAGGGTAAGAGAATGACGTACGACAGAGAACTTACCTTGTGGTCCAGCTGGAATATATGGTAACGCTGAACCTTCAGGAAACCAAGGCTGAGTCACACCACTTACAAAAGAAGTTGGCATCTGGTCATTTGGCAGTGCAGCTTGAAAAGAAGTCATGTCGAGGAACTGTGATTGGAAGCATACAATACAAGTAGATAAAGATTTCGTTACTTCAAGTACTTATTCGCTCAAAGAAAGAGTAATATTTCCTCGTGCGCACAGAAAATTTCAGTTTATCAAGTAATGCTGTTTGAAAATTTAGGTATGATAGTAAGAGCTAGGCACATGTTTCAACTATACAGATTAATACACTTCACTAATGAAAGAAGTTGGCATCTGGTCTTTTGGCAGTGCAGCTTGAAAAGAAGTCATGTCGAGGAACTGTGATTGGAAGTATACAATACAAATAGATAAAGATCTCGTTTCTTTAAGTACTTATCCACTCAAAGAAAGAGTAATACTTCCTCGTGCGCACAGAAAATTTAGTTTATCAAGCAATGTTGTTTCAAAAATTTAGGTATGATAGTAAGAGCTAGGCGCATGTTTCAACTATACAGATTAATACACTTCACTAATGAAAGAAGTTGGCATCTGGTCATTTGGCAGTGCAGCTTGAAAAGAAGTCATGTCGAGAAACTGTGATTGGAAGTATACAATACAAATAGATAAAGATCTCGTTACTTCAAGTACTGATCCGCTCAAAGAAAGAGTAATATTTCCTCGTGCGCACAGAAAATTTCAGTTTATCAAACAATGTTATTCGAAATTTTAGGTATGATAGTAACAGCTAGGCACACGTTTCAACTATACAGATTACTGCACTTCCCTTATCAGGTGATAAATGATGGAATGATTAGTGACATACAAAAAGTCCGTTCTAAAATGCCCCATTGCATGATAACTTGAATTCCAAATGCTCTAAACATTTTTTTCTAAAAAGTATGTAATGGAAGAAGAAATACAGAGATAGGACAAGCTGCATCAGGAATCAGTCTAAGTTGATTTACTTATAATTAGCTTGTAGAAAGTCCTGGTTGAATGTTTATTGAGAAAAGAAATCCAAAACCGTTATCGCGTTTACCTTTTAATCAAGCATACAATCATTACTAGGCATGGCCATGATATAATCATACAATCGCCAGATAAGCATAGACACATTAAATCTTAGCCATTAAAATGATACTTCCGTAACCATCCCACTGGAAATATGATTACTTCTAATTATCATTGGAGTTTGAAATATGTTAGTTATTGAAAATTGACTTTTAAATAAGCCCTAGACATTTCACAAAGAATTATAAGAAAATACTCCATCTCCGTCCTTAAAAAAAGGAAGTCCCACTTGAAAGGTCACAATTTTTTAATATCTATATTTCCTTTATATTGAATCAAAGTAACACCTATATCTTTTCAATTTTTTAATATCTATATTTCCTTTACGAAAATTGATAGCTTAAAGGTTAGAGATGGGACCCTTGTGGGGACAAACTAAAATGGAACGTAGAATTTTTTTTTTTTTTCGGGACAGGGGAAGTAAGACGCAAGGACTTTGTCATCGAAGCATAGCATTTAACTTATCCAATCACAAGGAAAGACATAAAACTGATAATAGTGAGATTAAAGAGACATGAAGCATATTGCTTCCACAACAGTGATAGGCTCTCAATATCAAGAATGATAAACGGATATTAAGTTGTTATTATAGTATTTATGTCTTCCTTTCCTCTGTGTTCCCCTTTTTTTTCTTTCCTTTTGGCTGATATTATAACTATTTAAGTCCAATTCAGGGAGACTAGTATCTAAAACACATGCTGCAGAATAAAATGAAAGAAGAAACATACTGTATTGCTGGATTCATAATCAGAATCATAAGGAAGATCAAAAGGGTTAATAGATTTTCGATCAACTCCATCTGCATGGCTTCCAGCCTGTTACAAGTGAACAAATGGATCATACACAAAACATACACAATAACTTATAAAACATATGGTTCTAGATTTGGAGGTTGATTAGAAGTAGGATATGGATGAATGTGATGCAGAGAGACCCAATGGGCACTAGAGAAATCATGAAAAGAGTAGAAACCACTGAATGACAAGTAACAATAGCAAATGAATAAGAGAAGGCCTTCCCACGCTATTCCCCTTGAGATAAATCTCAAAATAAAGACTCAAAACGGAGGTAAAACCTTATCCCAGCATTCTTATATACGCCAAGTAAACCTAGTCCTAACAATCTAAAATATTCCCTTAACTAGTATAAAATATTCCAGAGCCAACCTGTAACCAATTAAAATATTATAAGAATCCTTAAAAACACAGAAATTCTTGCTTTGATCACTCAAAAACTGCAATAATTGCTGGACCCTCTATAATTGACATTGATCTTTTTGTACTGTAATGATTCCCACTCGCTCAGACGAACTGTCGAACTCCGCTCAACAAATTTGATTCAGCTTATTTTCATCAGCCTATACCTAATCAGGATAATCCTCTCCAGCCTTTATTTCTTCTCTACTGAATCAATGTATCCTGATTACTGGTGCACTTCGAACTTGGCTTCGATGCTTCTTCTTCGGAGATGGGCCAACAGGTAAGTGTTTCATTGAGCATGCATCAAGAGAAAATGCCCAAAAAGTCCATGACAGAATTATCTTGGCAGTGTGACTGCCCTTCCATAAGGTCTTCCCTATTACAATCATAGTTCTTCTTATCACTTTCAGTGTCTAGGGGTTAAATATTACTTCTTGCACATGTTTCAAAATGCATGTCAAGATAGTCAAGAATGCCCAAATTTGCTCTCTGAGCTCGAGTGTCAAACGCTTGTAAGACTTCCAATTCCACGCAGTAAGTCTTGACCGTAAAGGAGGAAGTCGTCGGACTTTTATCAAACACTTACATAAAGGACTGAATATCAACATCTCTGGGCTTCGATTGATGCACAAAAATGGAATTTATTCCACGGAATTCATTACTAGTAATGAGATTCCACAGAAATAGATGAAAATTGTAATCCTAAATAGTGTTTGGTAACATACGGAAGGTAATAACTAGTGTATTACCAATTTCTATTATATTGTATGATAAGAAACAAAACTACTTGGAATCCAAAGATAAAATTTAAAACTGACAAAATTACCCCAAAGTAGGCGAAAGAGAATAGATATGGGAATCACTTTGTTAACGCAAGCTATTTGGTCTGAACAAGGTTCATCAGACCCTTGTTCTCAAAAGGAACTTTTGAAGAAACCTCATGTGAGATTCTGTTAACGCTTGTGAATCAAGATCAAATGGATTCATAACTGAATCTGTGGCATGACAATCTTGGCTATTCCCATTTGCCTGAACTGATGATAATACTTCATAAAGTTTTCCCTGACTCTATTCCTCCCTAACAAAACATCCTTAAATTTTGCCATGACGTGCTTATTGTTAGATGAATCAGCTTAAACTTGTAGTTTTGTAATTGACAAGATACACACAAATATTCATGTCCAATAAAATCTGGGATAACATTATGCTAACAAGTTGCAATTAAGGGGGAGGAGCTAAAGTCAGTTCGTGCTAGTTGGAATTTCTGCTTAGGAGAGGATTTTAAATCTGTCAGACAGGAGAACGCCTGGGATCGAAGGTGCATTCTCAGTAAGTGGTTGAGTTTAATGATTTCATAAATGGTTTAGCTTTAGTAGATTTGCCTTCAGCAGGGTGTTGATTTACTTGGTTCAGAAATGGTGGAAGGTTGCAGAGCTCCAGGATAGACAGATTTCTAGTGTCTTCGGATTGGGTAGAGTTTTGGAGATTCGTCACAGGTGTGCCTTCCCAGGGTGAGTTTCGGATCACGCTCCGATCCAGCTCGAATGCGGAAGTGTCAAAAAAGGGGAATCTCCTTTCAGATTCGAGTAGATGTGGATGGTAGAACCAGGTTTTTTAGTGATTGGGTGAAGGACAGGTGGAATTCTTTTGACGTGACGGGTGACCCAAGTTTCAGATTTGCGAAAAAAATTAAAGCTTCTTAAAAAGGAGCTTATTGGGTGGAACAAGGAGACTTTTGGAGTCACAGAGATAAGGTTGGCTAAGGCCCTTGAAGAAATCAGAAGTTTAGATGAAAAGGTTGGATCAGCTAATATGTCAGAAGAGGAGTTTACAAGACTTGTGGAGCTGAAGTTAGAATCTAAAAGGCTTCTTATGCAGGGAGAGATCTATTGGAAGCAAAAATCTCGTGTTCAATGGCTTAAGGAGAGGGATAAAACTACAAAGTTTTTTCACAGAATGGAAAAAGCTCACAGTAGGTTTAATCAGATCCGGTCCATAAAGGTTGACGGTATTGTTTTGGAAGAAAAGAAGACATTAAGAAAGGCATTGCTGATTTCTACAGAGAGCTATATTCAGACAAGGAAGATGGATTTTTTAAATTTGAAGGGGTTCCATTTAACTCTTTGGATCCTGCAGATCAAGCTTCACTAGAAGTTATGTTTTCAGAAGAGGAGGTCTTCTCAGCTATTCGGTCTTTGAAAGGGGGACAAAGCGCCGGGGCCTGATGGTTTTCCATTGTTTTTCTATCAGCAGTTCTGGGAAGTGATAAAGGATGAGTTGATGGAGATCTTTCATTTTTTCTTTGAAAAAAAAGAGATTTGAGAAGAGCCTTAATGCCTCTTTTATTGCCTTGATCCCTAAGAAGGCCGGAGCAGACGATATTAAGGATTTTTGGGCCTATTAGTCTGATCGGAGGGGTATATGAAATAATTTCAAAGGTGCTAGCAAACAGATTAACAATGGTCCTCGGAAAAGTAATTTCAGATTCCCAGCACGCCTTTGTGGGAGGGAGGCAAATTCTTGACGCAGTTCTTATCGCAAACAAGACGGTAGATGCGAGAATTAGAAGTAGAGATCCAGGGATGATTTGTAAGCTCAACATTGAAAACGCATATGACAACATCAATTGGGAGTTTTTTGGGTTATTTTATGTCTAGATGGGTTTTGGAGGCAAATGGAGAGAGTCAGAGACTGGATTTTCTTTTGTATTTCTACGGTGAAACTTTCAATGTTAGTGAATGGGGAACCTGCTGGTTTTTTCTCTAGTACGAGAGGGCTTCGTCAAGGAGATCTGTTATCGCCATTTCTTTTTATTTTGGTTACGGAGACCTTGAGCAGGTTTTTGATGGTTTCTGAGGAGGTGGGTTAATAAAAGGGCTTAATGTGGGGACAACCGGTGTTTCAGAGGTGGTAGTATCCCATCTTTTATTTGCTGATGATACGTTGGTTTTTATGTGGGGTGGATGCTGCTCAATTAGGTTTCCTGCGTCTGGTGTTATCATTCTTTCAAGCCTCTTCTGGGCTGCGTATTAATATCGCAAAGAGAGAGATTTTTTTGGTGTGGGAAGTAGAGAATTTGGAGTCTCTGGCTAATTTCTTTGGGTGTAAGCAGGCCTCTCTTCCCACTCTGTACCTAGGATTTCCGCTAGGTGCCTCCTATAATAGCAAGACTCTTTGGAATCCAGTCATTGAAAAATTCGAGCGACGGCTGTCAGGGTGGAAGAGAACTATTATCTAAAGGGGGCAGACTAATTCTGATTAAGAGTACATTGGCAAACCTACCTACGTATTACATGTCAATGTTTAGCCTTCCCGTCGCTGTGGCGAAGAGATTAGAAAAGTTAGAAAGGGACTTTTTGTGGGATGGGTCAGCAGATGATCAAAAATACCATTTGATTAAGTGGAGTTCAGTGTGCTCCAATTTGAAAGGAGGAGGGTTAGGTATTAAAAAGTTGAAAGTTTTCAATTCAGCTCTCCATGTGTAAATGGCTTTGGAGGTTTTTGGGGGAGAAGGAGGCTTTGTGGAGAAGAGTTGTGGTAAGGAAATATGTGGAAAGTGAGCATGTGTGGTTTCCTAGGGAGGTCCAGTTGACCTATGGAGCCGAAGTATGGAAAGGTATCAAGAAGAGGTGGGAGATGTTTCACAGGTTCATTCAATCTGAAATAGGTAATGGAGAGTCTATTAAATTTTGGAGAGATTGGTGGTGTGGTGATAGGAATTATCGAGACTTCCCTTTTCAACATAGCAGTGAATAAAGATGAATATGTAAGCTCGGTTCGCTGAAACATAAATGACGTGGCGACATGGAATCCAGTATTTCGGAGGAACCTTCATGATTGGGAATTGGCTGAGTTGGACCAGTTTATGAGTTTCTTATATGATCAAAAAGGATCCAGCAATAGTGAAGACAAAGCTCGATGGGCAGGGGTTAAGAATGGAGTGCTCACATAAAGTCCTTGTATGAGCAGATCTCGGGAAGAAATGAAGTATTTCCATGGAAGATGGTGTGGTAATCGAAGGCACCTTCTAGAGTGGCTTTTTTTATGTGGGAAGTCGTTAAGGAAAGGATACTCACAGGGGATAATTTACGGGCCCAGAATAGGATCTACGTGAATTGGTGCTATATGTGTAAATGCGAAAGCCAAGCACTTTCATCAATGGGCTTCCACACAAACTCCGAACTCTCTAAGTGATCCCTCCCACCCACCCTCGACCAAAGAAAATATCTCATCAGTTCCCCTAAACTAAAGGCCACTTTGACCAGAAATTTTTTAAAAATTAAATAATGATAGATAAAACAAGTACTCATTGAATACCTACTCAAAGAGATTTTCTGAGCATTGGAAAACAAAATCCCTTTCCACCCATCCATGTGCCTACTCACCCTGCCCACAACCAGGTCCCAAAAAAGAGACCCATAACTCAGAGTAACACCCAAGAGGCCTCTTAAGACAAATGGAAAACCCTGCACTCTACAACCAATAAGAGACACATAAACAGAAAGACTACCACAATTTACTAAGAATTCTTTCAAGAAGAAGTTTACTTTACTTTGTCTAGAAATTAATGCACTAAGTTGAACTTCCAATGTAAAAGCAGTAATATTTAGCTTACTCATTAATGTCATAACTTCTTTATAACATCTTTAAAATGTATCTTAAATTCACATACACATATGTATATGAAAAGGTATGCTAATACACTGACAGACTCGCCCGTGTCCAAATTTTGGACATTTGCTAGCCAACTTTGCAGATCTTAACATTTTTTAATGGCTATATCGAATCAGACCTCTATAGACTATACACATACTAGCACCCAACACCTGCACCCTACACCTTGTTACACAGCCCTCTATTAGCAATGGTGCTAGAATGAGTGGTGGCAACGATTGGCTAGGGTAGAGAGGAAACAATACCCAAATGACTGGTAGGATGGTTCCAGCAAAAAGACATGAACCAGACAGATATTGTTTGTTTTGGTTTGACTAGTCTGACAATGATGGAGGTTTGTGCTAGGCTAAATTTGTCATGCCTAGTCAATGGCAAAAAAGTGTGTGAGGAAGTCCAAGAGGCAACGAGTAAGGTTCCATGCAATGTGAATGGTGATGACGAACTCGGATGACGGCAGCACAAAGATGGAACAAAGGTGAGACTGCGATGATAATGAAAAGTGTACAACAAAAATTAAACTATTAAAGCCCTAATTGCTTCAGCATCATCTAGTCTACCATAACTTGCATTGCAAGTTCTTTGCATGCAGATTAATCAAATATGATGGGGTTACAATGTCAATCTAATCCATAAACCGCATCTTATGGGAACATAGTATGCATGTGTGTATGTGAAAATCATATTCGTTTGACATACTTTCATTAACAAAATATTCGTTTGCATGTGTGTATGTGAAAATCATATTCGTTTGACATACTTTCATTAACAAAATATTTTTCTCCATTTCTTGTAGCAACTACTCCTCTTATGCATAGACCTATTGAATCTCAATTTCATGTTCTTATGAGCATCCAATGCACCAAACAGGACAGCAAAACATCCTAAAACCCAATTAGAGAAAAATAACTAACCATGACAGGCAGTGCGGATGAAGCATCGACTGACCCAATGACGTGTGATTGTGTTATAAAAACAGGAGGTCTACTATCCATGACATTGCTTTGGATCTCATTATTTGGAGCCTGCATCGTAAAAAACCAAAGAATTAGGGCACATAAAGCTCCATCTGTGGAATTGCTTTTAAAATTTGATACCTCTGGTACTCCTAAAACCAGATACTGATCTGTGATTGAAGGATTTTGCATTGAGACTTGCCCGCTACTCTGTTTTTCAATTTCATGGAAGGCTATGTGTCCAGTAGAATTGTCAAATGCACTCCATGACTGCTCAAAAAGTTGGGTTAGATATTTTTACAGTCCTCGTGTCTATTTATTCCAACTTCGACAGCAGAAAAATTAAACATTAGGTAACATATCAGTAGGGATCTTTGTAATGCCTCCGCATGCAAAGCAAATATTTCCATAAACATTCAAGAATGCAAATTTACACACCAGATTGCTTACTTGATTACTTGTTGCATGTAGGGGTACCTCAAAGTGTTTCAGGCCTTCGTTCCATGGGCTATGCAATGATGAAGAGGCTCCAGTAGCACTAGAATCTTGATATGACCACTGAAAGCTACTATTCAGGGGTTGCTCAAAGTTACTCAGAGACCCACTATCGGTAGGATGCATTGCCGCAGTAATAGAACTCTCAATGCTGTGACTAGGTTCCACGTTCTGAAACACATCAAATGTCGCCCATCCTTCATTTTTCTCAAAAGCCAAATCTGGTGATCTTTCTGTCAAGGTTGCAGCTGATTGCTGGTGAGGAATAGCAGAAAATAAATCCAAAGATGACCGGGGAAAGGCTTGCGGATCTTGATGTGAATTTGAAGTCAAAACCATAGATGTCGAAGATGGATTAAGGAAATCTATAGACGTAGTTGACGATGTATCTGGTAGCTGAAATAAATCAATGGCTGAAGCTGTAGAGGTAACAGTTTGAGGCACAAATGGTACATTAAAAAGCTCCAATCCATCATAATTTCCGGTTTCAGGCAAGGAAGAAAAAGTAGGCACAGTATGAGAATGGGTCTCCACTGATTGTTGAACTTCTGGCACAACATGCTCTTCACTAACAGAATCTACTGACTTGAAAGACATAGACTTGCTGCTAAACGACCCAAAGCTGTCTGCTCTCTGGAAAATGGTAATGAAAAGTCTGCGTAAGCACATAGATGAAATACTGTACACACACTTGCATAAGGAGATACAACTCATGAAAACGAGACACCAAGCAATACACAACTTATTATTTTGAATAAAAATACACACGCCAACTAGTACTCAAGCAAATCACTAATAATGCTACCAGGTTGGGAGGACCCAAACTTTTCACGCCCACAATGAAGAAAGATACCATTCTTGCACACTAATGTTATATTTTTGCTTTGGATTGTACTGAATGGCAGAAATAGATTCATACTACTGACCCAAGTAGTTGTCATCTCTACATGTTGGAAAAGACCAAAACTAATATTGACAGATGTAATGTTAGTAAAATATAATGGCTTATACATTCAACTGAAGGACAAAAGGAAGTTTCTAGCACCAACTCAATAGGTTAGGAAAATCTTGATTGAGTTGAGATGATGAGTGGCAAAACAAAACATTTTGCTTGTGAAAAGCTGACAATGGTCAGAGTTCAACTTTGAAAAGAGAAAGAGTCTTGTGGGGGATAATATAAAACTTTTATCTCAAAAAGTAAATGAGAAAGAAATGAGGCCCTTTCTTGGGCTAATCAATAAGTATTTGCAGTTTATCAATCAAAGTTCTATAAAGAAATTGATGATGGGACAAATTTCACAGGAAATGACTTGAAGTGGAGCTCATAATCCTACAGTTTCGCCCACTCTTTAGACAGAAGGATTAAATAGGGATATGTCTCTTCCTCTCCTGGTGGCCGAGAGTTGGCTTGTCTGTGTTAAAGAGATAACGAGCAGCTTGTCCAGCAGTTGCTTTTCATATAGGCGGTTCAGGAAAATCAACGGACTAATGGTGGGTTAGCTTACTTATCATAAAAAAAATGGTGGGTTAGATTGAGATTCCTAATGATGAATGGAGGTTGAGGATAGAGCATGTTCGGTCCCTTGCCCTTGTCTCCTTGCATATTTCAGTCCTGCAAGTGGGTCATTCTTCGACAAGGGAGCGACAGACAGGTGGAGACCAAGTTTGTTGGTATAAGTGTTAGTTGGGGATTTTCTGAAAGATTCCTGTGAACAGACTAGTGTCAACAAATTTAATCTCGTTACCTTTTTTGTCAGCAGAATAACCTCCTTTACAGGTATTTTGGTCAAAAATAAAGAAAATTTCTTCTGGTGATAGTCTCACTATATAATAGTACTAGATGAAGACAAATACCCCTCCCCAGTTTAATGGACCTGTCTTTCTATCATAAGATATTACCTCCTAATGGAAGGCAATACTATTTAAGTTTACTATATGAAGCAAATAGAGCAAAACTTCCTATTCACATGATGTGTTCCACGAAAAAGAATAGGCATCACGGGTACATAGCAGTGGAATGTCAGAAAAAAAAAATTAACAAAGTGATTACTTTTGCTATACCTTTTTACAGAGTGGGTTTAATTCATTTTTTGATCTCTTAATTACCATATCTTCGACCATGATACTTTTGTTATTCCATTACCTCTAGCATGATTGATTACTACATCTTCTTCATGTCCCTCCTACTCTGTTTATGATATTAACTTGGCGTACTTTTTTATGATATTAATCTTAGCGTCCTTTTGGCATCTTACTAATTTAAGCTTTTTCTCATTTTACTAGGATAAATTTACTTTACTAGTTGGTTATGGAATTGCCGATATTGAAGGCCTTAGATGTAACATAATATTTAGACTTCGATGATATTCATTTGCTTAAGGTAGCTTGGGTTTTCCGGTAACATCTTTCTCTTCCTTTGATTCTTACTAGAGCAAAAAGGTTTATGCGCTTAATCTTGTCAACAATATCCTGCAGAACCTTTACAACCAGCACTCTCATTATTGAAACATTTTTGGCTTCTCTCCCAAACACTTTCCCTTTAAGTGAATTCTTATTCACAAACAACCTTTCACATTTTCCCTCAATCGAGATGTTGAACTATCACTTAACCTTCATTTGGAAACAAAGACAGGATGGCAAAACAGTTAAAGAGGGCAAGAAAGGATATAATCAAATATGTGGTGTTAATCTGCATCAAGATACAGTTAATAAAGAGCCACTGCATATTGTCACGCATGGGTAAGTGTAAGTTAACACAGAAGAGAAGAAGAATAAAGTATGGTTTGGAAACCGTAACCCTAAAATGGTTACGCTGGGGTATTTATATACACGTGCATATTAGACAGTAATGTTACAATCAACACCCTTCATAATACCCCTTATTCTCTAACACTCCCCCTCAAGCTGGAGCATAAATATCATGCATGCCCGGCTTGTTACTAATATAACTCAACCTATTTCCAACCACCGACTTGGTTGTTCGCCGGACTTGACATAATCTGATACCATGTATGTTAACAGAGAAGAGAAGAAGAATAAAGTATGGTTTGGAAGTCATAACCCTAAAATGGTTACACTGGGGTATTTATATATAAGTGCATATTAGACAGTAATGTTACAATTAACACCCTTCATAATACCCCTTATTCTCTAACAGTAAGCAGCATAAGAGTTGAGTCTTACCGGAAAAAAGAACATGTCAGAGTAAAACTGACCTGTGCATGACGAACATGGTCAGCATCTCTTGTGCCCTTTACATCCAAAAATGTGTTCATTTTATAGTGCTGTACATCTTTGCTTAAGATATCCCTTGAAGTCTCACTAGTGGGGCTACTAAATCTACTGTCCCTCGGAAAGGTAGGTGATTGGATACCAGACCTGAATGGATCACCTCCACTAGACACTGAATAATCTGAAGCTCGGGCACTAGAGCCCTCACTTGCAAGCCTGTCCTCGTGCACATGGTCACGTAAACGACCAGGACTCAAGAAACTCAACATTTTTCCTCCATAATTGCCTCGATCCGAACCAGGTCTTCTAGAAAGTGCAGGTGCATGTTTTCCATGCCGTCGTTCTCCATAACGCCGTTCTTCATATTGATAATCGTATGGTGGACTTTGAGAATAAGAATGATAAGAGCTGGCCCGTCTTGTTTCATCTTCATGGTTTCTAAGGCTCTGCCAAGTTCAATAATCGATAACATAGCACATGTTAGTAGTGTACTAAAAATCGAAAAAGACGGTTATTCTGGTCCTTAGTTGAGAAAGCAAGGTTGCTCTGCACCATGCTACAACCCTGTTTTCACAAGAATGCTACAACCTCTATTCTTTTTTTTCTTTTTTTTGGTGTTGTACCTGTACATCTCTAGGAGGTTTGTCGGATGTTTTCATGCAGGAATATTTTCTCTCCACATAGACGCTCTTTATAAATTCTCGAATTTTGTCAGCATTGCTGTAAAAGATGACACCATTTAAAAGTCCACTTTTGAAGATAGCATTGGTGCCGATATTAAAAAAAGTAAGAACAATGATAATGATGATGATGATAATAATGATAATGATGATGATGATGATGATAACCAGTTAACAGAAGTATTACTCCTTCCTTTCCACTCAAGGAGTCCATGCTTGAAAGCATTTGGAAGAGCTGCAGTGTCCTACCACATATGCCCATGAGGGATTTAAACAGACAATTCTATGAGACATAAGATGTGTATAATGGCTTAGACCAGTACAGGCAGAGAGAGATACAAGGAATAATCGATTATAAAACCAAAATTTTATGAGCAAAGCTTGGTTCTTTTTGGGAGTATTTCTGAATGAAACCTGTTGATGGATACTGCCGAAATCGTGGAGAAAGGTAAGATCTATGGTGATGCTCGCCTAGATCTCAAATAAGATTCTTCCATCTGCAAATCAGGTTTTTTAGGTTCTCAATCCTATCCTCCCAGTACTGATCAAATTGAAACTAGCCTCTACAATTGAGTTGAAACATCCAATCTACTACGTTTGATAAATTTAGGAATGGTAATGAAATATGAAGATTTGAGAATGCTGAGTTTTATTTTATTTTTCTGATTATGAGAATTTGAGAATGCTGATGCTATAGTAGGTGCGTAGCTGTTGATGATCGACGCTGATTCCAGAGAAAAGGTACCTTGCCAGCCATTTCTAAATCCAACTTTCCAGAAGTTCAGTCCATGAAAGGTAACTTTTCTGCAAAGGTCGAAGCTGGGGTAAATTTTCCTGAATATTGTGGTCCCCTGCTGTGCTAAGGCAGCGGTGATGGATTGGTCTTGGCGGCTATGTATTATGTTTGGTATTGCTAGCTTTCTTTTCAAAAATGACTCTTTGAGTAGAACATCTCAAAAATGAAGGGATACTTTTTGCATGGAATCAGGAGACTACTATTCGTTTCAAACATCAAAAGCAACAGAATACGGATACTTCACCTGCTATCAGGATGTCGTTGCTGCCGGGAGTCCCAATCCTTCAAAAAAGTTTCCCTTGCACGCTGAACAAGCAAATCTCCTGTAAGCATATAAGTAAATGTTGCATCGAGAAAGAGAAAATGAGCCAAATAAGCATACCTGATTTCCACCTTCTTGAAGAGCTTCAACTTCTTGTGAAGTAAACTTAGACATCGATACAGATTTCACCCGGTGAGTGAACTCACGGCTGTAATATTTTTTTTATTAGACAAAGCACATTATATAGTAAATCAGCTAAAAAATACATAATGACAGGCAGTAAGTTCGAACAATGAAAATTACAAAAGCAATAAAATTAAATAGAAACTAAATATCAAAGCAGACCCACTAAAAGCCCCCTTGCCAAAGCCCAAGGAGATGCCATTAAAACAACTTTATCCCAGAGCAGACCAAGAAAGCAAGCAATTGATCACTGAAAATGCTGGAATTCCTCTCAACACACATCAAAACACCGCCAACAAACAACACTGCCACAAAAGATTAGCATCACTATCCCTGCCCAAACCTATAACTCGCATCTGAAGAAAAGCCACAATAGCTCCAGGGCTGACCAACCTCACCCCAACACCCAGACCAGATTGTTCCAAAGATATGGGGCACCCCTGCTGTGAAGGAATACATGATAATGAGATTCAAAGGCATTTTTTGGCAAGGCTCTTCTTCCATTTTCTGCTTTTGTTCTTTATGGACTTCTCTTGGTCTTGGCTTGTGCTTTTTTCATGTTTTGTTCCACAGACTAGCTGACAAAGGTCAGACTCCTGTATGTTCTTGCTTCTCATCTTATAAAATTCTTTTTTACTCGAAAGTGATTTCATGAAATTTAAAATACCGCATGATAGAACTGGGAATACATTAATTGATCCTTTGAAGCTATGCACAATAAAGCTCACATGCTCCTACAGAGGAAACATTAAATGGGTATTTATCAACTATTTTACAGACTCTCTCTCTCCCCCCACATACTTGATCAGTGTCTGTTATAATTATTTATATCCCGACCCCACAATGGATCTCTGATTCCTTTGTGCCATGTGCCGCCTTAACCACCTCCCAAATATCCTCCAACTCATGGCCAAAAAAAGAGATCTACCACACCATGGACTCACCTTGGGAGGCGAGTCCTTCAAAGAAACAAAGTGTCATGATCACATGCCGGAAACCTGTCTTTACTTCCTACAACTCGTCTCCACCCTCCTACAACAACCACGATCTCCTCGATGCACAAAACCAACCTGCAGGGTTGTGCCAGAACACCCATCTCCACCATCCACCCTAACCACAATGTCCACAAAGTGATGGCTACAAAAACCAAGAACTACCTCATTATATAAAAACCAAACAACGGGCCACATGACAAAACTCAACACTCACCGCTACTTACAACAACCCATCTTCACCCTCCGCTTTTGCCACCGCAAACACATACTCCCAATGACCTTAAACCCCAAATCCTCTAACTTGACTCAATTAAACATAGCTTTCATAATAAATAGAAACATAAACATAGATGGAAACAAATTTATCTTCTCCAACTTGCAAATCCAAATTACAAAAGACAAGAAAAAAATACTGGACTAAGCTGTTTATACTTACTGTATTCCACTGCATGTCATGCAAACAAATGTCTGAAAATTTGTGCAGACATACTGTGGTCCCTGCACATACAAAATTTCATCCAGTGATTTATTCAGTAAGGAAGTCATGAAATATGGACATAAAAAGATACTCAATCAGTAATGAAATGCGATAACAAAATGTTATCCACGACCCAGTTGCTAAAAAGGTAAAGAAACTACTTCATAGTGGAACTCCTAGTGCTCCTCTCAAAGATTGTGTATTTGAAAAGTCAAACAATTCAGCAATACATTACCACCATGTAAGTAACCATATAAACATAAGTTTTTTTTTTTTTTTGATAGATAAATGTGGCCCCTTGGTATGGGATTGGAACCAAGGCATTTATTATTTTCAAATATGGTTCTTGTATTTAATATACAAGGTGAAAAGTTAAAATGTCATATGAATTGCTTAAGATTGAACAAATGAGACTCTTTGAATGGAACATTCCAAAAGCTCACTGTGGGAACCTTAACTTGCTAGTTTTACTTTTAACACAGTAAATACTACTAACATGTTATTCAAATTTCCAAAATCCATGCTACTAGCATTTCATTATTAGCAGGTTACTATATGCAAACTTGCTATCAGCAACTACACCACTGTTAAGCTCAACTTGAATATTATCAGTACCCATTGGCAAAAGATCTGAAAGCTACTTTCTCTCTTCAACATTTTGACCCGGACATACGATTATGAAGAATCACAAAAATAGCAAAATGGGTTTTCAAATTCAAGCACTTAACTTTTTTCCAAGACAAAACACAGAAAAATCTTGGAAAACAGAGCTTGAAAAAACAAGTACTAACATATATAACTAGTTTTAAGAAGAAGAAAAAAAACTACCTTAAGAATCATCAATCACAAAATTTTAAAAAAAAAAATTATGTGGGATACATGTCATAATAGCAACAAACATAAGTTAAAGACTGCAAAAACTTCATCACAATTTACAAAAAAAAAAATGAAGAAAAATTAGTGAGATTTCAATTATATTAAAAAATAAAGAATAATACCAAGCTGTTGCAGTTGATGCATCTTCGGTTTGGGGGAAGCTTCATGAGACCCCTTATTATTTTCTCATTTCGCTCTTCCTCCTTTCTGCTTGTCATCTTTTTTTCCTTTTTCAGATTGAAATTTTCCGACCCTAGAACCGAAATGCAAACAGAAATATTATTCACCCAGAATAATGAGCAAGTCAAGAAAAGGGGAGAACTTGAGCTTGAATTTGTGTTGGGCTTGTTCGTTATGAGATTTTTCGAATCTAAGGGTTCTGGGTTTTCAAATTGAAAAAGGAAATGATGAGAGGCAACGGACTAAAAACTCAGCTCGCCCCAATCTCTCTCTCTCTCTCTCTCTACCCTCCTCCCTATTCCCTCGTGATTCATTAACGTGTTTCCTCATTTTCCTTTTTTATTTTTATTTTTATTTTTTGTTGACTTCGGTGGAATTACAACAAGTCGGTCCCGGTTTTGAATAATGATCAAACCAATAATGAACCTGAATATTTATAAAATTGGACATTTGGGTCGGTCCTGATTTTGAAATCAAAAAAACATATAATCTGACCAAATCGAACCAATATTTTATTTATTAATTTATTTATATATGTACAATATATATATATATATAAATAATATTAGTTCTTAATTTTCTATTCCTAATTTCCTAGTCGGCTAGCCCTAAATCCCCAAATATAAAAAGGTTGTTTGCGTTTTTTTGTCGTTAAAACGGGAAAGAGAGAGAGACTAGAGTGTCTAATGAATCTATAATTTCTTCGTCGATTTCTTCATCCCTTCAAAGTTCAAACCCTAGCGCTAGCAGATCGCCAGATCCTACGACGAAAGAGTGAGTTGAGTCTCGAGGCTTTGACAGGCGGCTCTGATGCGACTTCGAGCCCGATGGCAGCAGCGTCATAGAGCTTCAACTTCCCTTGAAGGCTTGAAGGTTAGATTCTCTCTCCCCCACTCTCCCTCTCTCTCGTAATCTCACATGTATCTCTTTGTTTTCCTCCAAACAGATCAGTTCAAGTCTCAACTTCCAACTCTCTTAATCTGTAAGCCTCTCTCTCTATCATATATATATATATATATATATATATATATATATACTAGTCTTTGTGCATGTGCCTATGGCACGGCGCGAGTAGGGGAGGATGTCACTACTGGAGGGTGTCAATATTTAAATAAATCAATATATGTTTTAATCATGTTTCAAAAAAGTCTAAAATAACAAATTGAAAATGAAGACTTCTCGATAATCAATTAAAACATTTTGATCATTCAATGGAGAAAAAAATTAAAACTTTTATTTGTAATTTTATTTATTTGCAATTTTTTTAAGGAAACAGAGGAGATACCTTTTTAGATGTTATTAATAATAAAAGCCTTGAAGAACCGAGTGCCCAATATATATATATTAATGGGATATAGGATAGACTTATAAGGACTATATTTATCACAATACATAAACATAGTTAATTAGGACTCTCCTTGGGCTTGTAATTAATGTGAGTGGTGCGGTTAGGAATCTTCTTGACAGTCCTGATTCAGGGGGATTTTGGAGAAACCGTAGGGAGTTGGAATTGTATAGGGAGAGGGGGACGCAAAGGGAAAAGAGTTGTGCGGGGACACGGCTAACTGTCGTTCACACATGTATCAAACGGAATAAATTACAGCCGTTTGATATAATTAAAAATAATTAATCTCAGCCGCTCTTTATCCCACTGAACTTTATTGTATAGTATATATATATATATATATATACTAATTGATAGATTTATAGACTTCCTAGTAAATTGCATGGTCTAGCTTAGGAAAGCAAAATAAGATGATATGCCTTTCTGTAATCTGTAATTTGTATGCCTCTCTCTCTATTTGAATGTATGTTAATTGCAGCAGAATAGATTATTATGGAGTCAAAATGAGATGATAATGTTGGTTGTTGAGTATACTGATGAGTATGTTAATTTGTAGTAGTAGAAATGCAGCAGTTTTTTGAGTTCAAATAGTTTGCTTCAAAGCTACAATGAAAAGGTTGAAGGTTTTGGGGTGTCTATTTGTTCAACAAGTATGTGGATCTTTCAAACATGAGCAAATATGTTTTTGTGTACATGCTTATGAGTGTGTGAGAGAGAAAAAGAGATGTGTTGGAGAATAGATGGGTTGACTTGCTCATAGTCTCATGTTTGTTCCATTATGTTTGTTCCAATGCCAGATTAATTGTTAAACAACACTCATGCAACAATTGAGTAGGTTTTTTTATACATATGCAGCAGTTTTTTTTATAGGTATGCAGTTGTTTTTTGGATAGATATGCAACAGTTTTTTGATAGATATGCAACTGTTTTTTTATATATAGATATGCAACCATTTTTTGATAAATATGCAGCAATCTTTTTGATAGATATGCAGCAGTGGCACTACATCAAAACTTGTGTTTCGATGTTCCAGTGACAAAATACTTGATAAGACTGTGTTAGCATTGATGATATGTAGCAGTGAAGTGACACTACTCCGTCAAAATCTGTGTTTTGTTGTTTCAGTGACAAAATACTTTATAAGATTGTGCTAGCATATTTTGTTCTCTTAGATAAAAAATAAATAAATCATACTAATACTTTCTCTGGCAAAGTAGAGAACTAGTACTCACTAGATAACTTTTTCATTTCTTATTTGGTGAGATAAGCAGCAAGCGCATTAATACTCCTTGTATAGCTTCAAATATTTTCAATATGCTAGCTTTGGCACTTTTAGAAAAACATGCATGTAATAATGTCTCGTTGTATAACACACACACACACACACATAAATGTGTGTGTGTGTATATATATACATATATACATATATATACATACATATATATATATATATATATATATATATATATATATAGGGAGAGAGAGAGAGCACGTCATCGGCTTTTTCCCGTGTTTTTCTGGTGTTGCTGCTTATATAGCATATATATTGTGTTGTTGCTTATATGCATATAATGCAGGTTTTGATAGATATGTAATGGACACTTTCTTACTTTTGTTAATATATTTTGCAGGAAAAGAATTGCTTAGTTGGGGATGGGGACTGGGGAGGTTCAGACTTACATTCCTTCGGTGCTCAACAGATTGTTTTGTACTCTTTTACTTATTTATATTTCTAGTATCAGCACTTAACATTGATTCAACACAAACTTTTTACTTATTTTTTTCTCTATTCTACGTTTTAGTTTGTACTTTTTTTTATTTTGTTTCTACTGGTTTGTTATGTTATGCCTATGATTTCGATTTTTTTAATTGTTGAATGTATTGTTTTGACTATGTTTATCTCATTTTTTTGTGACGGATGAAAAATTCATTGATCAAAAAGCGGGAGAAAAATGGGTTAGAGATACCGAACGTGCCGAGGATATGCCCTTTTACATGTCCAGAAGCAAAATTAAATTTGATAACACTCGTAAAGTGTGGTTGGGTTGTGAGAATAGTGGAAAGCCTCAATACGATGGTAAAAAAAGATTTAAAATATGTAAAAAAAATGGTTCGAAGAAGGTTTTGTGTAAATTTGAAGTGTTTTTGCAGGAAGTAAAAGATGATGGTTGGAGAGTTCAAATTAGCGAATTTAACAATGCTCACAACCATCTACTTTCAAGGGGAGAAAATGGCACACTTCTGCATCAAAGTTGACAAATGCTGAGATTGAAAGGGTTGATCAACTTTATAGTGCTAATGTGAAGGCAAAACAAATATTAAATTTATTGAAGATGGAAAATCTTGATAACAGAAGTTCGAGAAAGCATAGAGAATGTTTTGGTAAGTATAAGAAATAAGAAAATGAGAAATAATCAAAAATTGAGATTTTTTTTACATGAGATGAGTCAACGTAAATATATTTTCTAGTTCAGTTCAAAGAGAGTTGGCCAAAAAAACTAAGCTATTTTGACTGATGTTATGTTTGCTCATCCGAAGGCTGAAGAGATGTTGGTCTTATTTTCATATGTTCTCCTTATGGATTCAACATACAAGACTAATAAATATGACTTGCCATTATTGGAAATCATCGGAGTTACATCTGTTGGGAAGAATTTTCATGTTGTATTTGTATTTTTGCAGAATGAGAAAAGTGAAACATTTGCTTGGGCATTACTTTAGTTGTGTGCTTTATAAGTTCATGTTCGCCCACCAGTTGTCATTGTCACGGATAGGGAGCTGGCTCTCATGAATGCAATACGAGATTACTTTTCAACGTCTCGGCATATGTTGTGTAAGAGACACATAGTTAAGGATGTCGAGAAGTATATAAGGAACCCGTTGGGAAAGAGAAGTTATGCAAAGAATATTTATGAAGAGGTGGATGGATATAATTAAGTCGAAATCGAAGAAGAATACTTGATACATTGTCAAGAGATGAAAGAGTCATTGGGAAATGTCGAGGCAGTTGTTCGATATGTTAATTCGACGTAGTTGAAGCCCTATAAAGATAGATTTGTTTGTGTTTAGACTAAACAATACATGCATTTCAAAGAATCAAACAACAAATAGGTAAAACTTACACATTTATGAATGAAATAGATTTATTATTTATGAACATTACGTAAATTTCTTGTAATCGTGCAATATGTTACGAGTTGAGAGTGCACACTCCCAGCTTGAAGAGATGGTTATGCATGTCACCACTGGGGTTTCGATCAAATTCACGATGCTATCGAGGTTCGGGCTTGCTTACATGTAGCCAATCCTTTGACATCCTCAAATTTTCTTTTCCGTCGATTGAGATTTAAGGTATCATCTCATGCCCTTCAGTTGCTACAATACAAATGGAATTCGACATAGTGTATAAACGAGCTAATTGGTGGTAATTCTAAGAAATGTGGGTGTTTGTTGAAAACAAGTTACGATTTACCATGTAGTTGTGTAATGTCCCGATTGAACCCTATGATATCCATGTGTTTTGGAGGACGTTGTCTATTGACGGAGTTCAAGATATGAGTACGATAAGGGAATCATGGTGATTTGATAAAAAAAACATTTTATCTGATATGGACGAGACTCCAAAATCGCATCAATATCATTATGCTAGATAATTTTTCAATGTTGTACATCCCCCAACTAATATTTCTGAACCAGAAATAGTGCTACACAAAGGGCGTCCAAAGAAGAATTCGATAAAGTGAGACCTCTCAGGTTTAAAAATGTTAAATGTTTACGTCACATTACTTTTTACATTTCTTTATAATAAATTATTTATCCTTTAACTAGTAACGCTCCCGTGCGTTGCACGGTTTGTACACGGGTGTAAAATTATATACTCAATTAAAGTTAAATAATATAAAATTAAAAATTTTAATACGAACAAAATAAACAAAAATTAAAAATAGAAAATCACATAAATTTGAAAAAGGTTATTATAAATTTTGAAACATTTCTTTATAAACAATATTTATCGTTGAACATGTACAACGATTAGAACTATCACTATTAGATAACAAAATTCGAAGGTCCTTTGGATTAGTAACTCTAGACAAAGTAACATGTAACTGACCATGACTGAAAACATGTTTTTTTTTTCAAAAGAAGTATTGCGTTAGATAATGACCGACTTTGACTTTTATTTATAGACATTGTTTAACTGTCTTCTCTGGAGTTCGAACGAAATTCTATGATCAGAAGGTGTCAGTCACATTATTGGAATCAAAACAGTACCATCGGAATGACAATTTGGAAGAACTCAACCTTCTAAAACATTGTTTCTCAAACCTCGTGTCATTACTCATTATATAACCCAATGTCAGGGTTACTGTAAAGGTAAAATAGGCATGACCTATTTTGGTTTTGTTTCTCCTTTCTTGGTCCCTAAGTTTAGGCATTTTTGGAAACAAAATCTTTAATTAGATTTTTGTTTTTCTTGGTCCTAAAGTTTAGGAGTCATGTTTGGAAACAAAATATGTCTAAAGATTTTTATGTGCATTTTTGGAAACAATATAATTCCCTAGACTTTGTGATTTCTTGAACCTAAATTATAGGAGTTGTTTTTGGTAATAAAATCTAGGTAAAATCTTTCTATAAATCGTACCTTGAATCCTAATTGATATGGTAAGAAAATCTAGCATCTAAGGTGTTTGATTTTATTTCCAATTCTAATCCTTGCCCTTCTTGGAGATGGATTCCTTCTTTGTGTGTAGGTTTCCTCTACATTATAAATAGAAGACAAAGGGCAACGGCTGCAGTGGGCATTAAGAGAGAGCTAATACAGAAACCTGTGTGCAGAAAATTCAGATTCAGAAGCTGTTTCAGTTCCAGACGTGCAACAGATTTTGATTGTAGCTTCGGATGTTACAACATTGGAAACTACATTGGGCGTTGATGTTGTTTTGTCTTCCTATCTGATATTAGGAAGCTATTTGTTTCTTCCCAGGTTTTCTTTACTTGTTTTTCTGTGGGTTTTGCTTTATAATTAAGTCTTCCGTTGTTTTACGTTTCTGACCATTGTGACTTCCATTGTAGCTACATCGGAAGCTACATTGGAAACTACATTGGTTTCTCTTGAGAATCCTAGCTATTGTGTTCTTTCAATTGGTATCAGCGCCTCCTCTTGACATCACTAAGAGTTGATTCTGGTTGTAGCTGTGATGGATTCTCAATATGAGAATGTTGTTCGTCCTCCAACTTTGACTAATGAGAATTATTCTATTTGGAAAGTTAAGATGTGTATCTTCATCAAATCAATTGATGAGAGAGTGTGGCTTGCCGTTCTAAATGGTTGGACTCCTCCCAAAACCACTGATAATGATGGTGATGTTAAAATCATCAGTGAGGCAAATTGGACCACTCAGGATAGAACCATTGCTTCGTTTAATTCTAAGGCTCTTTCAGCTATATACAAAGCCTTAGATGCCAACACCTTCAGAGTTATTGCAAATTATGACTCTGCCAAGGATGTTTGGGATGCCCTTCAAACCTTATGTGAAGGTCCTGTTAGTGTTCGTGCTTCAAAACTTAGAATGCTTACTACTCAATTTGAGAACACTAGAATGAATGAAGATGAAGATATTATGTCTTACTATGCTAGATTACTTGATATGTCTAACTCTGCTCTTGCTTTGGGTGATCCTATCACCAATGATCGTCTTGTTAGCAAGATGATGCGAACTTTGCCTGAAAGGTTTAATGTGAAAAATTGTGCTATTGAGGAAGCTCATGACATTGACAAAATTGGTTTTAAAAGACTTGCTGGCATTCTACAAAATTTTGAGTTAAACCTCAATGAGCAAATTAAGAACAAAGGCAAAGGTGCATCATCTTCTACTCCTTTTGTGGAAAGTATTGCTTTTCCTTCTGCTGTTGATATCTCTTCTGATTTAATTGAATTGCATAAGGAGATTGAGGAATCTGATTTTGGTGAAGAGTCAATGGATTTTTTAACAACAAAGTTTAAAAATATTTTGAAAGCAAAGGAGCAAAACAGACCTCTATCTTTTATCACCAAAACAGTTTTCAAAACTGAGCCTAGCAAATTTCCTTCCAAAGAAAGTTCTTTTCAAACCCCTGAAAAATCTTTTACCAATCCTTTTGCTAAACATCCTACATCTAGAAGTAAAAATATTGATTATATTCAATGTAGGGCTTGTCAAGGGTTTGGGCATTATGCTAATCAATGTGTTAATACTTTGAGAAAGAAGGGTTTGAATTTTTCTGCTACTTTGAGTGATAGTGATGATGAAGATCCAGGTGATCTCATCACTCTCATCGTTGTACACAACTCTCCGTCTCGATTTTGCGGGATTTTCGCCAATGTAGCTCGAATGTACCTACATCAGAAGCTACATTGGACAGAAGCTGGGAAGATCATTGATGTTTTAACTCCTATATCACAGAAGATAGTGGAGAATCAGAATCAGACCTGCTGGAAGGTTACAAAGAGTTGTACAAGGATTTGGAAAAAAGAGCTTATCAAGTTACATTGCTTGGAAAGACAAATAAAATACTCAAGAAAGTGAATGAAGATCAAAAGGAGAACATTGCTAGACTGGAGTGTTTGCTGACCAAGAAGGATGTGGAGATTGAAGATCTGAAAAAAAAGCTCATCCTAGCCAATGAAACCATGGCTAAATGGAACTCAAGCCAACAAAAAATGGATGAGATGTTGAATTCTGGAAATTCAGGTAAGTCAGGAATTGGTTTTATGCCAAAGATATTTGTTAGAGTAGGTGAAGGTACTTCTGAACCTAAACAGCCCACACAAAAATTTCAAAATCCAAATTTCTTTGAAAAACCCAAATCAAGAAAGAAAAATTTTGTGTGTCATTTTTGTCGCAAGCCTGGTCATATTCAGTCATTATGTTTCTTAAAAAAGCTGTCTATGAGGAAGAGGTAAGGCAGGCCTTTTTGGTTCGAAATCAGATACAACATCGAATGCAGCAACCAATGCAGCAACATTGGAAGTCACATTCGAAGCTACATCAGAAGGTACATTCACAGAAACGACAACCAAAAACCTTTAAAAAGATGTGGGTTCCCAAAGGCAGTTACAAAAATGCAAGATCCAAGTATTGTGAGCCCTTTGATATATGTCCTGGTACTAAGTGGTCCTATGATGAATCTCCTGACTTTGGAGATCATAAATCTCCTGCACAATCTTCAGAACTTGCATCTGTAATCAGTGAACCTACACCAGAACAGACAGAATCTGCTAGTCCTGGAAGTTCAGAGAATGTGACTCAGAATGTAGCTCCGAATGTAGCTACATCAGAAGCTACATCGGAAGCTACATTGGTCAGAAATCTGCCAGATTCAGAAACAGGTCCTGAACATTCAGAAATTCAGTCCAGTTTGACTAATCGCAACCATGACATTTCCAGCAGAATTCAGAAAGTGCATCCCACTTCACAAGTCATAGGTAATATTCATGATGACATATACACAAGGAGAAGAGGTAAGGTTGATTCTCACAAATTAGCATGCTTATCAAAATATTTTTGAGAGAAGCCTTACAACTTTTATGGATGCTCCAAATGATCAAAAATTATGAGCTACACATTGATGTGTTAACCTTGTATTTTGATAACACCAATGCATTTTGTATAGCACAAAAATCTAGTTAATCATTCTCTAACAAAAAACATTAATTTAAGACACCACTTTATTATAGACATGGTTGAATAAGGAATTGTTTGCATTGAACATGTTGGGACTGAAAATCAACTTGCTGATATATTTGCCAAGAGTCTTGATTTTGAGAGATTTTCCAATCTTTGGAAATCTCTTGTGTTATGTGTGTCATTTGAATTTACACTTAGTTTATTAAAAGAAAAAGAAAAAAATTAGGCATGCTTGCATTTTGTCTTTAGATGGCACTCTAGATCATTGTTTCACATGTATGTGCCTCTTGTGGTTGCTTGAGATTTGCATTCAAAATCTATTGTGATTTAATTGTTCTAATTCTCCTCACTCTCTCCCAAAATTTTTGTTGTTGAAAAATCTTAAGCCCACAAAGAAAAGAGCTACCTTTTGAAATATAAGGATGTGGCAATTTATCTTGGTACTATGGAACTTAGGTTCTCATGGGTTGATATTGAGAAAATTGAATTCCCTTAAAAGAAAAAGTGTGAAATGTAACAGCCCGGCCCGGACTTCAATGCGAAATCCCAAGGTTGTGCCGTCAAGACAAGCTAAAAGACGGACAAGCACCTGCTAAGCATAATGGTGCGAGTCAAAAGTTGAGCCATCAAGCTCAAAACAGGAATGTAAGGCCATAACGGCGATACAGAATAATAAAAAAAACAACACCTACGGAAGCAAATCATAGGTGGGACCAAAGCCTATAATCCTAAACCAAGTAATACAGGGCTGAGAGACAACTATCTCTTAACAATTCTACGACGCACGTGACGCAACATTGCGCACGGGTAACAAACCATCGGCAACCAAAGGCCGGCGAACCAACAAGAACCCAACCTGATAAACAACAACTCAACGGCTATAACATGCCGGAGGAATAAATCAACTAAAAGAATAAGAGATTAAATACTAGACAACTAAACCAAAATCTCGCGACTAAAGTTGACGGAGATAGAAATAACCATAACACAATACTAGAATACGCTAGCTAAAACCTTGCTCGGGAAGACGACAAAATAACTTCTAAATAAATACAATAGCTCGACCAAACAAGTCGGCTCCTAAAAAATAAACGACAAATAAATACTAACATAACTACCCAAGTAAAGTTTACATAATTTTACATCCGTGTCTCACGAGATACATAATAACAATAATAATAAAATCTCCAAGCTTAAAGCCCGGAAGACCACCTGCTATCCAACAAGCACCCGAAGCTACAACGCGCACTAACGAGCTTACTGCAAAAACTAAGGAAACAAACACACGAAATGAGTCATAATGACCCAGTAAGTTACTAAATGCAATTGTACGGCATAGCATGGCGTGGCATGGCATAATGCACAAGCATGTATAAAATCATGGCATCTTAATAGTATACCAACAATAATCATGTACAACCAGAATATGGGCCTAGTCCTCAATAATAAAACCATGGGTCCAACCCTCAAATGATCACAACATGGGTCTAACCCTCAAGGATCACAAATTTGCACTTAGCACGTTATTCATATAAGTGCGAGTATTAAACATCACAATAGGATATGTTATGGGCTCGGCCGCTACGTAGCTCCTGCAAGAAAAACACTGTTACCCAATATCGTGACTACGATGCTCGTGTCTTCGCATCGATATACCGAACTCCGCCGGCTAATAGCAGCCTGTGACGCACGTATTGTTACGGCAAAGGGTTACTTCCCATTCAAGGCCAACAATGGAGGGTGTGTGAGGTCCCGTGTACGGCGATCCATAAGCGAATACGAATCGACGATTCGTATAGGCGATGTATCGTCCCACCCTGACATAAAAATCATACCAAATAATGCCAGCTGGACTCAATGCAATGCACAAGTAGATATTTACTCGTCAAGACCAAATAAGGATTGGATTCGACAAGAGCGAACCCGTCCGACCAAATGCTCAAGTATGTATTTACTCAATATAAACAAAAAAGGAATGAATTCGACAAGAGCGAACTCATCCGACCAAATAGGATTATTATTCTCTACCATAAATCAAGTCAAGGCAAATACATTGCTCACAGCCAATTAATCTTAAAAGATCTCAAGTCACCAATTAAATCGAGAATAGTATAAACCTACCAAGAATCATATTATGAGGTCTATAATGGACCTCTACTTGAAATCAAACCAAAGACTACACCGTAGTCATAACCCACAAGTATGTTCATGTGTAAACGATCAATTTTCCCCAATAGTGAGAGCTCACTCAATAATTATTCTTCAACCATACTCGAGACCATATGTTGGTCTTTAATATACCGTGCTCTCCCGAGCACGCTTCTAAATAAATCCCCTGATAAATCTCTATAATATAAGTGTCTCAATTGGACACAAATCGAGATGCTCGGGTGCTCACCATCATAACCAACCAAAACCCGAACATCGTAGGAATTCATCCCAACGGTTATTAGCATGTTATTGGACCTGTAACGATTCCGTTGAGTCTTAGCACTACATTTCATCATTTATATATATCATAAATCCCCAAATTACACTTCATTCAAATATATAACAAAACACTAAAATTCATTCGGGCTCGATTCCCAAGCCTAAAAATCCAAGAACTCATCGTAATCATAATCTCACTTGAAGTTTAGAAACTAAGTGCACCACAATCATAATCAAACGAAACCCAAACATCGTAGGATTTCAACCCAAGTTCACTAACACATTATTGAGCTTATAATGACTCCGTTGAGTCTTACTATTAATTTTCATTATTTACACATTTCATCAATCTCAACATTTACACCCACTTCATTCAATAACAATTCCCCCAATAATTCGGGCTTGATTCTCAAGCCCTAAAATTCATAACAAAACTCAACATAAATCATAACCCATTTCTTACAACACATATTAACATTCAAATCATCCTATTCATGTTATTAACAAGTTCATACTTCCAAAAATCCCCAAAATGGGCATACAAAGCATATCAAGTGTTCATTGCCCACAAATAGCACATAGGTTGTTTTCCTTAGGGCCAATGAACCAAAATAAAAGAGAAGGTAACTTACCTAGCTCAGATGAAAACTCCAAAGAACGCAAATCCGATCGGTGAACTTGTTCTACTCGTCGAGGGCTTCACGAATCTGAAGTTTGAAGGCAATCGGACGGTTGGATCGTCATGGATCGAAGAGAGAAGAAGGCTAGGGCTTGAAATCTCCCATGGAATCTCTCTCTCTATAATACGTATGGTGAAGAAGGAGAAATGAAGGGAGTTTTCTGATTTCTCAAGTGGGTTTGGGTATTTATACCCTCAAAAATAAAGAGGGCACAATAGTCATTTCCCTTGCCTAATTAGTAGAGATTAGGAGTAATCATTCACTAATCTAACCTTAATTAACTTCCAACTAATGTTAGGACATGTTTAGGGCTAAGTATGGGAGGTTAGGAAGGGTTTAGAGGGGGTTTAATGAGGGTAGGATAGGCATTTCTCGTCAAAACACAAAACAGGGCAAAATAGGATCGGGCACCTTGCAGTCGCAAGGTCCCCTATAGCTTGCGACCGCAAGCTCTCCAGCCTCACTAGGTGACTTCTTCCATTGACCTTGCGGGGGCAAGGCCATTCCACCTTGCGAGGGCAAGCCCGACAGACCCGAAATGGCTCAAAATTCAACCGAAAAGACCCCCAAACACTTAACCAAACCTAACAAGGTTCAAACATCATCCAAAGTAGGTCTAGAACTCCCTTAGAACACTCACAAATAACCCCCGAAACAACTCCCGAAACAACTCGGAGTGAAACCGGGAAGAGGTGCAACAACGTGCAACCGGAACGACAAATGAACTAGTAATTGAACGTGCATTGAAAGGAGACTTTAAGGCAAGTCTAAGGACTAATGTAGAAGCTTGAATACCTCTAGAAAGTTGAACAACAACTAGGGAAATAAGAACTCCAAAGGAGGGACGATTATGCGACTCGATCCCCGAACTACGCGATAGAGACGAACGCTATCTCCAAAGCTTCCAAATCATCGATAGACTTAAGGAACACCTCCAACTTGAAGTCTAATACATCTAAATATGTTAATAAACCATATTATAAAGGTATAGGACCAAACCGAGGTCACGAACGCAAAATACAAGCAAACTCTCAATCGCGTCGCATTCCAACTATCGTCGAGTCACGACTTGTGACTTTAGCAAGTCAACAACTATATGGCATTTCTTAATAGTGTTTTGGTCTTAATGTGGTCTCTCATACACATGTAGACTCTCTCGCAAATCAAACATATAGTCGACAAAGGAAGAAGTGCAAGTATGGCACGCAAACCGAGCTAATGAAGGAGCGGGGTGTTACACTCTCTCCACCTTAAAAAGAATTCGTCCCGAATTCTAAATCATGATACAAACCAACATTAGGTACGCACTCAACCACAATACATCGAGACAACAATTACGGTGTCTCTTAATCCCGGGTGAACACTCGAGTTCAAAACTACCAACCTTGACTCGAATCTCCGAGTCTACCACCACAATATACACGAGGGTCAAACTCTAATAATCCAAGTTCAAAAGTCCACGAACACTCAAAAGACATAACAACTTCAACACTTACAATTGAAAATACTATGACCCATACTTGAGTCGCAAATACACATATGACCAGCACTATGCCAATCATGTAAGCAAAACCCCAAATTTTTAACATGAAAAACACATTCAAGGACACTTCAACATCCAACTACCGAAACTATTTGTCTCGGGGCACAACATGAAATTCAAGCACAAGGGATTCTAAGTTAAAGAAATAATAATTGCCTATGGAGCAATTCACAAACAAATTAAAGATAATCAAATCGGCATTTCAACCATGTAAATCATACTCGCGATTTCCCCATCGCGGGTAACAACACATAAGAGCACATTAATGAAATGTTTTGAAAATTCATTCCATTTCTGTCCATTCCATTTGGTAACGAGTATAGTCAATTTCTAACTTAATTCTTACCAATCCTAGTCCAACGACGAATACCTTTTGCTCACCAATTCAGGGTACCTACTGAATTAGCTTCAAAAGTTTCCGTCGTAAGGATGTGAAGGTTCGTGAATAAAAAGTTTTAAGCATCCTTCAAACAGTCTCCTATGCTAATGAAATGAATGAACAAGAGATAGTAATTATGAGATGAGAATTTAACATACTACAATGTAAATGCATCAAGTTGGTATTTCCTACAACTAATGCACATAATTGAATAAAATTAAGCCAAGTAACAAGGTCTATTACTTTGGCAAACAACAATCATAGCTATCACAAAACTCGTGTACCTAGTACACCCACCTAAGATAATTCACTAGAAATTACAAGAAATCGACACGTCTACCGATACTCGTAACGTCTACGCTCCGCAAAACTATCCTTACTTAGGCTCTAGACCAAGTCTACAACCAATGCATACGCTAAGCATCCTAACACAACGTTAACGTCTCAATACTCGCGGTGAGGCTTCAATCTCTCCCATGCAGCCGAAATCAACTGATAAATCGCAGCACTTAACCTTCGTACTAATCGAGTGTATTCTACTCGCATAATAACCACTAACAATAATATAATATTATATTATTCATTACATAAAACATATCTTTATATAATATACAAACATCATACCAAACCGATAAGCATCAATATACAATTCATACTTCATATATATACTTGTATATATATTCAAACGTATACATATAGGGTGGCTTTACCGCCGTCTTTGTCAGAGATTCATAATGTGTTTCATATGTCTATGCTTCGGAAATATCTTAAGGATGATTCCCATGTTCTTGAGTATGAAGAGATTACTTTTCAGCTGGACTTGTCTTATGTTGAGCAGCCAGTGAAGATCCTTGACACCAAAGAGCAAGTTTTGAGGAGCAAGAGAATTCCATTGGTGAAAGTTCTTTGGAAGAATCATGAGATCGAGGAAGCAACTTGGGAGACCGAGTTGGAGATGCGTGAGAAGTATCCTCATTTGTTTGATGACCACGGTAAGAATTTAGGGGCTAAATTCCTTAAAGTATGGGAGAATGTAAAACCCTGAATTATGGCTTGCTTGTATTATGCATGAACTCATACATTTATAATCATCATAAACATGTTTATTTAGCTCACTCATATGTTTAGAGTCAATAGCATGTTCGTTGACGTTGTTTGAGATGCTTGTATGCATCTTTCCTTCACAGTATGCTTTGGAACTCGGGTTTATGATTTGTGTTGTAACTTTATGAATAATTGTTAGAAGGCATTTATAACATCATTTATATGCCTTAGATGTTGGTTGGATGCTTGTTGCATTGTCGGTTTGGTTGCTAGTTTGATTCTAGCGTTAACCCTTCTCCGTTTGACTTTTTCGGTTGTCGTTCGGGAGTGTTTTACCTGAGTTCTTGGCCTTGTTTGGTTGAGGTTTGAAGCTTGATTGTTTTGGTTATTGATTGGAGGTTATTAAGGTTGAATTGTAGACACTTTTTGGCTTGGAAGGACTCGAGAATGCATGCGGGAGAGTCCGGGATCGAGCAAGGAAGCAACAAACCTTGTAATGCTGAATGCTGAAGTGATGCGCTCGCATCACCTTGCTGCCAAGCGACCGCAAGGGTCCCTGGTCCCTGTTATGGGATTTTGCAATTTTTCTGCGCAATGTCTGACTTGTACCCACCTAAACCCAACTTAAACTTAACCTAAACCTATCTTATTAGCCTAAGACTTGTCCTAAACACTTATTAGAGGTTTTAGAGGTTGATTAGTGGGTTAATTAAGAGAGATAATCTACTCACTTAAATTAAAACCGATTTACTCTCTATCTTATTCGACCAACAGAATACGACTTCAGTTTGCGTTTTTCTGCGAGCACTCAACAGAGACTTGAGAGAGAGCTTGGGAGAGGCGATTCTAGGGTTCTTGAGGTGTTCGGCCTTGGAAGGCCATAGCTTGGGTCGTTCCTTCTCCATTCTACCCGTGAGTTTGAAGAGAGAGTTGAGGAGATCGACATCATCTCTAGGTTTCGGATTTGCAGCATGTGAGGGGCTGAAATTGGGTAAGTTTCTACCTCTCTTCCTCTTCTTTTTGGCTCCATTGACCCTAGGGAAACAATCATATTTGCTATGTGAGGTCAATGGATGCAATTTCTAGGGTTTGTAGAGATGCCATGAACCCTAGGTTTCCAATTGTTGTTAGAGATTGGTTGAACCTGTGTGAGACTTGATTTGTATGAAATTCATATGCCAAATAGTCTATTAAACTTTGCTATATGAATTGTTCATGGGTATTGAGCTTGATTTGGTAGAGATACTTGGAAGGGATTTTTCCCAAATTATGTTTTGGCTTGTTAAACATGATTGTAAGCCTAATTATTGTGTTATACATATTTAGTAGAGTATATTAAACCATGTTGTGTGTTTTAATCATGTTTTGGAAAATATGATTGGTAAGAGGACTTGAATGAATTTATGCACAAAATTGTAAATTTGTTCTATGTTACATTGCTAAGTATTTTGTTGGGTTTATATGAGTTCATTGAACTTGGGGACATGTTTATTGGCGATAGTATGAACATAGGGGGGATGTTGAAGCCCATGCTTCTATTCCCTAAACTTTCGGAAAGTTTAGATTGGACTCAACGGAGTCAACCTTTGGGTTAGTATGCATCCTAGGAACTATAATCTTAAGTCCTACGGAATTTTGGGTAGAAATCATGGAGGTCAAGCCTCCAAGAAGTTTTGAAGTGTAAGAAGAACACTTGATTATGAGAGCTTATATGATTCTCTATTGTGATATTTATGCTAGTTGTGAATGAAAAGCATGACTAGTTTGATGGTAGAGTGTTTACCTACTTGTTTTGAGCATATGAGTATATATTACTTGTGCTTGGGTTTTGAGTCCAAATGAGTCTGTTGAGTCTTTGGTGGACGATACATCGTCTTCACGCAATTGTGAGATTCGTGATCGCGATGGATCGCCGTGCCGGGTTTGCACACACCCTCCATCGATGGCCACGGTGGGAAGTAGTTTATCTCGGTTGTAGTAATACACATGACTTTGATAACTATGGAACTCGGCGGAGATCGTCTCGGGGGCGTCGATATCTACGAGAGGGATATCGAGGGCACATAAAGGTTTTGCACGTGTTTTTGCAGGAGCGACACGCGCGGAGGAATTGGTAATGGTATCATATCCCTTATATATGAATTGTCTCACAAGTACTTATGTGAATAATGTGCCTTGTGGTTTGGATATGATATGATGGTTGAATTGGTTTCATAAATGTTATACTTTATGGACAACATGATGTTTATGGTTGTTAAGCTTATATGCCTTGACATGAATATTATGGGAACGCTATGTTATACTAATAACATGAATCATTATTGTTAAGCCTAATGTGCCTTGACATGAATTTTAGTGGGATGTTATACTACAATGATAACATGTTTTATTATGGATGAGCATGAATGCCATGACATGAAGTTTAATATAATGATATTTCATGAAGGTTGCATGATGTAAAATATTATTGAGCATTATGCCATGATAGGAAGTTATGGTTAGTAACTTACTAAGTCTTTGTGACTTACTTTTATTTGTTGATTGTTTTTCCCTAGATCCGAGCCGTGCGTGCGGATCCAAGTAAATCAAGAAGATTGCTTTGACGAAGTATTCTTTTGGCAAGGTTGCTACTTAGATAGTTTATTTTGTTTTGGTAAGGACGTTGGGAAAGATGAAGTTATGTAAACTTCATGTTGGGTAGCAAACCTTATTGTGATTTGTAAATATTTGTAATTGTCGTTTAGCCTATTCTTTTGGTAGCCGATCGGTAGTAGTCGTGCTTGGTGTATATTTATGGTTACGTTTCCATATGTTCTCTTATTGTTGGTACTTACAAAGGTTGGTACTTATACCGTTGGTAGCCGACTTGTGTTAGTCGCGCTTGGTAAATATTGGTGTATATGTTTTAGCATGTTACTTGTTAGTTAAAGTATTATGCTTGTTCTCCGGCATGTTTTTAGTCGTTGAGTTGTTAGACTAGAGTCTTAGACTTAGTGTAAAGTTGGGTTCCGGCCGTAGCTTCGCCGATGACTTGGTATATTATGCTATATATTTGAATTGCATGACAGGGAGTTTAGTCCTATGTGCCCAATGTTGCGACACGCGAGTCGAATTTTTGGACCAAGAGATTAATCATCTCTTTGGTTGTTTTTAGTTTGAGCTTGTTAGCTCGGGCGCCACTGTTTTATTTTATTTCGCTTCCGCATATGTTTTGAGTTGTTGGCGTATCGCTGTTATGGCCCTACCAATTATTTGCTACTTGTTTGTTGTTATTTGTCTCCCGGCGGCACGACCTTGGGATTTCGTCTTGGGATCCGGGTCGGGTCGCCACAAAGAGAGAGCTGATATAGAAACCTGTGTGCAGAAAATTCAGATTCAGAAGTTGTTTCAGTTCCAAACGTGCAACAGATTTTGATTGTAGCTTCGGATGTTACAATATTGGAAGCTACATTGGGCGTTGATGTTGTTTTGTTTTCCTAGCTGATTTTAGGAAGCTATTTGTTTCTTCCTACGTTTTCTTTACCTGTTTTTCTGTGGGTTTTGCTCTCCAAGACTTGTTGTCTTGTGAGAGTGTTTTGTTTGGTGATTTCACATAATTTTTGTAAAACAATTCATCTTCTTAAGTGAAATCTTTTTGGCCATGAGGCTAGATCTACAAGCTTATGCTTGTAGATTGTTTGGTAAACCTTTGTGCATAAATTTGCTGCTTTATAATTAAGTCTTCTGCTGTTTTACGTTTCTGACCATTGTGACTTCCATTGTAGCTACATCAGAAGCTACATTGGAAACTACATTGGTTTCTCTTGAGAATCCTAGCTATTGTGTTCTTTCAGTTACGAAGCAACATTACTGGAGTTCCATGCTTCAAATTCAACTCATGATTTGAGATTTCATAACATGTAATTTCATTTAAAATTGAAGAGTATGTATATCGATCAAAAGATCAATATTTCTATTGTAGACGCACATAAATTCAAAGCTCAAATACAGATTTCCTTATTCCTTAAGAATCGTGCATTTCCTGTTCCTTCAACCACACAAACATGCAACTTGTATCTGAAAAGAAAAATAATAAGAATTTTGAATCTTAATTTAATAATTTAATTTAATGTATTAATGTTGTGATTTTATATCACACTGCCTGAAATGAACCCGTACAGAAACATGGCTTTTGAATTAATCAAAAATTACAACCTCGTATCAATAAATCTATTAATACAAAATATCTAATCAATTAGGATCATCTTATACTTAAGAACACCCAACACGGTTATACTTCTGCAAAACAAACGTTAGTCAAGAAAAATCGAATAAATGAACAGAGTATAAAAGAAAGGAGGAGAAGAGCTTTGCTAAGATGTCGTGACCCATGCACGACTCGCTTTCATCGACCACGAGAGTCTAGGCTATAAGCTCTTCGGCTCAGACACCTTTCACCGACCGATCGTCCACCAAAGAGCCCACTGTAAACCCAGTAAATATTCACCAAGGTAGAACCCAAAGACAATTAGTTTGACCAACTATCTCCGGCAACACAGAGAAGGAGATAACCTGAGATGAGAACTCACTAGCCCCAAACTAAAACACACCCAATGCTCACCGTTCACTGTATATGACGGAGAAGAAGGATAAACCTTCGGTCAAAGAAAAGAGAAGGACAAAGAAGGATGCGGCTGTTGCTTCTCTTTCTTGCTGCCACTAGATGCGTACAAGAAGGGGAATATATACATGGGTCAATGAGTCAATCAAGGAGAAACATAAGGAATGGAAGAAAAGATAAGTAGGTAACGGGTTGCTCAAGTCACCAATGAGATGGGCTAGATTGATTTGGGCTTGGTTAGAAGCCTGCCACTTACGGGCCTCCAATTCTAACAATTAATATAAAAGCTTTTGGCTTACTTATATTACCATTACTTGCTAAAACTCCACATCTTTCGCAATAAAAAGAATATGCATCTGGCATCACTTTCCTTGGTCATTTTTTGCAAGCAACATACCACCAATATATGTTCAATTCAACTTCTACTATTTTTCCCAACACCCAGTACCTTCCATCCTAATCAAACAATTATATATTAGAACTTATGTAACTTTTATTCCTATTATAAAATAGTTTAGAAGGTCAGTTACCTCTTCAATCTCATGAATTTGGTCAATAGTACGAATTAGGTGCTTTGAGGCCTCTAAATCATCTTCGAGTGTAGTAGATGAGGTTAAAAAAATGCTGCTGATTGGAGTTATTGATTTTCCATCAGAAACCAAACTGTTAAAAAAAACATAACATAATTTATTAGTTATTTTGTTTAAATTATAATTAGATACCATTTATAAGAATATTATATTAATATGTCTATACCTGTTTTGAAAATCATTTATCTCCAATATATCTTCATTTATAATAATCCTCGAAATATGAAATGTACTTGATAGTCGAGCCTCTCCCATAAAAATTTTACTCGGAACATTTGGAGTATTAAAATAACTGCAGATCAGTATTCGTTTCCAAATTTTTTGAAGTTGATCAACTAAATTACCCCACAAAGTGCATGATACAAACATTCATCTACAAAAAATTGTGCAAGATATTAGATATGAAATTCAACAATCTATATTACAATAAAGCTCATTCTTACACGTGACAATTGACTAAAGCTATTTAGAGATTGAGATTAAATTATCTTTAAAAATTTAATGGTTGGGATTCACTCTCACATTCACATGTGTGAGAGTAGTTATCCACTTTTAACTCGCTATTTTCTCTCACCCTATTACAAAGTCATCTCCTATAATTAATATTATGAGCAGTCACACCCTGAGATTAATATTCTAAACCATTACCCCTTACAAAACATCAATCTTACATTAATATAATCTCACAATAGAGCTCAATTAATTGACTGGCCATGGGGGTTGATTCTGCCGCAAAATCAAACGTTCATAGATCAGTTACATATAACTCCTTACAAATAACCACCATCAACTATAGGTCTGGGTCAAATAGTGTCCCTCAACTACCACTTGAAATAATGTACCCCTCAACTGTAATATTTTTTAAAACTGCACCTTCTATTTAGACGTTGTCGTTTCAATTGACGAAATCAAATATACTGACACTGTGCCATAGACACGGGCACAAAGATCTTGTATAAGAATAATGTAAAACAAATAATTTAATATTTTTCCTTACTCAACATCTTCAAGAACTAAGTCTAGCATCTTTGTTGTTTTTCCGTGAATTTCTTTGACTTGTTGTAAATATTTAGAAAGCCAATTTCTCAATTACATCTGCAATTAAAAAAAGAAACACAAAATGTGGATATAGAAGTTTATAAAATAGATTGTGTTATGTTGTAGTGCATGGTGTGTGTGTGTGTGCGTGTGTATAATTTAACAGTAATTTTGCTTACCAAATATGACGTTCTCATCTTTAACGTCCAGTTTTGAGATTTCTTTAAATGTTTTAAATTCAAAAACTTTCTGTGGGAAAGTTTTTTCAAAGATTTCAGTTACTTGTGTTTTGGTCATAAAAATAATTTTATACTTTGGCATAGTTGGGCTAATTCTTCATGAATTTGCTACAACAATTAAATTTTTGATTGCATACAAATGAAATAGTTTCAAATTTGATTCATATTTTTCAATGTGTGGGCCTTTAATTGTTGCCACAATCCGAGAGCCCGGTGAAAAAAAGTATTAGATATTAAGGGAATTATTGAAATTAACAATTATTTACGATATATTAATATAAACATACATTTTCATCATGGAACACACATTATAAAGGCTTATGTTGTCTCTAAAACATTACCGTTTGAACAATCTACACAGTCGTAGTTTCATTGCCCATTTGGTTTTGTTTGGACTTATATCAGTAATCATGGAAAAGAGTGGAGGCATCTTGGTGTATATTTTGTTTTTGCAATATATGTTAGATGATGACTTATTTCAAGAAAGGGCCACTTATTTATATTGAAATTTTGCATTGAATACTCAAGGAATGGTCCATCTGCCCAAGCTGTCCAAATTCAGTCGATAGAATTCATTTTTGATAATGCATGTATTTGTTTTTTAGTATTCATTTCTCATTCAATTAATCTATGTATAATTCAATAAATTCAAATAGTTAAATTTTGTATTTTTGCAATTCCACAATAGCTCAAATAAATTAAGAACATTTTTATTTCATTTCTGAATATGAATAGTGCCCAAAGTTGAGATTGGTAGGAATGGTTTTCAGTAATTTATGTAATTAATATACTCCTTCAACCAATATAAAATAAATTAAATAGTTAATCAATTATATATACAATAAATTAGTTAAAATTTTGAGATTTGTATTTTAACAATTCCACAACAGCTCAAATAAATTAAGAACCTTTTTATTTCTTTTCTGAATATGAATAGTGCCGAAAATCAAGATTGGTAGGAATTGTGTTCAATAACTTATGTAATTAATATACTCCTTCAACCAATATAAAAGAAGTTAAACAACTTATCAATTATATATACAATAAATTAGTTAAAATTTGAGATTACTTTTCCAAAGCATCATTTATTAAACTTATTCCTGTTTCTAAATTTGGAAAGTTACTTTTGGAAGAAACTTTCCAAAAGTTGCTCCCATATATATATATATATATATATATATATATATATATATATATATTAAGCATCATTTGTGTGTGTTTATAATTGTCACCTAACCCTACAAAATAATCAGGTTACGAACATGCTAACCGTCAACCAGAAAGAGAATCAGACGGTAGAGGAAAATGTAGAGGAAGATGAAGAGGTCGTGGTTCATTAGCATCAATGGGTAATTCAATTGCATACGCCTCTCAGCTTCCACCATTGATGATCACTTTCATATCAAGCGTTGTAAATATCAAAACCAAATATAAATTGTGGTTTCTGAGTTATTACCTACTTTATTTATTGCGACGAAGAAAAATTGGATCATGTGCGTAATGATGTGATGCAGGAACTTACTGACTATTGGGATTTCTACTCAGCCATCAACTTCTTGAAAGGTGACATTGAAGGATCTTACCAATTATGTAATTGGCATACTTCCCCGGCTCCAAACGATCATTGGTTGAGTCTGGGCATACTCGGATATGTGATTGCTACACGGTATCAAATGATTGTGACTTGTTTGTGTAATATACCGATTGGCTGCAATATATGATTGTCGTTATAAGGACGGTCAGTTGATGGACAACCACCACAACCGCCAACCACCAACCACAAGTATTGACTTTGGGTGGGCCAATACAATCCACTTCGTAGCACTTGGGATGAAGCCTTCTAGTCCCCTATCTCGTCTGCCCATTCATATGAGGTGAGAAGATTCTTGTGACCCAATGATACGACATTGGCTGCCAATTTGACATGATCGATTTACTACTTACCTTAGTGTAAAGGGTTAACTGTTAATTTCTCACTTTATGTGATGTAAAATATTATTTAATTATGGGGGTTAATTGTTATTTGTTTCCAAATTTAGGGTCTTAATTGTTATTTATTAATAGTGTAGGGGCATAACTATAAATATATCACATAAAGTTGAAATAAAATACAACACAATGGTGTCTAAATAAAATACATCACAATGATGTCCAAATAAAATACATCACACTTCGAGTTCAAATAAAATACATCATCAAAACATCTATAATACAATATAGCTCATAGTCGTATATGTGCAATTGACTAAAGCTATTTAGGGGCTGAGATTGATTCATTTACTAACATCCTACGGTCATTATCATTCCCCGAATTCACATGTGTGAACGGCGGTTGAACAACTACCACCCTCTCTCTCTCCAACTCCCCCCACTATTCACTGTTGGTGACCGCTAATCCTTCCTCCACCAAACCCACGTCCCTTTTCTTTTCGATATTTTAATTAATTAATCAATTTTATGCAAAAAAAAAAAAAATCGTAAGTTTTGTAATTTGAAATATTTGTTTTTTTTTTCTTTTTAACTGTCATCGTAATTAACTTAATCAATTTATTATTTGAAACTGAATCCCAATTTAATTAATGTCTAAGTTTTGAATATTTCTATTTTAATTGTTATCGTAATTAACTTAATCAATTTAATTTTTTTCGGCTTGCAATTTCGTATACAAATAAATTTTAAAAAAATCTTAAGTTTTATAATTTGAAATATTTGTTTTTTCTTTTTAACTGTTATCATAATTAACTTATACAAATTATAAGTAAATATTAATTCATTTCCACATTATATGCTTTATTTATTGATAAATTCACAAACTGACGTCGTGCCATCGGCACGAGCAAGAATAATAGTAAGTACCATTAAGTACATCACACAAACATAAAGTATATCGCAATACATCCTTAAACTATTGAACAATGTCATCAACAGTATTCATATAAATACCCTTGACCACAAGTGCATCTCACCTGGAACTAGGGGTGTGCACGGGCCCTAAGCATGCGGGCATTGGTAATGCCCAGTATAGGCCTATATGGCAGCGGACATCATTTTAAAAAGCCCAGTACCGTAGACAAGCCCACGGACATCATTGAACGGGTATTGGACGGGCACGGGCTTAGATGGGCTCTCCGATTGTCTACAATGTAACAGAACTGTGAAGAACCAAAATTCAACTAATACAAAGTATTTTCATTATTTCATTAGCTCCCAAACAAAACTACATATGATCAAAAACCTTGAAATCATTCATTTGACTTGCAAACTCAACACACTGATGACAATTAACCCCTAATCAAACATCATGAACACCTAAAATTCGAAACTCATATGCTATTTTCAATAAAGAAGAAAGAAAGCAAACTCAAATCAGAACAAACTTACATGAACACGATAACAAAATCTGCAATGTCTCGCAAAGAGAAAAATAAATATCGAGTGAGTAGCGGGCCTAGTGGTGAAGTGGGAATTGGGAACGGGAAGTCACGATTCCGTCAAGGTACTGAAGAACCGAAGGTAACAGACTAGTAGTCAATTTGATTTAGGGTTTCACACTTTCACTTTCCCTTTTGAGTTTTGGCCTTTTGTATTGGACTTATTGATATATCACTAATTCACTATATTGACTAATCTGGATAGTGGATTCTGTTAGTGTATAACATATTATAGTAGTATATAATAATATAATTTGTGATTTTGTTTATATATAATTTTATATATGATATATCTAATACTAATAGACACTAATAGAGTAATGGCATAACTATAATATATTTAAAATTTTAAAAGTTAATGTGATGATGGGTCGGGCCGGGCTTAGATGGGCATTATAACTTGAAGGATCGGGTGTGCCCGAGCCCGCAAGCATCTAACATCTCTGAAGCCCAGTACTATGTAACAGCCCATGGGCAAGAGCACTTTGGCCTGCACGACGGCACAACGAGCGGCGAGCTCATGGGCTCAAGCCACCCCTATCTCGAAAAACAATGAAGTGCTCTAAGCTGAGGAAGTATAAACTCAACTCGATCCTCAGCCGATCTATGCGCATATACGGTAACTCTCGATGGATGAGATTGTGGCGACCCGACTCGGACTCCAATGCGAAATCCCAAGGTCGTGCCGTCGAGACAAGCTAAGAGACGGACAAGCACCTGCTAAGCATAATGGTGCAAGTCAAAAACTGAGCCAACAAGCTCAAAACAGAAATGTAAAGCCATAACGGCAATACGGAACAACGAAAACTATAACCTACGGAAGCAAATCATAAGTGGAACCCAAGCCTTTAATCCTAAACCAAGGAATGCAAGGCTGAGAGATAACTATCTCTCGACAAATCTACGACGCGCGTGACAACCACTCAACGGCTACAACATGCCGGAGGGACAAATCAACTAAAAGAATAAGAGATTTAAGTACTAACAACTAAACCAAAGTCTTTTGACTAAAGTTGTCGGAGATAACAACAACAACAATACTAGAATAAGTGAGCTAAAACTTGCTCGAAATAACAAAGGGAATAACTCCTAAAAGATACAACAGCTCGACTATACTAGTCGATTCCCAAACAACACAATAATAGAATACTAATATAATCTACCCAAGTAATGTCTACATAACTTTACATTCGTGTCTCACAAATAAATAATAACAATAATAATAAATCCAAGCTCTCGCCCGGAAGACCACCTGCTAGAAATCACTAATCCGCGACCGCAACGCGTGCTAACGAGCTCACTGCACAAACTAAGAAAAACAAACACACGAATGAGTCATAATGACCCATTAAGCTACTAAATGCAACTATATGGCATGGCATGGCATGGCATAATGCACAAGCATGTATAAAATCATGGCATCTTGATAGTATACAAACAATAAACTTGTATTAAGTCATCAAGGAACATAAACTTCATAAACAATATAGCACATTATTTTTCATATAAGTGCTCGTAGTAAGCCACATAAGGGATAGAGAAGATACCCAAATAGTGTTGTTGTGTTGCTCCTGCAATACACATTAATAACCGGGTTGTACCATCGATGCTTGTGATTACATCGACATACTGAGCGGCTACACCTCAAGGGCAACCCTTTCTCAGTCTAGTTTAGCATAATCCATTCGCTCTATTGGTTACGAGATGGGCTAACTTCCTCACTGAGGTCAACACTGGAGGGGGTGTGAGGTCCCAGGTACGGCGATCCATAGCGAATACGAATCTTACGATTCGTATAGGCGATGTATCGTCCTACCCTGACATATAAAAATCAATCCAAATAATGCCAGCTTGACTTATATCACTAGTTATATGCAATGTACAAGTAGATATTTACTCGCATGCTCAAACAAGAACCAAGTCCGACAAGAGCGGACTCATCAAATCAAGTAGGTCATAAAGCTCTACACACCAATTTTAACAATGCACATATTTGCACGTACTTAACAAATCCAACTAACTTATAAGTTTAGTCCAAGAACCACATATTGAGGTACTCATAATCCTCAAGCCATCACCCAATCAAGAGTAGCATATAAGCTCAATAAATCACAATGTGAGGTCCACTATAGTCTTCTACTCGAGATTAAACCAAAGACTATAATTTTAGTCTAAGAACAACCATAAATCAAGACTTAGTGTTTAGTCTATACATAAAAGCATACCAGACTCAACCATGGTCTTATCCGTCGTATATAATTGACATCCTCGAAACCATTCTCATGAATGACAAGACTACCCCGTAGTCCAAATCCCGCAAGTGTTTTCACGTACACGCGACCAAATTCCCTAGAGAGAATTCATTCAATAATCATTACTAAATGGTACTCGAGACCATAGGTTGGTCTCTAAAGCTCCGTGCTCTAACAATCACGCTCTAAATACATTTCCAAGAGTCGCACCCGACTATTCAAATCTTGAGTTTCTAGTAGCTCTTTAATACGACTCGCTAATTAGGTAAAGTGTCACCTAATGTTCACCATCGAAGTCTCTAACACACCGATGTCATAATTGAACACAAAATGAGGTACTCGGGTCCTCACAAACATAATCAAACGTAACCCAAACATCGTAGGATTTCAACCCAAGTTCATTAACACATTATTGAACTTATATTGACTCCGTTGAGTCTTACTATTAAGATTCATCCTTTACACATTCCATAAATCCCAACATTTCACCCACTTCAATTTATAACAAATTCCAAAATAATTCGGGCTTAACTCCCAAGCCCTAAAATTCATAAAAATCTTAACAAAGGAATAACCCATTTCTCCCAACACATAATATCATTCAAATCATCCTACTCAAGACATTAGCAAGTTCATACCTCCAAAAACTCACAAAATAAGCATACATGGCATACCAAGTGTTCGTTGCCGACAAATAGCACATAGATTGTTTTCCTTAGGGCCAATGAACCAAAATCAAAAGAAAGTAACTTACCTAGATCGGATGCAAACTCCAAAGACCGAAAATCTGATCGGTGAACTTGTTCTACTCGTCGAGGGCTTCACGAATCCGAAGTTTGAAGGCAATCCGACGGTTGGATCTTCATGGATCGAAGAGAGAAGGGCTAGGGTTTCAAATCTCCCATGGACTCTCTCTTTCTCTCTAACTTACGGTTTGGGGGAAAGAAATGAAGGAGGAAATGGCTGAAAATGGTTGGGGGTTTGTGGTTATAACACCCACAATTAAAGAGGGTAGAATAGACATTGCATTGGTACACTTAGTGAATGTTTAGGGTTAATCACAACTTAGATTAGGTTAATGATGCTCAATAAAATCAACCCAATATCTTGGGAATCAATTATGACTAATTAGGAAGGTTAGGGAGGGGTTAGGATAGGTTTTAGTAAGGGTGGAATGGGTAAAACTTCAAAAATCACAAAACAGGGCAAGGCTGGTCGGGGGCACCATGCGGTTGCATGGTCCCCAAGCCATGCGGCCGCATCCTCCTGATGCTCATCTTCAGGAAATCTCTGGTGACCTTGCGGGGGCAAGGTCATTCCACCTTGCGGCCGCAAGCCTTTCAGAGCAAAAAAGGCTTAGATTTCAACCCCAAATGACCCCAAACACTCAACCAAACCAAACAAGGTTCAAAACCCATTCAAAGTAGGTCTAGAACTCCCATAGAACACTCACAAACAACCCCCGAAACAACTCGGAGCGAAACCGGGAAGAGGTGCAACAACGTGCAACCGAAACGACGAATGAACTAGCAATCGAACGAGCAATGAAAGGAGGTTTAAAGCAAGTCTCAAAGACTAATGAATAGGCTCAAATACTTCTAAGAAGTTAAACAACAACTAGGAGACTAAGGGCTCCAAAGAAGAGACGATTACGCGACTCACCCTCGAACTACGCGATAGAGACGAATGCTATCTCCAAAGCTTCCGAATCATCAATAGGCTTAAGGAACACCTCCAACTTGAAGTCTAATACATCTAAACATGTTAATCAAGCATCATATAAGGGTCTAGGACCAAACCGAGGTCACGAACACAATACACAAGCAAATTCTTAATCGCGTCGCATTCCGACTATCGTCGAGTTACGACTTGTGACTTTAGCAAGTCAACAACTATATGGGATCTCTTAATAGTGTTTTGGTCTTAATGTGGTCTCTCATACACATCTAGACTCTCTCTCACAAACCAAACAAGCAGTCAACAAAGGTAGAAGCGTAAGTATTGCATGCAAATCAAACTAACGAAGGATCGGGGTGCCACAGAGATGGCCTATGGGATACCCTCTGTGATTGTTGACCGCGATCGTGGGTGATCGAAGATGGTTGATGATCCCCCATCACCTCAGTTTCATCATCAACAACCATCGTCACACGATAATATGTCCGCTCCCGAAACCATGTCTCGTAACCATCTACGGTCTCGAACGGAATGTTGGCTAACCTCGATCCGACCCTCCTGGGATTTATAGAATGATGCTTCTATTGTTGAAAATTACGAAGCATCTCATAGTGGACACAAATGTACTTAAAAGTCTTCGAACCTCTATACACCTTCGTTAGCAGGAATACATGGTCGGGAATCGTTTGGATGTATCCAAACTGTCTTAAGTAGCGATCGGGCATATATGGCTCGATAATTGTATGACAATGAATTATGCCCGAGAACAAACTGATCGGTACCTCTTGTGATGGCCTACGGGTAAAAGAAGTTCATATACTCTGCAAAAACAAATATTAATATAAATAATTTAACATGTTTACTTTTATTTGATACATTATTTAAAAATGATAAATAATTATAGTATCAGCAGTCATCCAAATGAGGACTCTCCGATAGGGGTGTAAACGAATCAAATCGAATAGAATATTACAATATTCGATTCGTATTCGTGTTCATATTTGTTTACTATTCAAATATTAAAATTGATTCGTATTCGATTCAAAATTAATATTCGAATTATTCGATTCAATTCAGTATTCGATTTGAAATTGTATTTCTATTTTTTTTACAAAAATTATTTATCAATCAATGATTCGAGTATTCGATTCGAGTATTCGAATTTTTAATATGATCAATAAAACATCAATTACATCAATTATCCATAACAAAAACACATAACATCCATAACATTAAATATCCATGACAAAAACCAATAATATCCATAAGATCAAATATCCCTAACATTCACAATAATTATCAAATGCATAAATTAATGCAATTGTCAAATTCATTAAAAAAACACTGAATAAAAATTTGACTAGCATCCGCCATCCAACCATCATGTTCGCAATATGACATGAATCGACCGTCCTCCTCCTAAATAAAAATAAAAATCAATTAGATATCAACTTTATTGTCATAATCATGCAAATATGCAAATATCTCAAATGAATTTTAAAAAATAAAACTTACATGTGACATAATGGGCTTCTTAATCCCATGAAATTGGCGAACCCAATCAGCTCCAAGTTAAATAGGCTTTTTCTCAAAGAAAAAAAAAAGTTAAGACATCAAATGCATGAAATGGTGATTAGCAATAGACTGCACAATGGAAAATTGTTCATTAGAATAAGATGACAGGACTTCTTCACAATATACAATGAAGTAGTGGAGAAGAAATAATGTACTCAATGATTGAGAATAAATAATACTAGTAATTAGTACATTACCCAATTTGGATAAACAAAAGAATTTCAAGATCTGGACAAATATCACCACACATGGACAGTTGGAGAAAAAATTGTTGAATAAGGTTTTTCAAACTCTCCCATGTAAGTGTCCAACACAGATTGTATGTGCCACAAAGAAAATTAATCAAATTCAAATTTTGGTACATGAAGCTGGCCACTTCTTAGAATTCTCTTCATGTGTAAATTGAAAAGGAAGTTCAAACTGAAATACATTTTAGCATAAGAAATAGCTAAAAACCATCACAAATAACACATAGAAATCTCTATATAAAGTTTATCTCAAATCTTGTTTCTTCAAGCTTGTCTATCAAACATCAAGGACTTTTAACTAAGGATTACTTAGAAGGGAAACAAATAATATTACAGATGAGGTCTTGGCTTTGGCTTATCATAAATCTATAGTTCTCAATCTATTGCTAGTTGCAAATCTTGCCAGACAAAATCGTACCTGAGTTATATCAGTTTTGTGTTTTATGATTTTTATCATAATATTTTTATGTCAATGCAACTTCATAAAGGAAATACAATCTCAACATAACTCGATGAAATAGAAATTGATTCAAAACCTACTACATGAGCGTCCTATTATGAGTTTGCTTTCTAACTTTTATGCAAGTACAATTCCAGTAGCATATAAATAGAAAATAGAAAAAGGCAAATTCAACTTCGAGTAATCTTCAAAAAATTGATGCATATAAATTGTTTCAATAGAGTTTTCACGAGTTAACAATACATTTGATACAATCAATTATTGGTTTTCTCACTTCAACCAATCAAATTTCCAAACTGTAACCAACTAATACAGTAGAATAAAATATTTCATATGTAGAAACGATTGAGATTTGTGAAAAACAGAGAACGAATTGTGTAGATTGGAAGAGATTTGAGCTTACTGGAGAGATCCACGAAAATCAGAGGCACGTCGGGAGTGGAGTGTGCTAGTTAGGATTGGAGGGTGCTCGTCTTCAAACAGCTCATAGAGGGTGCTCGTCGGGAATGGAGTCGCCAGGCTAAAACTTGCAGTGGAGTAGAATAGTCGATGCCTCGATGGAGATTGGAGCGAGAGAGAGAGAGAGAGAGAGAGAGAGAGAGAGAGAGAGAGAGAGAGACTGAGCAAAGATAGAGCTTGCCGGAGTTTGAGCGTACACGAGCCGAGTTGTCGTCGGCCGGTCGGGGGAGGGTTGAAGATGCTGGAGTCTGGATCTAGAAGGAGAGGGTTGCCGCCGCACTTGGGGTTGGGGTTGGGGTTGGGGTTAGGGATTGGGTAATGGGTAATGCCGTAACTGTAAGTTAGGGATTTTTTTTAAAAAAAATTATATATATATTAAATATATAACTTTTTCGAATACTATTCGCAAATACTCGAATCGAATATCATCACGCTCGTATTCGTATTCGAATATTTCAAATACGAATACCGAATTCGAATTCCGAATCGAATAAAAAAGATTCGATTTGTTTACAAGCCTACTCTCCGATACTCCAGCGAGCCTCGGGATCATTTCTTTTGCCATCGAGAGAAAATGCCCATCTCTTAGTGTATGGCTCTTGAGTGGTCCATGTCGATGAACACCTTGGTTTGAATTGAGGAAAGTATTCATAGATCAAAGCCTACAATAAAATAGCGTCAAAGAAAAACAGTGTCAAATAAAATAATTTAAACTTTACATTATCAAAAGTATTCATTTTTATACCTACATTAAAGACAAGCACCCAGCCATCTGTCTACAACCCATCCTCGATGCTATACCAAGCTGACGGTATAGAAAGGATAAAGTCGTTGCTCCCCAAGTGTGATTGGGAATATCAGGGATATCCATCACATACGGTAAAAATGAATATTTACCCGGTTTGACCGCTTGCCCATAAACAACGTTGTCCCCATTAACCACAACAAAATAACCAAATATTCTTGCAATGTCAAAAATCTAATACTACTTCCCCTCACCTCACCCTTCACCTTGGCGGTACCCATGTGCAGGAGAATGACTAAAGACGACTTGATCTGAGCTAACTTGGTACTTGCCAAAATGGGGTTCCCTGAAACTGCAACTGGGATCTGTAAAATGTAATGCACATCATGCAATGTCAGAGTCATTTCCCCGAACGGTAAATGGAAACTGTTGGTTTTCGACTGTCATATTTCCACAAAGGTTGATCAACGACATGTTCAGGTGCTGGATCATGCACTCCCTTGAGTGTCCCAAGTTATTCCGGGTGATCCATTAAATAGTGAGATTATCGTGTATACTCCAAGGCAATGTACGAAGCTATGACAACTCAATACTGGCCTCTCCTATTGAACATAATGAAATAATCTCTCATCAATATTAAAACAATACTACATAGTCAATATAATAAAATTGAGTCAATACTATATAGTCAATATAATTACCTCGCAATTCCATATTGTAGATGCAATATGACCACAAAATCCAGTAAGTAACTCTGTGTTCTCGAGTCCACCTCCATGTGGCTCCATCAACATCTTCCTCGTCATCATCACCACCATCACCATAACCTCCTACTCTACCTCTGCTAGGTGCTCGGCCCCCTCTTTGTTGTCGACCTCCACCAAAATCCTCCTCATCTTCCTCTTTATTAACTAAATGTTGTCTATGTCATAGTGATGTAAATACATTAGTATTCATCAGACCCTTTCCACGCTCGCGTACCATGCTCGAACTACCACTCATGCCACACACACCACTACCACCCACGCCACCCATCGTGTTTAATGAGGCTTCTATCTTCTCATCCTCTCTCATAATAAGTGAATATGCTCTTTCCTTCAGTGGAGCATTATAAGGAGGCTCAAATGGAATATCGTCACACCATCGGTGGGGTCTGGAATCCTCCTATCTTCTCAGTGAACGGGGGTCCGCATAAAAGCACCATCATCAACTTCATTAGTGGTTGTATGTCCCTAATCAACGACTTTCCTACGGGAGGAAACAATCACAACCTTATTATGTACTCTACCCAGATCATCTTCTGCCTGTGCCGGACGTTTCCCTCGTCGACCTCTGGGTTCCATCTATTTCAAAAAAATAATTACAACTTAAGTTATGAAGTGATAAATTATCTATAAAAGTATTATATATCACACATATCATATAAGTTTTTTTTTCTTTTCAAAAACACATGTTTAAAAAAATAATCACAACACGGTCTTCCTATTGGACAAGGATCTCCATAGGCTTGAGCAAGGTGCTGGATCTGTAGAATTTTACTACCATAAAATGAAAGGGTATTGGGATGAAGACTACTGCTATGTATCCAATAACGGCTTGTAAGTGCCCCTGCATTTGTGGTTCTGCCAAAACTCAAGTACTGAGAGAACAAAGAAGACAACTAATGCAATTTTTAATGGGTTTACATGAGAGCTACATGAATATAAGGGGACAGATTCTCAGGATGAAGCTACTTCCAACTATTGGAGAAGCCTACTATATGATTAGGCAAGAAGAAACACAAAGGCATGGTTACATACATGAGGTTGGTTTTCTTGCAGCCTATGCTGTTCAATTTGGATAATCCCAAACTTATTCTAAAAAGTCTGGTGCTGGATTTTCACAAAGTAAGTTTGTATATAACAAGAATCCCTTCAAGAAGGGTATTTTCTGCAATTTTTGCAATAAGGAAGAACATGTTAGAGATGAATGCTAAAGGTTGAAAGGATTCCCTATAGGGCATCCTGGAAATCCTAGCCATCGACAACACAAAGCCAAGTTGAATAAGGACCAATTGGGTAATGGAGGTAAGAATAAAGACAGCTATGGAGGCCAGTTGCAGACATGAAACTCAAAAGCTATGCAAGTGCAGTCTTCTCAAACCAACAATGCTGATGAAAGCAAGAGAGTAGGAATGTGACAACCAAGCCTAGAACAATTACAAAGTAGTTGAATCAAGTCTTGACTATGCTCAAAATTAAGGACTGCCCTGAGGAACATAATGGTAATGAGAACTAAGCTGGACAAAAGTTCATCGGTATGACACATCTAGCAGGTACCTCCATTAAAAATCCCAACCTCGAATCCATTCATTCCCTGCATACATGAATCATTGATTCAGGAGCCATTGATCACATATGCATGTCTTTGTCCATTATGCATGATGTCAAAAGCCTTCATTATCCTGTCACACTTTCCTTGCCAAATGGTGCCACTATCAGTGTTACCCACATTGGGAAGGTCTTTATAAACCCTTATCTAACATTGGAGAATGTGTTCTATATACCAAAATTCCAGTACAACCTCTTATCCATTTCTAAGCTTATCTTGCAAACCAAATGTCATACTCACATTATTGGATTGTCATTTCATACGTGAGAAAATTAGGAGTGGCCTCATATCTCTGAAACATGTTTCTACCAAGAATCAACTTACAGACATCTTTACAAAATTCTTGGGAAAAGGTTTGCGTTGGTATTAACAGTATTAATGTTTCAAGAAGACTGAACAATTTGAGGATCAAGAATGGTTATCAAGTGCTGGACAATGCAAAGTATGGAGAGTTGAATTCAAAATGGAAGAGGTTCCTCAATGCAGTTACATTGGAAAGTCTTAAGGGTTTGGAAGTAATGGTTTGATAGTCAAGGGGTCATTATGTCATTTAGGAGTTACAGTTAGTTCAAAATTCTCCTACCCGTTATTTTGTACTATTTCCTTTTCCTTCTTCAATTGGGTTTTATAAACCTATAAAAGGAATTGTAAGGATTCAATACAGAATACAGAAATCAATAACCATGAAGCTCTCCTTTTCTCTATTCCCAAAACCCGCCGGAAAGCCGCAGCCGAAATCTACCCTCAAACCCTTCCACATATTCCCCCAAGCTGAAGACACCGACAAATCCTCCCACACCAAAGAGTACCTCACAGAATTCGATCCTTCCAAACAAACCCTAGATCGGTCAAAAACCGTTGCCCCAATCCCTCCGATTCCCAATTCCGACGAATGGAGAGCTCGCAAGAAGATGAAGAAACTCGATCTCCCAGTCGCGTCCGACGACCCAAGCAACCTTCAGTTCGTAGTGGACACCACTTCCACCGCCGACCCCACCGACTCCACCATCTCTTACGGCCTCAACTTGCGCAACTCCACTACCAAGATCGATTTTTCCGAGGCGGCGGCGACTGGGTCGATACCGAAACCAAAATTTAATATAGAGAACTCGATGTTACAGAAATTGAAGCAAGATTTGAGTAGCTTGCCGGATGATCTTGGGCAGGAAGAGTTTAATGGGATGCCTGTCGAGAATTTTGCCGCTGCTTTGCTTGCTGGTTACGGGTGGGTTGAAGGTAGCGGGATTGGGAAGAATAAAAGGATATTAAGGCTGTTGAGCTCAAGCGACGTACAGGGTTAGGAGGGTTAGGGTTTGTTGGTGAACTGCAGAGAAAAGAGAAAGATGGCAATGTAGTAATACGAAAAGAAGTAAGTACCGGGAGGTGGAAGCCTTATTGAGCTATATGTGTTCCTGTTGATGAGAATGCTTTGTGCTTTGATCTGATTGTTGAATTGAGAGTGATTATTGCTTAGAATTCTGAATGTACTTAGATTTTGTGCATTTGTCTGTTGAAATTAAATCATTTACTATATGAAAAATCTAGATTTGCTGATGATCTGCTCCTGCTTAATGTTGAATGTCTTCAGTGTCTTAGTTAAAGCACTTAATCTTTAGGAAAATAGTGGTTGTAGTCTACTTTATCAAATTTTTTTGTCGTATGGCTAAGAAAATAAGGGAGATGGTATTGAATGTTGGATTATCAAGAAAAATTGATGAAGAACATCTCTTCCCCTGAGGAGTAAGAGTACAAAATATAATAGGACTTGCGCTTTAGATGAGTAGATATAAGAAATTTAAATTGAGATGTTTCAGCATGGTTTGTGCTGTCACTGCCGTGTTAGTTTTTCATCTTATGATGCTTGCTAATTGTGACTAAATAAAATTGATATTTTCTGTTGTAACTAGTGAAATATGGCACAAGAGATGTGTATACAAGTTTTCATTTACTTATAGTTTTGGTACACTTTTTCTTGTAGTTTTTCTTTAGTACAAAAGAGGAGTTTTTTCTTCGATCAAACAACTGGAAGATAAAAACGACAATATCCCATGCAATGATAAAAACGACAATATCCCAAAGCATATGAACTACTAATCAATGTTTACACATTGCACAACTACCGGAAGAGAACCTTGCCTTCCTTTGCAAAATCAAAGCCATTTCATGTTGAAATTAGATCTTGTACTGAATGGGACTGTCCCAAGACTCATTGGATAATGAAAATACTGTGTTTGATATTTTTTTAATTTCTCAACTTTTGTATTTCTTATTGCTTGTATAAGAAATGGGACTGTCAGTGCTTTTGCTTGGTCCTTGGTAATTCTTAACAAACTCAATACCAATGACACATCATATACCTTACAAGAGGATCTCCCTGAGTGTGTGATGTGTAGGAGGTCGTCCGAATATCACGATCACTTACAATAATAATAATAGTAAAACTTTGAGGCGTGGATAGCCCCACTAAAACGATAGTGGTGTTAAAAGCGCTGCTCATGTAACCTCTTTCTTTTGGGTGTATCCAAAATTATTTGCTGGGAAAGCATTTACTCCTGACATTGTATAAAGCAGATGAGCCACGCCATGGCTACTCGAACGGCAAGGTTGAGATACCCAGTCAGTCTCTCGTGAGTTGTCACAGTATCGTTCTATTGCTGACCCGCGAATTTCCATGGCTTGGTGGGAAGGTGTTGAGGAAACTCGTCTTCTTATTGCACCAGGTATTTCCCTACTCTACCCAAATTTTCAGTTTCTTTCTTATAATGCCTATCAACTGTTCGACGAATTGACATGAGCCATGGCGTTTCCACTCCACTTGTAATTTAGATTTTCTTCTCTGTGTTAGTAAGTTCTGTAGATAGTTAGGCTTGTTCATATAGTCTTTGCAGCTCTCTTTTGTAATCAGTAGGTTAAGATTCTGTAACAAAGGAGATTTCATTTTACTTTGTTGATACCCTTTCCGTCCCACTAACCCCATTTTGGCTTTTGTACAATTAAGTTGATTAGATTAGGAAAAGTACCAACAAGTCTTACAGAAAAGAATCTGAAAGAAACAATAAAAGAAGCTAACAGACTTGGGAATTCAGAAACTTCTTCCAAGATGCCCTAGTGCAGTTCATTAGATGATAATAATCTTTCTGGTTGAACCCAAATAATTAAAGTCCAATAATTTAGATTTCTTAAGATCCTGGCATTATTCTTGCAGAACCTTCCGCAAGTGGAGACCATGTGGGATGCTTGCTATCACTTCGCCATCCCAAAACTGGTAATATCAAGATGTTCATATTCATGTAGGATCTATTTCCACACAGTAACATTTGATGATTCTAATATTTCTTTAAACTATTTAATCTTCTCATCTAAGTTTATATTAGTTACGATTTTATTCCCCGTTTATTAACATTTCTTCAACCCATTTTACAAGGGAAAATGCAAGTACTATTACTATGAAAATACTATAGACTTGGACATTCGCTTTTCCTTAAACACATGCAAAAAGTTTCAAGCTGAGAAAATTCAGTTATCTGACAGGAAACACCATCTGCTACATGATTATCAATGGAGGGCTTCAAGAACTTCACTGGTTTAAGCAATCTTATGGATCTTGGTTCCTAGGGGATTACGTCTGTGAAGGTAAACTTTATAACAATGTATGCCAACTTTTTATATTAGATACTCACAATCTGCAATTTAAATATACTCCAGTATATTTATCAATTTCAAAATACGATGAGCGTTATGGTTCTTGATAATATCTTCAAATTGACATGAAGGGCTCTAGTTTAATCTTCAAAAGGGCCACAACCTCCCTACTGTAGCCAACAAGTCTGCTTCCTCCATTTGCCTCTTTGTTGGGTCTACTTGAGTTCATTTATCAGTCTCAGGTGACTGTGGATACCTTACATTATTTGGTACTATACCTGGGACATTACCACCGGACCTATGCCCACCACTTGGGGGCAAGGGACCCCACTCAACTTTTTTTAAACCTAACAAAATGCTGCCGTTTCATGGAGGAATCCCGCTCAAAACGTATGAAAATGCGTAAAGGACAATTGTGATTTCTAAAATGTTTATGTAATAGTTAAAATTTGTGATTCTGTTGAAATTTATTTATGGATCCGCCACAGGACCTATTCCCACCACTTGTGGGCAAGGGACCCCACTCAACTTTTTTTAAAACCTAAGATTAGTTACCCACTTAGGTCAGGTGGGGGAGGTTTTGGATGGAAGATGCTAAACTAAAGGAGCTGCTTGTGTTAATTAGGCGTCTGCGACTCTGTGAGGACTAGCACTCAAGAGGGTGAAAGTAAGTTTAGTTACCTGGAGGAAGAGTGGTCTACTTGTTTCCCATGGTAAAGAGAGCATGTGAATGTTTCGAAGCTCAAGAAAGTAAATGGAGTGTCTGTCATAAATGTGAGGACTGTTGCACTCAAGTTGGGTGCCAATTTGTGGGGCATGCCCGAATTCCCACCCCACACACTTGCAAACTAATAGGCCCCACAATTGGAGAATTATGGTTGGGTAAAGAACGAAATAGACCAGGCTTCCCTGGCAATCGGAGGGAGAAAACAAAGCTTCCTTGGAGGTTACGAAGAGCAATATATTATCAATAATCAAGCCTAAGTATGCTTAACATTATTTGATCCTGAATACAATCAATTATTACGGTAGCCAACAATAAAATAAATTAAACACCAAAGTCCTATAATAAGAAACAATCGCTACATATTTAGGCCCTGGGATGCTCCCGTGCATCCGACCGCTCAAATATATATGCTTCCAACGCCCTTGGTCCTCTTCATCAGGATTATTGCTTGGAGATGCAGGTTGCCTGTACTTTGAGTCACATGGCTGCTGATGTGTCTAGCATCAGCAACATAATCTAAAATCCACATGGGAACTCATTGGGATTTTCTTGGATCGTGTATAGTGATAGACTATTGTCACCAGTACTCCATCCAAGTATATATATATTTTGAGAAGCTCTAATCCTCTATTCTTATTTAGTCAAGATGTTAATCGGGTCATAGCCCTATAGGGTCAGCCATAGCATCACCCTATATGTCCACATCTTGGTTTAAACTGGTCGCCAATGGACACCTCAAAAAAAAAAAAAAAAAAACTCGTATATTTAAATCTAAATTTCAGAATTAAGTAATTAATGGACGATACTCAACATCCCAATCCAAAAAAAGAAGAAGCCATACAATGAGTCAACAACATCACTTACATGATAAAATTCAAAACACAAATCAACTTCATGTACTATTAGTTAAAAAAATACTAATTAAAAAACGTAAAACAAGTCAATAAACATCATCTTCATTCTTCAACCACATTCTATTATTATTATTATCATAATAATAATAAAATAAAAATAAATTAGTAAATAGGTTATGAAACATACTAATACACACACATGTAACATGCTCACCGGACGTTACATGGTAGATTTTATTTTAGTTACAATGTTACATGTGAGCCTTTGTCCATATAGTTTTTCACAAAAAATACCCTAAACATTTTTAACCTTTCAAAGTAGGGACAATCCAAACGCATATGGTGGATATATAACTATATTAACTACAAAGCGGATTGTCAAGTCATCTTATCACAACAAATCTTCAAATCTCCTTACTTCATAAGACATAATTACATAAAAATTACATAATAAATAAATATTACTCTTTCCTTTCCGGTCAAAGAGTCCACTATTTCATTTTGAGATGTTTCACTTAAAGACTCCACTTTTAAAAATTAAGGCATAAAAATATCATTTATTACTAATAACCTACTAAAAGTGTCATTTTCTTAAAAAATTTGACTTTCAAACGGAGATTCTTTCCCCGAAATGGAGGGAGTAATAATTAATTTTTAGGCTAGCAGACCAGCCCTACATCCCCTTGGGCTAGCCTTAACGGGCCATTTCCCTATTGGTCCAAGCCTATTAGTATTGGAATTATATGGACCGTCTTTTTCCAACCCCAACCCTCAAAATTAAGGGCCCGACCCGTTGGGCCACACCCATATTAACATCTCTATTATTCCTGCCTTTATTAGACAAATCTTAAGACTTCATCTTCATCAATGACCACTCATGTTGTTCCTTTCTTTTGGCTCATTCTTGCCTGTGGTAGCTATTCTTAGGATCTATTAGTAACCACCTCAACTAATAATATAAGAGCTAAATGAAACATTTGTGGTTGAGGTTTTACAATCAATCTGACTGTCTTGTTGATTGGTGCTCCAACTTACTCCCCTCGTCCCCCAAAAAATGTCACATTTGAAAAGTCAAACCTCTTAATCGTGTATGTTTGCTTTTTTCCTTCAACTTAATCATTTCTGTATGATAAACATCATATTTCCTAAACAAAAGAAAGTGATTGAAAAAATAATGAAAATTTGTAGCCTAAATTTGGAAATGGGACTCTTTTTCTGTGACAAACTCAAGAGGAAATGAGGAATCCTTTTAGGGGGCAGAGGGAGTGTGAAATAATGAAAAATGAGATGGAAACTCTTCATGAATATAGAAATAGAACAGGAGATAATTGCAAAAAAAACCATGACCTATTTTGTGTTTTGCAAAATTAACCTCTTGTATTGATTTTCACCAAATTGAACCTCCACCTATTTTCATTTTTGCAATTCAAACCTTCCGTCAAAGTGGTGTTAATTTTTTTAACGGGATGCTGAGTTGGCTGCGATGTTGGCGGTACGAAGACATCCAACCGATATTTCCGCTTTTTCATTGCAAATTAAACCCTGTACATTTGTTTGTCTTGCAAAAAGAACCTTGGTCAAACCGTAGTTTATTTCCTGCCATTTCTATTGCAAATTAAACCTTATACATTTTTATCTTTTTGCAAGATGAACCTTGGTCGAATTACTTGTTAGGTCCCGCCTTTTTTATTGCAAAATAAACCTTGTATATTTTTTTTTGCAACATAAACCTTGAGAGAAAACCAGGTTTTGGCTATATATAACTCATTTCATCCTAAAAAAAATTCATCTCATTCTCTAACAATCCATTTCATTAATTATATTTTTTATTTCACGATGAACACAGTTCGCTGCTATTGTGGAAGGACGGCTGTCATACGAACATCATGGACGGATCAAAATCCAGGAAGGAGGTTCTTGGGTTGTGAAAAATATGGGGTAAGTTATTGATTCATTTTTTTTGGATCAATTTCCCCCTCCCACGGTTACCGTTACATTTTTCGTCCAATTTTACAATATGACTAAATTACCCTTACTAACAAGTTTCTTATAGCTGACTTTTTAAGAAGTACAAAATAGAAGGGGTTAGTTGTTAATAGTATTTAAAAATGCATTTAATCTCATCTTGAGGAATCATCAACCAAACCAGGGAATCATGTTAATCCAAAAGAACCAAAACCCCGGACTCACCCAACTACAAATCATCTATACCCCCCAAACAGTCTCACATCGACCCCCACCCCTGAAACACCCCCAATTTCAGTTTTTCTTTGTCCCCAATAAACCATGCAATTATACAATTTTAGTGGCTGTAATTCATAGTTGAATTTAGGGTCTTTCAATTCCTCGTCTGTTGACAATTACAAGACTTTGCATTCCTTTAGTTCCAAACCCAGTTGCCCAAAACAAAGAATTTTACAATCTCTGAAAACCCATTATTATTTTGATCCTCAGGAGGTGGGTGCGTCGAAATTCGGCAAAAAGGGGGTTTCTGTGAGGTCAAAGTCAAATGCAGTGTTGGAGAGTGATGGAACCCAACTAGAATCGAAGAAGAAGAACACTGGTTACAATTCCATTGTTATTGGGTCTGGAATTGGTGGGTTGGTGGCGGTGACGCAGTTGGCTGTGAAGGGAGCTCGGGTTTTAGCACTGGAGAAGTATGTGATTCATCTAATCTCTGATATGATTCTACACTATTATATATTTATTTTCTATATAAAAATTTGAATAAAAGATTTATACACTCTTGAGTTTTATCTCATTTAAAATTTAAATAAGAGGTTATTGTTGGAAAAGAAGCAGAGAAAACATTGTCAGTGAATAGAAAAATGAAGTTTCTATTTGGATAATAAAAGCATAGAAAGTATTGCCAAAAAATGACCAAAATGCTTTACACGTGAAATACCATGTGCATCTTAACGTTAGATTGGTAACCTTTGTAACGACTAGAGGGCAAACTAGAAAAAAAAAGTTATAAAATGAGATATGAAAATGACACAAAACTTAGGTTGGGTGGTAAAGTGAGACTTTATAGATAATTTGGGGGAAATTTATATTTTAGAGTGCAAGTATATACTTTGGGGTTATGAGTTTGATTTATATAACACAATTTATTATTTTTTAAAAAAGAGTCATACATTCCAGAAACGATATAAACGAACTCTTCAACAACAATGTGCTTATTTAAGAAAGTAAGTTTGAATTGTTTTCAATTTAAATATCGTTAAAAGGGAATGAATTCATGTTTAGCATTAAAAAAGAGATTTAAAAGTAACAAATACATAAAAAATACAAACATGAGAATTTTTTAGCGGGACTTTTTGGTATTTTTCCCTTAATTTTTTGCTCTTTAATTCTTCTTTATTTTTCTTCGTTAATTCAAATGTTCAGAAATTCAGTTCTCTCTTTATTGCAGCATTATGCCTATCTGCATGGACTGCATATATGTTTTCATAATAACTTTTATCAACTCCTGTTACTGTAATTCTAGTAAACAAGACACATTCCTGAAGAAATTATATAGGTGCTCATCAATAATATTTGGAGAGTGTAATTGGAAACATTAGATAGATCAACAGTTGATGCGATTGAAGGCAGATATGTAGACGTTTCTTAGACAGTTAAAAAATTTGCGTATGATATTTTGGTTAGCTTTTCCGAAATATTGACCCGTTTCCTCCTCTCATTCTTAGTTCTGCATAAGTTTCGGTGATTGCCACAAAGATGGAGCATAATTCTCGTGTATGACACTGATTTATGTAGTTTTCCTATGAATCCGAGTGACGTAGATGGTTTCTGTTCAGGCATGAGTTCATGCCCTGCACCTGCCTAGATGCCACCATTTATATAAATATGTTGGATTCCAACAGCTATAGAATATTTTATTTATTTCTTGCTAAGAAAAAATGTCAGTTTGTAATAAAGTTCTCTCACACACACACACAAATTACCATGGAAACTTGTAGTTAAAATTTTGGGTTATTGAAAACTTTTCTGATAATCACTATTGGAACAAATGTGTATCATAAATCATAATGCATGTTTGCAGTTGTGCTTTTTCCCCACTACATTTTTTCTTTTGTTCTTCCAAAGATTGGCCTATAGGTTTGTAGGAAGTAGGAAGCAAGCCAAGTCATTTCTTTTGAATATTGTGTAGGACTGTAAAATTTTCCAACTTGGATCAGGTACAGAGTAATTGAGATACTAGCCGCCGCGGGTGGAGGATCAGCATTGGTTGAGTGGAGGCTGGAAACTGGTACAGAGTCATTTTGCATGGTAAACACTTAATGGTTAATTATGAGCAGATACTAGTGACCTCGTCTAAATATTTTGTGGCATTATCTGTGTAAATTGTTGTAGCATATTTTAGTCATCTAGCTAGGAGACAGAACCCTATGCTCTGATATTAATTAATTCTCTTGCAATTAAAGCCACGGAGTTCAGAGGCGATCGATAGAGATCAATGTCATTTTGGGAGGGCCTCTCACTGCGAGAACCATCTGTCTCTTGAGCAATACATCCAATTATGTAAATGGAAAAGGAATGAGAAGAGGCTAAATATATTTATAAATCAATTTTTCCAAAGTCCCCTAAACAAGAATGTAAATTAGTCAATCAGAAATACTAATGTAATTCTCTTCAACGAAACATGTTTAGTACTTGAACCATTAGGGCGGATACATTTTGCCCCCACATGAGCACTGCCATATTTGAGGATAGTATGGACCACCGCCGCCTCCTCCCCCGACTTGTGGGTACCGGCTTGCATGGTGTGCACTCATGACACTTCGATATGCAGTTAGGTGGCGCACTAAGAATCCTCCTACCCCCAGCCAAGTTCATTGACAGCTCCTCTTCGTTGGATTCACCAACTGTTTGAAGTTTCTCTACCGTCTTGTCATACACCTACGACGTGTGTATTAAAAAAGACAAATTAGAACAAATAATACATTATATGGAATTAATATTCTAAACGAGACCAAGGTAAATTTGGTTTTACTTTTTGTTGAATACTTACTTGCTTGTGGTTTTGGCCATCCCATTCCCGGGAGACTTTTGTGCAAGAGCCGAAGACAAAGCAAAGTAGCAATGAAAGAAAGAACAATGATGCTGTTGCATTGGCCATTATTCTTCATGTATAAAACTGTGGTAAAATGGGTCGGCGTGGGAAAGAAACCCGGTTGTAAAAGAGGCTGGCCCGAACATAAGCATAACGTCCCAAAATTTCCAACCAAATTAAATCCCAAAATCTTGGGCGCGCCGCTATTACAATTACTAAATCACAATAATTCCAAATTTATCTCTAAAGGACTAGCAATAAAAGAAAGTCATGAGTACTATTACATTTCGAAAATATAATTAAACAATTACGTAGTCCAAAAGCGCTAAAAATCTTGTCCAAAATACAAGACGTTCATTCGAAATAAAAATCTCCAGGTTGTCCTTGATGGTATACAATTTACTTAAAACCTGGAAGGAAAAAGATTTGGAAGGAATGAGCGGACAATGCCCAGTAAGATCATATACAACCCTTCCGAAATCTAGGGAAGGTTTCATTAACAAAAAGCATTCAAAAGATGAATATTCAAATAGTTCATAATCGAGAATAGCACAATAAGATGATAAATTTCAACAAGAATTTGATGTAAAAGACAGAGAGATACAAAGACATTTGAGAGGTCTAATCGTCATGGCGTCCCATACGGTTGGAGACTTCACGACCCGCCGGATACCATGATCACCTAAGTGGTCACAAGACCTCTTTTCAAGCAAAGATTCACAATGTACAAATAGTAACGTTTCATAATGGTATATCGGATAACCAAGCCACGGGCGGGTGGCAAAATTCATAATCAAATATCAAATTCAAATTGCTACTTTACCCAGAGGCCAGGGTTGTTCAACTTAGTGATCATAGTAGGATTTCAAAAATAATATTCCAACGGAAACTTGGTTTCACCAAAAAATATCTCAATGAAATTTAAATATAAATGAGATATATATAATGAGATCTACAATATAGAATGACAAAGAAAGGGTACGACGGAGTTCAAATTCAAATTCCAACTTAAGGTTGGTACACGTTTCAAAGAAAGGTAATTGCCAAATAATTTGCGGAAGCCTAACAATTTAAAAATAGAGATTTCAAATATCTAAAGATGTATAATCTCTTACCTGAATAACACGCCCACAAATTCTAGGTCCACCGAATCACAAGTAAATGCTACTCTTCTTGTCCAAATCTATAATTCAAGGCATAAATCGAATCACTAAAATATTTATATTGCAACTATTTAGCCAATCTAAACTACTTTAGAAGCTACTGATTACTAAAATTATACTTAGAAAGAAAATAGTTTTTTTTATAGAGTTATTTTAGAATACAATATTATAATGCATATATTAATCTACTATTGTGTTTGAAAACTATTCTTTAATGCCAAAAGTGGATGTTTCCTGTACAACACTTTACTTCCTGTTCATCACTTTGCTTTTGTAACAAATTTTTGGAAGTCCACCAAAAGTGGCTGTTTCCTGTACAACACTTTACTTCCTATTCATCGGTTTACATTTGTAACAAATTTTCGGAAGTCCACTAAACTCCACTCCAGTACTAATCTTCCTTGCAATTTTTCTACTGCTCTCCACTAACCTTATTTTCAAGCTCCTCCTACAGAATATACAGGCAGCATGGATCCCTTTAAACTAATCCTTCAGTTCTAACTCGGCATTACACCAGCTTATTCACAGCAGAAAACTTAAATCCACAATCCATATTTCTCTCATTTTTCCAGGTAGTTCTTCCATTATTTACAACACATACATTGTTTTAAATTGTCAAAAGGGAAACATTAAACCCAAAAAAACAGAGAAACATATTTATCACTTTTACTGACCAAATTAATTTCACTACACTTTCCCACCCAATTGATCCCATGGATACCTTTCATAACTCCTAGTTTTCCATTCACAACTTAGATTTTCAGTTCCTCTTATAATCTTCTATTCGAAGATCTAAATTATTTGTTTTAAAAGAAAAGCCTAGCTGCCATGAATTAAAACAAGGGAAGTTTAAACATTACCTCAAAAGACTTTGATTTACGGCAGCCCCTAAGAACACTCCTTCTTTCTTCGTGCCTCCCTTCTTCTTCTAGATCTGTCGGTTCCCTCACGATCTCCAATTTTTGATGAAGACTCAAGATTTCCGTCCCCTCTTTATACCCTTCACAAGATCGGTCGATCTTCCCCTCCATTGAATCTGCTTCTCGGTTTGGATGGATTTTCTCAAATTCTTAATCGTCGTTCCCTCTTTCTAGGTTCAAAGGTTGGTTGCGGTTTAAAGGAGAGCTAATTATCTCCCTTGTTGATTTGTGAGCGAATTCTAATATCCTCTCTTTTCTTCTTTCTTTTTTTTCTTTTCTTTATTTATTTAATACTATATCTATTATTATTATTATTATTATTAATGTCAAGAAGATAAAGAAAAATAGAGAACTTAGTTGACAAATCTGTGCGTTTTGTTAGAGAAGAAATTAAGTTAGAATCGATAGGAAAGTCGTTTGAAGAAAGTAGTTCCACTTAACGGAAGCTAAAGATATGTTATTTTTCCATTTTAGCAAGGCAAGATGGACACGTTTCTTGGTGGTGGTGATAGCTGTGGCGGCATTTGTAGGGATTTGTAGAAGGATGATTTATTGGTAGTGGTGGGGCGATTTGAAGCATGAAAGTGGTGATTTATGTGGAATCGACATTAAATAAATGAGTTACTAATAAGTCATTAATCATTACTAATTTTACTAAATATAAATTAAACAAAGTTATTATTCATGTTTGTGTAATAAAAAAGAATTTTTAATTTTATAAAATTAAGAAAAAAAATGATATTAATTTTATTTCTTTAATTAGGATAATAGTGTTATTTGAGGTGGTAGTGGTGGTAATGATCCGTGATGGGTGTATGAATGATGGGTGTATAAATTAAATAAATTCTAAATTTAATTATGAGACAAATTAAAAAACAGCATTGCTAGCCTTACAACTAATTTTATAATTTTCCTTACTACTAAACCTTCAAGCGCAGAAATGTCTTTGTTTCAAAACAACTTTGCACTTCTTCAAAGCATAGTTGTAAGGAATGTAGTATAATTAGTTTTAAGGGTAGCATTTTCCTTACCATTTCTCTGCATTCAAGCTCGTCTCTCTTTCCGATGAATTCGTCGATAATGGTTATGTGTTTTTTTGTTAATCGCATGTTTTTAATAGGGTTTTTAGTAAGTATAGTATATACCCTCTGATTTCTACTTTAGGCGGGAGTTTTGCATGAGATAGAATGAGGAAGATCAGAGATGGAGTTTGGCTAGAATCGAAGAAGGACGGCGCCAAAGTTGTGATAAGCGTGACTGAAGTGGGAAGGGTTTAGGCTGGAGATGGCGGCTATTTTGGTGGAGCGAGAGATGGGCACTTGCACCGGGAGAAGAGGGAAGGAGAGTGTGTGAGATTAGAGTTTTTTTACTTTTAATACATTTATCCCTAAAGCAGATAATGAAAATGTCATTTTTACCCCGCACGTGGAAGACCATGTGATATTTAACGTGAATATTCTAGCGTCCATCACTGATAGGTTGGAAAATGGGAAAAAAAAATGTAACGTCAGATATCATTATGGAACAAACCTTAGGTTGGGGTACATTATACGATTTGGTGGATACCTTGGGGGAAATTGTAATTTGGTCATATAATTATTTTTGAATTATAGAAACAATTATTTATTATTATTTTTATTTAAAAACATTTTTTAAATACTAAATTGTTAATTATATAATAAAGTTATAACAAAATCTTATTTTCCACCCCCAGCAAAATGATCAAAATAATATTCATGTGATATGCACATATCATTTTCCCGCGTTACTATTTTTAACACCCATAGCGGGAGGGAGTAAAGTGGGACAAATAGAAAAATAAGGTATGAAAGTGGGACACTTCGTAGGTTGAGGTCAAATGTGAGATTTAGTGTGTAATTTTGGGGGCTAATCATATGTTTGCCCCATCAAAATTAGTCCAAAATACACATTGTCCCCTAAGATATCCACCAAATCCACTTTGGCCCTCAACGTAATTTTGTAGCATTTCCATATTCCATATCAAATTTGGTGATTGTGATGTAACGTGTGGTAATCGTAGTGATAAAAATGGTAGTAAATAATGTTTAAGATCGAGAATTTGCTCAATTCAAACCATAAACCATATCAATGGTGCCAAGGAGAAATTTGTTGGAGTTTAAGCTAGGGACGATGAAGACGGATTGAATCATGATGTGCCTCATCATTGTCGTATGCATCTGTGATGAATTCAAATATGAGTTTTGAAATTCATCGTGTATGCTTATGCATCGTGTTTGTGGCTTGGTCATTTAGCATCGTGTTTGTGGCTTGGTCATTTAACATCGGCATCTGCGACAACTTTAATTTTTGTGGGTTCTTATTCATGGCGGCCTTGACACCTGAATGTGATCCTCTTCTTGTGTTTTATCTCTCTCTGATATGATTCTGCACTATTTTTATTTATTTTTCTATATAAAAATTTGAATAAAAGATTTAGACACTCTTGAGTTTTATCTCACTTAAAATTTAAATAAGATGTCATTGTTGGAGAAGAAGCAGAGAAAGCGTTGTCGGAGAATAAGAAAATGAAATTTTTTTTGGGTAATAAAAGCACAGAAAACATTGTTAAAAATGACCAAAATGTCCTTCATGTGAAATACCATGTGCACCTTAACGTCATATTGGTAACCTTAGTAGTGTCTAGGGGGCAAACTAGAAAAAACTTATACAATGACATATGAAAATGACACAAAAGTTAGGTTGGGTGGTAAAATGAGACTTTATAGATACTCTGGTGAATTTTGTATTTTAGAGTGTAAATATATACTTTGGGATTGTCAGTTTGATTTCTATAAAACAATTTATTATTTTTCAAAGAGAGTCATAAATTTCATAAACGACATAAGCTAAGTCTCCAACAACAATGTGCTTATCTAAGAAAGTAAGCTTGAATTGTTTTCAATTCCAACACCGATAAAAGTGAATGAATTCATGTTTGGTATTAAAAAAAAGATTTAAAAATAACCACTAAAAAAGACAAATGTGTAGGATAAGTTGCAATATAATGACTAAAAGCTTACATTATAAATTACCAAAAAACAAAATATCGAAAAACCTAAACACACAACAACACAATTTATAAGTCTCAAAACTATAAAGATTAAAACACAAAAAGAATCCAATAATTAAAAGTAAACAAAAAAGTTAAGAAACTGGCAAATCACTTTAAAAAACCATTAATAACACCACGTGCGTTAACCACGTGCAACGCACGTGAACCTTACTAGTACCGTTAAAAGGGAATGAATTCATGTTTAGCATTAAAAAAGAGATTTAAAAATAACAAATACATAAAAAATAAAAACATGAGAATTTTTTAGCGGGACTTTTGGTATTTTTCCTTAATTTTTGCTCTTTTATTCTTCTTTATTTTTCTTCGTTAATTCAAATGTTCAGAAATTCAGTTCTCTCTTTATTGCAGCATTATGCCTATCTGCATGGACTGCATATATGTTTTCATAATAACTTTTATCAGCTCCTGTTACTGTAATTCTAGTAAACAAGACACATATTCCTGAAGAAATTATATAGGTGCTCATCAATAATATTTCAAGAGTGTAATTGGAAACGTTAGATCAACGGTTGATGCGATTGAAGGCAGATCTGTAGACGTTTCTTAGACAGTTAAAAAATTTGCGTATGATATTTTGGTTAGCTTTTCTGAAATACTGACCCGTTTCCTCCTCTCATTCTTAGTTCTGCATAAGTTTCGGTGATTGCCACAAAGATGGAGTATAATTCTCTTGTGTATGACACTGATTTATGTAGTTTTCCTATGAATCCGAGTGACTTAGATGGTTTCTGTTCAGGCATGAGTTCATGCCCTGCACCTGCCTAGATGCCACCATTTATATAAATATGTTGGATTCCAACAGCTATAGAATATTTTATTTATTTCTTGCTAAGAAAAAATGTCAGTTTGTAATAAAGTTCTCTCTCACACACACACAAATTACCATGGAAACTTGTAGTTAAAATTTTGGGTTATTGAAAACTTTTCTGATAATCACTATTGGAACAAATGTGTATCATAAATCATAATGCATGTTTGCAGTTGTGCTTTTTCCCCACTACATTTTTTCTTTTGTTCTTCCAAAGATTGGCCTATAGGTTTGTAGGAAGTAGGAAGCAAGCCAAGTCATTTCTTTTGAATATTGTGTAGGACTGTAAAATTTTCCAACTTGGATCAGGTACAGAGTAATTGAGATACTAGCCGCCGCGGGTGGAGGATCAGCATTGGTTGAGTGGAGGCTGGAAACTGGTACAGAGTCATTTTGCATGGTAAACACTTAATGGTTAATTATGAGCAGATACTAGTGACCTCGTCTAAATATTTTGTGGCATTATCTGTGTAAATTGTTGTAGCATATTTTAGTCATCTAGGAGACAGAACCCTATGCTCTGATCTTAATTAATTCTCTTGCAATTAAAGCCACGGAGTTCAGAGGCGATCGAGAGAGATCAATGTCATTTTGGGAGGGCCTCTCACTGCGAGAACCATCTGTCTCTTGAGCAATACATCCAATTATGTAAATGGAAAAGGAATGAGAAGAGGCTAAATATATTTATAAATCAATTTTTCCAAAGTCCCCTAAACAAGAATGTAAATTAGTCAATCAGAAATACTAATGTAATTCTCTTCAACGAAACATGTTTAGTACTTGAACCATTAGGGCGGATACATTTTGCCCCCACATGAGCACTGCCATATTTGAGGATAGTATGGACCACCGCCGCCTCCTCCCCCCCGACTTGTAAGTACCGGCTTGCATGGTGTGCACTCATGACACTTCGATATGCAGTTAGGTGGCGCACTAAGAATCCTCCTACCCCCAGCCAAGTTCATTGACAGCTCCTCTTCGTTGGATTCACCAACTGTTTGAAGTTTCTCTACCGTCTTGTCATACACCTACGACGTGTGTATTAAAAAAGACAAATTAGAACAAATAATACATTATATGGAATTAATATTCTAAACGAGACCAAGGTAAATTTGGTTTTACTTTTGTTGAATACTTACTTGCTTGTGGTTTTGGCCATCCCATTCCCGGGAGACTTTTGTGCAAGAGCCGAAGACAAAGCAAAGTAGCAATGAAAGAAAGAACAATGATGCTGTTGCATTGGCCATTGTTTTTCTGTTGTGATAGCCCTTCCATCTCCCATACCAGTTTTTATAGTGTGAAAAATTACTATTAATTCAAAACTTATCTTGTTATAGATCGAGGTGCGACATGGATTTAAATCTTTTGTATCAATCTTTCATCCCAATAATATAGGGTAAGATCGACATATGATGTGTTAGATAATATTTTTGAGTTTATTTTTGGCAATGATAGATGAAAGGTAAGTGGTCGGACTAAAGAGAAAGTTGAGGGATTTAAAAAAGATAAAGCCTAAAATTACTAAAATTACGATTTAAATAATTACAAAACAATAGATCCGATGATTGGATAAAAGCCTCTACTTTTTTATTCTAATCTTTCTCAAGATAAAGATGCTATGTATGGATTATATATTATTCTTATAAAGTTCTAGTTAGCTTAGCCAGTTTTTATACCCACTTGGTTAATATATGCATATTTATTAAATACGCTTAATTGAAAATTATCAGTCTGGTCTGGTTTACTTTAGTCTAACCAAATTTAATTAAAAATATTTGTAATTCTGGTTGAATCATATAATACAAGTACAAAACTTTAAACGTATTATTCTTCATGTATAAAACTGTGGTATATACACAAATTTGATATAATTTAATTACTTCAATGCTTCAATTTATGTTACTGTGAGAACCCCGTTTCGAACTACCACTCGCGTGAGATGCGAGTGGTTTCAAAATTTAAACACGTAGAATATGTTTGGCCTCGCTGTGGACTCTAAAAAAATATGTACAGAGTCGGCACCTCTATTTTGCTGTTAAACAGAGAAAAATCAAAAAAATACCAAAAAGCATGGGTTTGGGGGGCTAAGTTACGAGTTGGGAAAGAATTAAGCACACAACGCACCCTTTCGGTCTCAAAATGAGGTTTACTAAAATGTTTATTATGTGCACATTTAGTCCAAAAAAAACATATGCGTGGTTTCCTTAAATGCCCTTGCGTGTGTGGTCATAATTAAAATAGGTAGAAAAGTAATGGTAAGGGGTAAAAATATTGTTCTTTTTAAGGGACAGCTTTGAAATTAAGAGGACAAATATTTAAAAACAGACGAAAAATGAAAGGTGGACAATAATTCGAAAGCAGAGAAAATAATATTTAATAACTTCAATGATTCAATTTATGTTAGTTATCTTTCACAAATTGATCAAGCAAGATATTTAACATGAAAGTATTAACTATGTAGTTTTAAAAATTACTCCCTCCGTTTTCAAATAATTGTCCTCTTTGACTGTACACCGTTTGAAAAAATATAATTCGCTGTATTATAATTATTGGTGTAATGTGTAGTTTCTTTTAGTGCCATTGAACATGTGTCCATAAATAAAATATGTAGAAAAAGTAAAGGTAAAGTGGTAAAAGAGTTTTCCTAAAAACGAAAGTTTTCAAAAGAGACATATTATTTTGAAACGGACGAAAAAGGAAAAGAAGACGATTATTTAGAAACGTAGAGAGTGTTTTTTTATTATTACTAATACTTTTTAATACAAATGACGGTATATATGGTTAATCATGCTTTCATTTAACTATTAATTAACCGGTAGTTATTCTTTTGATAAATAGGTAATAATATGAAAATTATTGCCGTGAGAGTGTGTAGAATTGAAAATAGTAAGACTATTAAAATTAAAAATGAAGAAAATACAAAAAAAATATCTATATTGAGTATTGCATTTATTGTTTTCGTATATTTCAATTATATATATTTATATTATATCCGTACAAACAAATAGAAGTAATATTTTTCGTTCACGTACTTGGACGCCTAACTTAGCATCGTAACTTTGAAAAAAATATGTTTTTTTCAATTGTAGTATATTCCGTCTTGTATATTAATCTCTCTACATATAAAAGTCAAGGTTGTTTTTACAAATTAATAGATGGACAAAAATAACCCTTCACCAAATAAATCACCTACTATTTAATTAAGGACAAAACAAGTAAATTTACCATGACAAAAAATAATGTTTGGACGAAAATAGCCCTAAATATAATAAATCACTCATCATTAATTAAGGTCAAATAAGTAAATTTGTCATAGGCTAATTAATTCCATGAACAATTAAATAATAATTTGATCAATTGACTTGTACATATTTTAAAGTTAGGTTTCACCTTTTTGAATTCTACTTATTTCGTCTTGTATTTTGATCTTCTTAGCAGTTTCCACTCCTACCATTATCGTTACAAATGTCGTTCAATATTTTCTAAAATGACAATAATACTCATATCCAGTCGAGAGACAAAAACATTATTTGAAACTAAAAAAATAATAAGGTTTTACTTTCTTGAATGTGTTCGGGAATGACATTATTAAATGTATTTGAAAAATTATAATAATAGATTTGTTGGTGAGTATCGAGATATTAAGCAAATATGTAACGCGTTTAGTTATTACCCGTGAATAAGCTAAAACAAAAGGGTTAAGAAAATATGTCATAATGTCAAGAAGATGAAAAAAAATGAATAATCAATTGATGAATATGTGCGTTTTGTTAGAAAAGAAAGCTAAAATCTATCGTTTACTTCTTTGAATTTTCTGACTACTACAAGCAGTCTTAAAAACTATTATATTGGTCTCTAACTTATAGATATTACAAATAAAACTACTGTTAGTAATCACAAATAACTAGGTTCAACATATTTTACTTATTTTTATAATTGGGTTCCAAACCTCTAACTTCTTTTGATCTGAACTTGTTTCCTTCTCTTCATAGGACCCGAGGTAGTTACATGTGAGAATCTCTGTATTCCCATCCATTGGCTATCGACTTTCTTTTTTTCTGCCGCAAGTCTCTTTTAATTGAAAGAGACGGTTACCACCCGTCATCCTTTCATATAGCCTCACCCTAAAATTATATTCTCTCTTTGCTTAGTAATTTGATATCGAAAGTATATAGGAACTAAGAAATGAGAACGTTCGAAGAAAGAAGTCCGACTAATTGAAAGCTAAAGAGATTTTATATCTCCACTTAAGCAAGGTGAGGTGATGCATTTCTTGGTGTGATGATGATGGTGCTGACGATTGCAAGGATAGTGGTGTTAGGGGTGGTGGTGGTGGCAATTATAGGGATAACGGTGGTGGTTTAGATGAAATACACCATTTTGAGATTTTCAAATATCCATACGGGTTTCGATTTCAATTTCAAAATTTCAAAATTCAAAAAAGAAAATTTTGGTTTGTAAAAAGTGTAATTTAAGGTTGTGGTGGTGGTGTATCTATAATTGATGAGTTTTGCAAATAGGTTACTATGAAGGAATGAGTAAGGAATTAGAAAAGAAAATAAACTAAAATAAAAAAAATGGAATTTTGGGTTAATGGTGTTATTTGAGGTGGTAGTGGTGGTAATAGTGGTGGGTCTATAAATGATGAGGTTGATGGAAGAAAGTGAATGATAAGAAAATAAATTAAATTAATTCTAAATTTCATTTTGGGAGTAATGCATTTTTTTTACTTTAAATTTAAATTTAAGAAAAATTATAAATACAACATTATTAGCATTTCAACTAATTTTATAACTTTCCTTACAACTAAAACTTGAAAAAGAGACAAAAATGTTTTTGTCCAAAACAACTTTGCGTTTTTTCAAAGATTAGTTGTAAACAATGTAGTATAATTAGTTGTAAAGATAGCGTTTTCCTAATAATTATGCCAAATTACAATCCCCCCCCAAAGTATTCACCAACATAGTGCACCCCAAGGTCCCCAACCTAAGGTTTGTCTCATAATGGTATATAATGTTAAATTTTTTCCCATATTTTCCCCCATAAATGCGACAACTGTTACAAAATTCACGTTAAATAACACGTGATCTTCCACGTGTGGGGTATTGTTTTTGACATTTCCTTGTGGGCGTTAACTCGACGGAAATATTAGACATTTTGTGTAAACTTTGGGGTGCTAAATCTACTTTAGCCTAATAAAAATTGAAATAAATTATAATTTTCTAAAAAGTGTATATAAATGCGTGTGGAAAGTTAAAATGTTTTTTAAAATGAAGTGGGGTCCACCATTCCATTTTTTCCTACTAACAGAAATCTAGAGAAAAGATTCACCATTTTTTCAAATCTTCACTACCAAAACAAAAATTAACCCAGAATCTGATCTGGGTTTTGTCCACTCTCTCCAAATTTATCTCTCTTAACCAGGAATTAGATACGCATTTCCATTTCATTATCAATTTTCTTATCTTAATAATGAAACCAAAGTAATCGAAAGATATGAAAACTCTGACAGATAGTTACCTGTCTCCATCTCCAATTTCCTGTATGGAATTGGATCCACCCACCTTCTCCGGTAAAACCCAATCAATATCGAAAGCAATCAATTTCTCACCCCCTTCATCCTCTTACATGACTTTACCTTTATTTTCTCTCTCCTAATTCTGTAAATAATCCAACCCGATCTCTATGGCAGCTACTCAGAGGTTAAAATCATCTAGAGCCAAAGTTTCTTCAACACTTCTCAATTCTGATGCTTTGTTTTAAGCCATTTACATGTCAGCTGTATACCCAATTTTCTCCAGCGAAATTGAAGAGTATTTCAATAAAACCTTACCATTTTTCTTCATTAAAGCCCGTCTCTTCTTTGATGAATTCGTCGATAAGGGTTATGAGTAGAACTGTCAAAACGGGCATGCGGGGCGGGTTTGCCCGCGGGCCAGAAAAGCCCGTTGTAAAATGGGCTGGGACGCGAAAGCCCGCAGACATAACTGTAACGTCCCAAAATTTCTAACCAATTTAAATCCCAAAATCTTGGGCGCGCCGCTATTACAATTACTAAATCACAATAATTCCAAATTTATCTCTAAAGGACTAGCAATAAAAGAAAGTCATAGAGTACTATTACATTTCGAAAATATAATTAAACAATTCTGTAGTCCAAAAACTGCTAAAAAATCTTGTCCAAAATACAAGACGTTCATTCGAAATAAAAATCTCCAGGTTGTCCTTGATGGTATCCAATTTACTTAAAACCTGGAAGGAAAAAGATTTGGAAGGAATGAGCGGACAATGCCTAGTAAGATTATATACAACCCTTCCGAAATCTAGGGAAGGTTTCATTAACAAAAAAGCATTCAAAAAGATGAATATTCAAATAGTTCATAATCGAGAATAGCACAATAAGATGATAAATTTCAACAAGAATTCGATGTAAAAGACAGAGATACAAAGACATTTGCGAGAGGTCTAATCGTCGCCAACTGTCCCATACCAGTTGGAGACTACGACCAACCCGCGGATACCATGATCACCTAAGTGGTCACAAGACCTCTTTTCAAGCAAAGATTCACAATGTACAAATAGTAACGTTTCATAATGGTATATCTGGATAACCAAGCCACGGGCCAGGTGGCAAAATTCATAATCAAATATCAAATTCAAATTGCTACTTTACCCCAGTAGCCGGGTTGTTCAACTTAGTGATCATAGTAGGATTTCAAAAATAATATTCCAACGGAAACTTGGTTTCACCAAAAAATATCTCAATGAAATTTAAATATAAATGAGATATATATAATGAGATCTACAATATAGAATGACAAAGAAAGGGTACGACGGAGTTCAAATTCAAATTCCAACTTAAGGTTGGTACACGTTTCAAAGAAAGGTAATTGCCAAATAATTTGCGGAAGCCTAACAATTTAAAAATAGAGATTTCAAATATCTAAAGATGTATAATCTCTTACCTGAATAACACGCCCACAAATTCTAGGTCCACCGAATCACAAGTAAATGCTACTCTTCTTGTCCAAATCTATAATTCAAGGCATAAATCGAATCACTAAAATATTTATATTGCAACTATTTAGCCAATCTAAACTACTTTAGAAGCTACTGATTACTAAAATTATACTTAGAAAGAAAATAGTTTTTTTTATAGAGTTATTTTAGAATACAATATTATAATGCATATATTAATCTACTATTGTGTTTGAAAACTATTCTTTAATGCCAAAAGTGGATGTTTCCTGTACAACACTTTACTTCCTGTTCATCACTTTGCTTTTGTAACAAATTTTTGGAAGTCCACCAAAAGTGGCTGTTTCCTGTACAACACTTTACTTCCTATTCATCGGTTACATTTGTAACAAATTTTCGAAGTCCACTAAACTCCACTCTCGGTACTAATAATCTTCCTTGCAATTTTTCAATTTTTCTCTTGCTCTCCACTAACCTTATTTTCAAGCTCCTCCTACGTAATATACACAAAGCATGGATCCCTTTAAACTAATCCTTCGGTTCTAACTCGGCATTACACCGACTTATTCACAATGAAAACTTAAATCCACAATCCATATTTCTCTCATTTTTCCAGGTAGTTCTTCCATTATTTACAACACATACATTGTTTTAAATTGTCAAAAGGGAAACATTAAACCCAAAAAAACAGAGAAACATATTTATCACTTTTACTGACCAAATTAATTTCACTACACTTTCCCACCCAATTGATCCCATGGATACCTTTCATAACTCCTAGTTTTCCATTCACAACTTAGATTTTCAGTTCCTCTTATAATCTTCTATTCGAAGATCTAAATTATTTGTTTTAAAAGAAAAGCCTAGCTGCCATGAATTAAAACAAGGGAAGTTTAAACATTACCTCAAAAGACTTTGATTTACTGGCAGCCCCTAAGAACACTCCTTCTTTCTTCGTGCCTCCCTTCTTCTTCTAGATCATCGGTTCCCTCACGATCTCCAATTTTTGATGAAGACTCAAGATTTCCGTCCCCTCTTTATACCCTTCACAAGATCGGTCGATCTTCCCCTCCATTGAATCTGCTTCTCGGTTTGGATGGATTTTCTCAAATTCTTAATCGTCGTTCCCTCTTTCTAGGTTCAAAGGTTGGTTGCCGGTTTAAAGGAGAGCTAATTATCTCCCTTGTTGACTGTGAACGAATTCTAATATCCTCTCTTTTCTTCTTTCTTTTTTTTCTTTTCTTTATTTATTTAATACTATATCTATTATTATTATTATTATTATTAATGTCAAGAAGATAAAGAAAAATAGAGAACTTAGTTGACAAATCTGTGCGTTTTGTTAGAGAAGAAATTAAGTTAGAATCGATAGGAAAGTCGTTTGAAGAAAGTAGTTCCACTTAACGGAAGCTAAAGATATGTTATTTTTCCATTTTAGCAAGGCAAGATGGACACGTTTCTTGGTGGTGGTGATAGCTGTGGCGGCATTTGTAGGGATGCTGGTAGTGGTGGGGGCGATTTGAAGCATGAAAGTGGTGATTTATGTGAATCGACATTAAATAAATGAGTAAGAAATTAAACAAAGAAATAAGGGGCTAATAGTGTTATTTGAGGTGGTAGTGGTGGTAATGGTGATGGGTGTATGAATTAAGTCAATGAATTTTGAGAATGAAATGTTATTTTTAGGATATGGATTTAGTTTTTAAATCCGATAACCCGATTTTGATCCGAATCCGAAAATCCGACATTAAATAAATGAGTAAGAAATTAAACAAAGAAATAAGATAAAATAAGAAAAAAAATGATTTCTAGGATAATAGTGTTATTTGAGGTGGTAGTGGTGGTAATGGTGATGGGTGTATGAATGATGGGTGTATAAATTAAATAAATTCTAAATTTAATTATGAGACAAATTAAAAAAACAAGATTGCTAGCCTTACAACTAATTTTATAATTTTCCTTACTACTAAACCTTAAGCAGTTAAATGTCTTTGTTTCAAAACAACTTTGCACTTCTTCAAAGCATAGTTGTAAGGAATGTAGTATAATTAGTTTTAAGGGTAGCATTTTCTCTTACCATTTCTCTGCATTCAAGCTCGCTCTCTTCCGATGAATTAAATTGCCGATAATGGTTATGTTTTTTGTTAATCGCATGTTTTTAATTAGGGTTTTTAGTAAGTATAGTATATACCCTCGATTTCTACTTTAGGCGGGAGTTTTGCATGAGATAGAATGAGGAAGATCAGAGATGGAGTTTGGCTAGAATCGAAGAAGGACGGCGCCAAAGTTGTGATAAGCGTGATCAAGTGGGAAGGGTTTAAGGCTTTGGAGATGGCGGCTATTTTGGTGGAGCGAGAGATGGGCACTTGCAGGGAGAGGGAAGAAGGAGAGAGTGTGTGAGATTAGAGTTTTTTACTTTTAATACATTTATCCCTAAAGAGATAATGAAAATGTCATTTTTACCCTTGCGGGAAGACCATGTGATATTTAACGTGAATATTCTAGCGTCCATCAGCGATAGGTTGGAAAATGGGAAAAAAAATGTAACGTCGAGATATCATTATGGAACAAACCTTAGGTTGGGGTACATTATACGATTTGGTGGATACCTTGGGGAAATTGTAATTTGGTCATATAATTATTTTTTGAATTATAGAAACAATTATTTATTATTATTTTATTTAAAAACATTTTTTAAATACTAAATTGTTAATTATATAATAAAGTTATAACAAAATCTTATTTTCCACCTAGCAAAATGATCAAAATAATATTCATGTGATATGCACATATCATTTTCCGTGCGTTACTATTTTTAACACCCATAGACGGGGAGGAGTAAAGTGGGACAAATAGAAAAATAAGGTATGAAAGTGGGACACTTCGTAGGTTGAGGTCAAATGTGAGATTTAGTGTGTAATTTTGGGGGCTAATCATATGTTTGCCCCATCAAAATTAGTCCAAAATACACATTGTCCCCTAAGATATCCACCAAATCCACTTTGGCCCTCAACGTAATTTTGTAGCATTTCCATATTCCATATCAAATTTGGTGATTGTGATGTAACGTGTGGTAATCGTAGTGATAAAAATGGTAGTAAATAATGTTTAAGATCGAAATTTGCTCAATTCAAACCATAAACCATATCAATGGTGCCAAGGAGAAATTTGTTGGAGTTTAAGCTAGGGGCGATGAAGACGGATTGAATCATGATGTGCCTCATCATTGTCGCATACGTGATGAATTCAAATATGAGTTTTGAAATTCATCGTGTATGCTTATCATCGTGTTTGTGGCTTGGTCATTTAGCATCGTGTTTGTGGCTTGGTCATTTAACATCGACATGCGACAACTTTAATTTTTGTGGGTTCTTATTCATGGCGGCCTTGACACTGAATGTGATCCTC
>CM028380.1:87236821-87269458 GCA_013146195.2 Codonopsis lanceolata | reverse complement strand
GGAAATATTAGACATTTTGTGTAAACTTTGGGGTGCTAAATCTACTTTAGCCTAATAAAAATTGAAATAAATTATAATTTTCTAAAAAGTGTATATAAATAAATTGTGGAAAGTTAAAATGCTTTTTAAAATGAAGTGGGGTCCACCATTCCATTTTTTCCTACTATGAGAAATCTAGAGAAAAGATTCACCATTTTTTCAAATCTTCACTACCAAAACAAAAAATTAACCTGAATCGTGCGGGTTTTGTCGCTCTCTCCAAATTTATCTCTCTTAACCGAGAATTAGATACGCATTTCCATTTCATTATCAATTTTCTTATCTTAATAATGAAACCAAAGTAATCGAAAGATATGAAAACTCGACAGATAGTTACTGTCTCCATCTCGATTTCTGTATGGAATTGGATCCACCCACCTTCTAGGTAAAACCCAATCAATATCGAAAGCAATCAATTTCTCACCCCTTCATCCTCTTACATGACTTTACCTTTATTTTCTCTCTCCTAATTCGTAAATAATCAACCCGATCTCTATGGCGCACTACCGTAGGTTAAAATCATCTAGAGCCAAAGTTTCTTCAACACTTCTCAATTCTGATGCTTTGTTTTAAGCCATTTACATGTCAGATGTATACCCAATTTTCTCCAGCGAAATTGAAGAGTATTTCAATAAAACCTTACCATTTTTTTCATTAAAGCCCGTCTCTTCTTTGATGAATTCGCCGATAAGGGTTATGAGTAGAACTGCCAAAACGGGCATGCGGGCGGGTTTGCTCCGGGCCGAAAAGCCCGTTGTAAAATGGCCGGGACGCCGAAAGCCCGCAGACATAATCTAACGCCCCAAAATTTCTAACCAATTTAAATCCTTAAAATCGGCGCGCCGCTATTACAATTACTAAATCACAATAATTCCAAATTTGTCTCTAAAGGACTAGCAATAAAAGAAAGTCATAGAGTACTATTACATTTCGAAAATATAATTAAACAATTCTGTAGTCCAAAGACTGCTAAAAAATCTTGTCCAAAATACAAGACGTTCATTCGAAATAAAAATCTCCAGGTTGTCCTTGATGGTATCCAATTTACTTAAAACCTGGAAGGAAAAAGATTTGGAAGGAATGAGCGGACAATGTCTAGTAAGATTATATACAGCCCTTCCGAAATCTAGGGAAGGTTTCATTAACAAAAAAGCATTAAAAAAGATGAATATTCAAATAGTTCATAATCGGGAATAGCACAATAAGATGATAAATTTCAACAAGAATTGATAAAAAGACAGAGATACAAAGACATTTGCGAGGTCTAATGCCGCCAATCGCCCCATACCGGTTGGAGACTACGACCAACCCGCGGATACCATGATCACCTAAGTGGTCACAAGACCTCTTTTCAAGCAAAGATTCACAATGTACAAATAGTAACGCTTTCATAATGGTATATCTCGATAACAGCCACGGGCAGTGGCAAAATTCATAATCAAATATCAAATTCAAATTGCTACTTTACCCCGCTCGGGTTGTTCAACTTAGTGATCATAGTAGGATTTCAAAAATAATATTCCAACGGAAACTTGGTTTCACCAAAAAATATCTCAATGAAATTTAAATATAAATGAGATATATATAATGAGATCTACAATATAGAATGACAAAGAAAGGGTACGACGGAGTTCAAATTCAAATTCCAACTTAAGGTTGGTACACGTTTCAAAGAAAGGTAATTGCCAAATAATTTGCGGAAGCCTAACAATTTAAAAATAGAGATTTCAAATATCTAAAGATGTATAATCTCTTACCTGAATAACACGCCCACAAATTCTAGGTCCACCGAATCACAAGTAAATGCTACTCTTCTTGTCCAAATCTATAATTCAAGGCATAAATCGAATCACTAAAATATTTATATTGCAACTATTTAGCCAATCTAAACTATTTACTTTAGAAGCTACCGATTACTAAAATTATACTTAGAAAGAAAATAGTTTTTTATAGAGTTATTTTAGAATACAATATTATAATGCATATATTAATCTACTATTGTGTTTGAAAACTATTCTTTAATGCCAAAAGTGGATGTTCCCTCTGTACAACACTTTACTTCCCTGCTCATCACTTTGCTTTTGTAACAAATTTTTGGAAGTCCACCAAAGTGGTCAAGCTTTTCTGTACAACACTTTACTTCCTATTCATCGGTTTACATTTGTAACAAATTTTCTAAGTCCACTAAACTCCACTCCAGATTAATCTTCCTTGCAATTTTTCTCTTGCTCTCCACTAACCTTATTTTCAAGCTCCTCCTACGTAATATACAGGCGGCAAACATGGATCCCTTTAAACTAATCCTTCGGTTCTAACTCTCGGCATTACACCACCTTATTATTCATGTCCACGCTAAAACTTAAATCCACAATCCATATTTCTCTCATTTTTCCGTAGTTCTTCCATTATTTACAACACATACATTGTTTTAAATTGTCAAAAGGGAAACATTAAACCCAAAAAAACAGAGAAACATATTTATCACTTTTACTGACCAAATTAATTTCACTACACTTTCCCACCCAATTGATCCCATGGATACCTTTCATAACTCCTAGTTTTCCATTCACAACTTAGATTTTCAGTTCCTCTTATAATCTTCTATTCGAAGATCTAAATTATTTGTTTTAAAAGAAAAGCCTAGCTGCCATGAATTAAAACAAGGGAAGTTTAAACATTACCTCAAAAGACTTTGATTTACGGCAGCCCCTAAGAACACTCCTTCTTTCTTCGTGCCTCCCTTCTTCTTCTAGATCCGGTTGCCTCACGATCTCCAATTTTTGATGAAGACTCAAGATTTCCGTCCCCCTCTTTATACCCTTCACAAGATCGGTCGATCTTCCCTCCATTGAATCTCGCTTCTCGGTTTGGATGGATTTTCTCAAATTCTTAATCGTCGTTCCCTCTTTCTAGGTTCAAAGGTTGGTTGCCGGTTTAAAGGAGAGCTAATTATCTCCCTTGTTGACTGTGAACGAATTCTAATATCCTCTCTTTTCTTCTTTCTTTTTTTTTCTTTTCTTTATTTATTTAATACTATATCTATTATTATTATTATTATTATTATTATTAATGTCAAGAAGATAAAGAAAAATAGAGAACTTAGTTGACAAATCTGTGCGTTTTGTTAGAGAAGAAATTAAGTTAGAATCGATAGGAAAGTCGTTTGAAGAAAGTAGTTCCACTTAACGGAAGCTAAAGATATGTTATTTTTCCATTTTAGCAAGGCAAGATGGACACGTTTCTTGGTGGTGGTGATAGGCGCGTATGCATTTGTAGGATGCCGTAGTAGTGGGGCGATTTGAAGCATGAAAGTGGTGATTTATGTGGAATACGACATTAAATAAATGAGTAAGAAATTAAACAAAGAAATAAGATAAAATAAAAAAAATGATTTCTAGGATAATAGTGTTATTTGAGGTGGTAGTGGTGGTAATGGTGATGGGTGTATGAATGATGGGTGTATAAATTAAATAAATTCTAAATTTAATTATGAGACAAATTAAAAAACAGCATTGCTAGCCTTACAACTAATTTTATAATTTTCCTTACTACTAAACCTTTAAGCGCAGAAATGTCTTTGTTTCAAAACAACTTTGCACTTCTTCAAAGCATAGTTGTAAGGAATGTAGTATAATTAGTTTTAAGGGTAGCATTTTCCTTACCATTTCTCGCATTCAAGCTCGTCTCTCTTCTTCGATGAATTCGCCGATAATGGTTATGTGTTTTTTGTTAATCGCATGTTTTTAATAGGGTTTTAGTAAGTATAGTATATACCCTCTGATTTCTACTTTAGGCGGGAGTTTTGCATGAGATAGAATGAGGAAGATCAGAGATGGAGTTTGGCTAGAATCGAAGAAGGACGGCGCCAAAGTTGTGATAAGCGTGACTGAAGTGGGAAGGGTTTAGGCTGGAGATGGCGGCTATTTTGGTGGAGCGAGAGATGGGCACTTGCACCGGGAGAAGAGGGAAGGAGAGTGTGTGAGATTAGAGTTTTTTACTTTTAATACATTTATCCCTAAAGCAGATAATGAAAATGTCATTTTTACCCCGCACGTGGAAGACCATGTGATATTTAACGTGAATATTCTAGCGTCCATCACTGATAGGTTGGAAAATGGGAAAAAAAAATGTAACGTCAGATATCATTATGGAACAAACCTTAGGTTGGGGTACATTATACGATTTGGTGGATACCTTGGGGGAAATTGTAATTTGGTCATATAATTATTTTTGAATTATAGAAACAATTATTTATTATTATTTTTATTTAAAAACATTTTTTAAATACTAAATTGTTAATTATATAATAAAGTTATAACAAAATCTTATTTTCCACCCCTAGCAAAATGATCAAAATAATATTCATGTGATATGCACATATCATTTTCCGTACGTTACTATTTTTAACACCCATAGACGGGAGGGAGTAAAGTGGGACAAATAGAAAAATAAGGTATGAAAGTGGGACACTTCGTAGGTTGAGGTCAAATGTGAGATTTAGTGTGTAATTTTGGGGGCTAATCATATGTTTGCCCCATCAAAATTAGTCCAAAATACACATTGTCCCCTAAGATATCCACCAAATCCACTTTGGCCCTCAACGTAATTTTGTAGCATTTCCATATTTCATATCAAATTTGGTGATTGTGATGTAACGTGTGGTAATCGTAGTGATAAAAATGGTAGTAAATAATGTTTAAGATCGAGAATTTGCTCAATTCAAACCATAAACCATATCAATGGTGCCAAGGAGAAATTTGTTGGAGTTTAAGCTAGGGACGATGAAGACGGATTGAATCATGATGTGCCTCATCATTGTCGTATGCATCTGTGATGAATTCAAATATGAGTTTTGAAATTCATCGTGTATGCTTATGCATCGTGTTTGTGGCTTGGTCATTTAGCATCGTGTTTGTGGCTTGGTCATTTAACATCGGCATCTGCGACAACTTTAACTTTTTGTGGGTTCTTATTCATGGCGGCCTTGACACCTGAATGTGATCCTCTTCTTGTGTTTTATCTCTCTCGATATGATTACACTATTTTTATTTATTTTCTATATAAAAATTTGAATAAAAGATTTAGACACTCTTGAGTTTTATCTCACTTAAAATTTAAATAAGATGTCCTTGTTGGAGAAGAAGCAGAGAAAGCGTTGTCGGAGAATAAGAAAATGAAATTTTTTTTGGGTAATAAAAGCACAGAAAACATTGTTAAAAATGACCAAAATGTCCTTCATGTGAAATACCATGTGCACCTTAACGTCATATTGGTAACCTTAGTAGTGTCTAGGGGGCAAACTAGAAAAAACTTATACAATGACATATGAAAATGACACAAAAGTTAGGTTGGGTGGTAAAATGAGACTTTATAGATACTCTGGTGAATTTTGTATTTTAGAGTGTAAATATATACTTTGGGATTGTCAGTTTGATTTCTATAAAACAATTTATTATTTTTCAAAGAGAGTCATAAATTTCATAAACGACATAAGCTAAGTCTCCAACAACATTGTGCTTATCTAAGAAAGTAAGCTTGAATTGTTTTCAATTCCAACACCGATAAAAGTGAATGAATTCATGTTTGGTATTAAAAAAGATTTAAAAATAACCACTAAAAAGACAAATGTGTAGGATAAGTTGCAATATAATGACTAAAAGCTTACATTATAAATTACCAAAAACAAAATATCGAAAAACCTAAACACACAACAACACAATTTATAAGTCTCAAAACTATAAAGATTAAAACACAAAAGAATCAATAATTAAAAGTAAACAAAAAAGTTAAGAAACTGGCAAATCACTTTAAAAAACCATTAATAACACCACGTGCGTTAACCACGTGCAACGCACGTGAACCTTACTAGTACCGTTAAAAGGGAATGAATTCATGTTTAGCATTAAAAAAGAGATTTAAAAATAACAAATACATAAAAAATAAAAACATGAGAATTTTTTAGCGGGACTTTTTGGTATTTTTCCCTTAATTTTTTGCTCTTTTATTCTTCTTTATTTTTCTTCGTTAATTCAAATGTTCGAAATTCAGGTTCTCTCTTTATTGCAAAGCATTATGCCTTTCTCGCATGGAATTTGCATATATGTTTTCATAATAACTTTTATCAGCTCTCATTCTTGTAATTCTAGTAAACAAGACACATATTCTGAAGAAATTATATAGGTGATCATCAATAATATTTCAAGAGTGTAATTGGAAACGTTAGATCAACGGTTGATGCGATTGAAGGCGATCGTAGGCGTTTCTTAGCAGGTTAAAAATTTGCGTATGATATTTTGGTTAGCTTTTAAAATCTTGACCCGTTTCCTCCTCTCATTCTTAGTTAGCATAAGTTTCGGTGATTGCCACAAAGATGGAGTATAATTCTCTTGTGTATGACACCGATTTATGTAGTTTTCCTATGAATCAGAGTGACTTAGATGGTTTTGTTGGGCATGAGTTCATGCCCCACTGCACTGCCTAGATGCCACCATTTATATAAATATGTTGGATTCCAACAGCTATAGAATATTTTATTTATTTCTTGCTAAGAAAAAATGTGTGACGCCCGGCTCGCTTCGTTGTCTCGGTTTGCGTGCTATATTGCACTTCTTCCCTTGTCGACGGTATGTTTGGGTTGCGAGAGGGTCTAGATATGTTTGAGAGACCATATTAAGATCAAAACATTATTAAGAGACTCCATATAGTTGTTGACTTGCTAAAGTCACAAGTCGTGACCCGACGATAGTCGAATGCGATTGAGGGTTTACTTCCGTTTGTGTTCGTGACCTCGGTTTGGGTCCTAGATCTCTTTAAGATAGTTTATTAACATGTTTAGATGTGTTAGACTTCAAGTTGGAGGTGTTCCTTAAGTCTATCGAAGATTTGGAAGTTTTGGAGATAGCGTTCGTCTCTATCGCGTAGTTCGAGGATCGAGTCGCGTAATCGCCTCTCCTTTGGGATTCTTATTTCCCTAGTTGTTATTCAACTTCCTAGAAGTATTTAAGCTTCTTCATTAGCCCTTAGACTTGCCTTAAAAGTCTCCTCTCATTGCTCGTTTGATTTCAAGTTCGTTTCGTCGGTTGCACGTTGTTGCACCCTTCCGATTCGCTCGAGTTGTTTCGGGAGTTGTTCGGGTGTGTTTTAGACTTGTTTTGAGTTGGGTTAGACCCTAGAATGGTTGCCCATAAGTTTGGGATCATTTAGATCAAGTTTAGACCAAGTTTTGGAGGTTCAGGAGCCGAGGCGGCCGCATGGGATGGACTGAGGCGCCCGCCTCGGATCTTGAGAGCACCCTTATGTGCGAGAAGAGGTGAGGCGGCCATGGAGTAGGTTGAGGCGCCCGCCTCAACCCCAAAAGAAACTGCGGGATTTTCTTCCCTGTTTTGAGTTGTGATGTGTTTTACCTATTCTACCCTCCTTAAACCCCCTCTAAACCCTTCCTAACCCCTCATACTTAACCCTAAACATGTCCTAACATTATTTAGAAGTTAATTAAGGTTGGATTAGAGCTTGATTACCCCTAATCTCCACTAATTGCACTTGAGAAATGCCTATTGTGCCCTTATTGTTGAGGAGGTATAAATAGCCTAACCTCTCCCCAAATCAGCCAAACCCTCTTCATTTCTTCCTCATCATACGTATTCTAGAGAGAGAGACTCCATGGGAGACTCTTGAGCCCTAGCTCTTCCCTCTTCGATCCAAGGCGATCCGACCGCCCGATTTCCTTCAAACTTCGGATTCTTGAAGCCCTCGACGAGTAGAACGACTTCACCGATCGGATTTGTGTTCTCTTGAGTTTTCACTCAAGCTAGGTAAGTTACCTTTCTTTGATTTTGGTTCATTGGCCCTAAGGAAAACAACTTGTATGCTATTTGTGGGCAATGAACACTTGTATGCTATGTTTGCCCAATTTTTGGGGATTTTGGAAGTGTATCTTGTAAGAGCAATTGTAGAGTAATTTTATGATTGATGAAGTGTGTGATTACTCTTTATTATGTGTTTCTAGGCTTAAGAGCATGCTAGAAATCATGTCTATATGCTATTTGGGTTCATTGGGGAAATATGTCTAATTTGTGGATTGTAGGATTTATGAACTTGTTAATGCCTTGAAGAGGATGAATTATGTTGGGTTGGTTATGAATTTGGGGGCTTGAGAATCAAGCCCGAACTATTGGAAGTTATTGTTAATCGATGTGGGTGCAAATGTTAGGATTGATGAATCATGTAAATATTGAAACCAAGCCTTTAGACTCAACGGAGTCGAAATAAGTCCATTATTGTGTTAATGAATTCGGGTTGGAATCCTACGACAATTGGATTCCGTTTGATTATAATTATGATGGATTCTTGGGTTTTAGGGCTCGGGAATCAAGCCCGAATGAACTTTGGGATTTTGTAGTATATATAAATGAAATGTTTAATTGTGGGGCTATGAAACACGTAAAGAATGGAATGTAGAATTAAGACTCAACGGAGTCATTGTGAGGTCAATAATGTGATAACAAGCCTTTGGTTGAGATCCTACGATGTTCGGGTCTCGTTTGCTTATGTTGTGCGTACCCGAGTATCTTGTTGTGTCCTAAGGAGACACTCATGTTATAGAGACCTATTGGGAACTTGTTAGAGCGTGCTTGTAAAGCACGGAGTATTAGAGACCAACCCATGGTCTCGAGTACCATTCAATAATAGTTATTCGATGAATTCACTATAAGGAAATTAGTCGCGAGGATATGAAAGTACTTGCGAGATTTAGACTACAAGGTAGTCTTGTCATTCATGAGATGGGTTTTGATGATGTCGGCTATAAGGACTTTGGCTAAGTCCGGTGTGCCTTTAAGTGAAGCTTAATGCTAAGTTTTGAATTGTGGTGGTTCTTAGACTAAGTAGTAGTCTTTGATTTAATCTTGAGTTGAGGACTTAGTAGACCTCATGTTGTGAATTGTTGAGCTTATATGCTATTCTTGAATTGGTAATGACTTGAGGTTTATGAATACCTCAATACGTGGTTTTTGAACTAAACTTACAAGTTAGTTGAATATGTTAAATGTGTACAAGTATGTGCATTGTTGATTGGTTTTGTAGAGCATTATGACCTACTTGAATTAATAAGTTCTTTTATGATGAACTTGGTCCTTATTGGGTTATACAAGTAAATAATCTACTTGATCATCTTGATTTTGAGTCGGTGGCGTCTTGGTCGTTTTGTCGGCAATGGGACGATTCATGGCCTTTGGAAACATTCGCTATGAATCGCCGCATTGGTACCCTTTCTCCTCACTATTTGGCCGATAGTGGGATGTGGTCTCGTATTAGCGGCTCCTAGCCTGATATCGAGCTCCCATTTCTCATCCCCGGAGTCGGATGAATGTAACGTGGAACTCATTAAAGAAAACTGGTGAGTTATGATCATTTGAGAGTGAAACCGTTTATGATCATTTGAAGGGCTAGGCCCAGGACATGATTTGAATACAGAAGGGCTAGGCCCAGATCTTGGTTTTACGTGCTTATGTATAAGCATTTTTATGAAAGAAAACGTGCTATATAGTTTATGAAGTTTATGTTACATGATGACATTATACAAGTTAATTATTGGTAGACTATAAAGATACCATGATTTTATATGTGTTGATGCATTATGCCATGCCACGATATGCTATGCCATACATTTGCATTTAGTAACTTACTGGGTCATTATGACTCATTTCGTGTGTTTGTTTTCCTTAGTTTTTGCAGCGATCCCGTTAATGCAGCGTGGCGGCTTCGGATAGTGATTCCTAGAAGGTGGTCTTCCGGGCTTAAAGCTTGGGTTAATTATTATTATTATGTTATTTTGTAATTGTGAGACACGATTGTAAAGTTATGTAAACTTTACTTGGGTAGACTATGTTAGTATTTTGTTATTGTATTATTTTAGTAGCCGACTCGTTAGTCGAGCTGTTGCATCTTTTAGAAGTTGTTCCCTTGTTATTTCGAGCATGCTTTAGCTCACTCATCCCGTTATTGTTAGTATTGTCATCTCCGACGACATTAGTCGTGAGACTTGGGTTTAATTGATAGGAATTGAATATCTTGTTCTTTTAGTTGAATTGTTCCTCCGGCATGCTTTAGCCGTTGAGTTGTTGTTTATCGGGTTGGTTCTTGTTGCTTGCGGCCTTAGGTTGCCGATGGTTTGTTATGCGTGCGCAATGTTGCGTCCACGCGAGTAAATAGATTTGTCGAGAGATAGTCGTCTCTCAGCTTGGTATTCCTTAGTTTAAAACTATAGGTTTTGGTCCCATTTATGATTTGCTTCCGCAGGTTTTAGTTTTTGGTTATTCGGTTTTGCCGTTATGGCTTTTCATTCTTGTTTAGCGTTTGTTGGTTCAACTCTGGACTTGCACTACTACGCTTAGCGGGTGCTTGTTCGTCTTTTAGCTTGTCTTGGCGGCACGACCTTGGGATTCCGCATTGGAATTCGGGTCGGGCTGTCACAAAATGTCAGTTTGTAATAAAGTTCTCTCTCACACACACACAAATTACCATGGAAACTTGTAGTTAAAATTTTGGGTTATTGAAAACTTTTCTGATAATCACTATTGGAACAAATGTGTATCATAAATCATAATGCATGTTTGCAGTTGTGCTTTTTCCCCACTACATTTTTTCTTTTGTTCTTCCAAAGATTGGCCTATAGCTAGGTTTGTAGGAAGTAGGAAGCAAGCCAAGTCATTTCTTTTGAATATTGTGTAGGACTGTAAAATTTTCCAACTTGGATCAGTCGAGTAATTGAGATACTAGCCGGGTGGAGGATCGGCATTGGTTGAGTGGAGGGGCGAGGTACGAGTCATTTTGCATGGTAAACACTTAATGGTTATGAGCAGATACTAGTGACCTCGTCTAAATATTTTGTGGCATTATCTGTGTAAATTGCTGTAGCATATTTTGGAGAAGAAGCAGAGAAAGCGTTGTCGGAGAATAAGAAAATGAAATTTTTTTTGGGTAATGAAAGCACAGAAAACATTGTTAAAAATGACCAAAATGTCCTTCATGTGAAATACCATGTGCACCTTAACGTCATATTGGTAACCTTAGTAGTGTCTAGGGGGCAAACTAGAAAAAAACTTATACAATGACATATGAAAATGACACAAAAGTTAGGTTGGGTGGTAAAATGAGACTTTATAGATACTCTGGTGAATTTTGTATTTTAGAGTGTAAATATATACTTTAGGATTGTCAGTTTGATTTCTATAAAACAATTTATTATATTTCAAAGAGAGTCATAAATTTCATAAACGACATAAGCTAAGTCTCCAACAACAATGTGCTTATCTAAGAAAGTAAGCTTGAATTGTTTTCAATTCCAACACCGATAAAAGTGAATGAATTCATGTTTGGTATTAAAAAAAAGATTTAAAAATAACCACTAAAAAAGACAAATGTGTAGGATAAGTTGCAATATAATGACTAAAAGCTTACATTATAAATTACCAAAAAACAAAATATCGAAAAACCTAAACACACAACAACACAATTTATAAGTCTCAAAACTATAAAGATTAAAACACAAAAAGAATCCAATAATTAAAAGTAAACAAAAAAGTTAAGAAACTGGCAAATCACTTTAAAAAACCATTAATAACACCACGTGCGTTAACCACGTGCGTTAACCACGTGCAACGCACGTGAACCTTACTAGTACCGTTAAAAGGGAATGAATTCATGTTTAGCATTAAAAAAGAGATTTAAAAATAACAAATACATAAAAAATAAAAACATGAGAATTTTTTAGCGGGACTTTTTGGTATTTTTCCCTTAATTTTTTGCTCTTTTATTCTTCTTTATTTTTCTTCGTTAATTCAAATGTTCAGAAATTCAGTTCTCTCTTTATTGCAGCATTATGCCTATCTGCATGGACTGCATATATGTTTTCATAATAACTTTTATCAGCTCCTGTTACTGTAATTCTAGTAAACAAGACACATATTCCTGAAGAAATTATATAGGTGCTCATCAATAATATTTCAAGAGTGTAATTGGAAACGTTAGATCAACGGTTGATGCGATTGAAGGCAGATCTGTAGACGTTTCTTAGACAGTTAAAAAATTTGCGTATGATATTTTGGTTAGCTTTTCTGAAATACTGACCCGTTTCCTCCTCTCATTCTTAGTTCTGCATAAGTTTCGGTGATTGCCACAAAGATGGAGTATAATTCTCTTGTGTATGACACTGATTTATGTAGTTTTCCTATGAATCCGAGTGACTTAGATGGTTTCTGTTCAGGCATGAGTTCATGCCCTGCACCTGCCTAGATGCCACCATTTATATAAATATGTTGGATTCCAACAGCTATAGAATATTTTATTTATTTCTTGCTAAGAAAAAATGTCAGTTTGTAATAAAGTTCTCTCTCACACACACACAAATTACCATGGAAACTTGTAGTTAAAATTTTGGGTTATTGAAAACTTTTCTGATAATCACTATTGGAACAAATGTGTATCATAAATCATAATGCATGTTTGCAGTTGTGCTTTTTCCCCACTACATTTTTTCTTTTGTTCTTCCAAAGATTGGCCTATAGGTTTGTAGGAAGTAGGAAGCAAGCCAAGTCATTTCTTTTGAATATTGTGTAGGACTGTAAAATTTTCCAACTTGGATCAGGTACAGAGTAATTGAGATACTAGCCGCCTTGGTGGAGGATCAGCATTGGTTGAGTGGAGGCTGGAAACTGGTACAGAGTCATTTTGCATGGTAAACACTTAATGGTTAATTATGAGCAGATACTAGTGACCTCGTCTAAATATTTTGTGGCATTATCTGTGTAAATTGTTGTAGCATATTTTAGTCATCTAGCTAGGAGACAGAACCCTATGCTCTGATATTAATTAATTCTCTTGCAATTAAAGCCACGGAGTTCAGAGGCGATCGAGAGAGATCAATGTCATTTTGGGAGGGCCTCTCACTGCGAGAACCATCTGTCTCTTGAGCAATACATCCAATTATGTAAATGGAAAAGGAATGAGAAGAGGCTAAATATATTTATAAATCAATTTTTCCAAAGTCCCCTAAACAAGAATGTAAATTAGTCAATCAGAAATACTAATGTAATTCTCTTCAACGAAACATGTTTAGTACTTGAACCATTAGGGCGGATACATTTTGCCCCCACATGAGCACTGCCATATTTGAGGATAGTATGGACCACCGCCGCCTCCTCCCCCCCGACTTGTAAGTACCGGCTTGCATGGTGTGCACTCATGACACTTCGATATGCAGTTAGGTGGCGCACTAAGAATCCTCCTACCCCCAGCCAAGTTCATTGACAGCTCCTCTTCGTTGGATTCACCAACTGTTTGAAGTTTCTCTACCGTCTTGTCATACACCTACGACGTGTGTATTAAAAAAGACAAATTAGAACAAATAATACATTATATGGAATTAATATTCTAAACGAGACCAAGGTAAATTTGGTTTTACTTTTGTTGAATACTTACTTGCTTGTGGTTTTGGCCATCCCATTCCCGGGAGACTTTTGTGCAAGAGCCGAAGACAAAGCAAAGTAGCAATGAAAGAAAGAACAATGATGCTGTTGCATTGGCCATTGTTTTTCTGTTGTGATAGCCCTTCCATCTCCCATACCAGTTTTTATAGTGTGAAAAATTACTATTAATTCAAAACTTATCTTGTTATAGATCGAGGTGCGACATGGATTTAAATCTTTTGTATCAATCTTTCATCCCAATAATATAGGGTAAGATCGACATATGATGTGTTAGATAATATTTTTGAGTTTATTTTTGGCAATGATAGATGAAAGGTAAGTGGTCGGACTAAAGAGAAAGTTGAGGGATTTAAAAAAGATAAAGCCTAAAATTACTAAAATTACGATTTAAATAATTACAAAACAATAGATCCGATGATTGGATAAAAGCCTCTACTTTTTTATTCTAATCTTTCTCAAGATAAAGATGCTATGTATGGATTATATATTATTCTTATAAAGTTCTAGTTAGCTTAGCCAGTTTTTATACCCACTTGGTTAATATATGCATATTTATTAAATACGCTTAATTGAAAATTATCAGTCTGGTCTGGTTTACTTTAGTCTAACCAAATTTAATTAAAAATATTTGTAATTCTGGTTGAATCATATAATACAAGTACAAAACTTTAAACGTATTATTCTTCATGTATAAAACTGTGGTATATACACAAATTTGATATAATTTAATTACTTCAATGCTTCAATTTATGTTACTGTGAGAACCCCGTTTCGAACTACCACTCGCGTGAGATGCGAGTGGTTTCAAAATTTAAACACGTAGAATATGTTTGGCCTCGCTGTGGACTCTAAAAAAATATGTACAGAGTCGGCACCTCTATTTTGCTGTTAAACAGAGAAAAATCAAAAAAATACCAAAAAGCATGGGTTTGGGGGGCTAAGTTACGAGTTGGGAAAGAATTAAGCACACAACGCACCCTTTCGGTCTCAAAATGAGGTTTACTAAAATGTTTATTATGTGCACATTTAGTCCAAAAAAAACATATGCGTGGTTTCCTTAAATGCCCTTGCGTGTGTGGTCATAATTAAAATAGGTAGAAAAGTAATGGTAAGGGGTAAAAATATTGTTCTTTTTAAGGGACAGCTTTGAAATTAAGAGGACAAATATTTAAAAACAGACGAAAAATGAAAGGTGGACAATAATTCGAAAACAGAGAAAATAATATTTAATAACTTCAATGATTCAATTTATGTTAGTTATCTTTCACAAATTGATCAAGCAAGATATTTAACATGAAAGTATTAACTATGTAGTTTTAAAAATTACTCCCTCCGTTTTCAAATAATTGTCCTCTTTGACCTGGTACACCGTTTGAAAAAATATAATTCGCTGTATTATAATTATTGGTGTAATGTGTAGTTTCTTTTAGTGCCATTGAACATGTGTCCATAAATAAAATATGTAGAAAAAGTAAAGGTAAAGTGGTAAAAGAGTTTTCCTAAAAACGAAAGTTTTCAAAAGAGACATATTATTTTGAAACGGACGAAAAAGGAAAAGAAGACGATTATTTAGAAACGTAGAGAGTGTTTTTTTATTATTACTAATACTTTTTAATACAAATGACGGTATATATGGTTAATCATGCTTTCATTTAACTATTAATTAACCGGTAGTTATTCTTTTGATAAATAGGTAATAATATGAAAATTATTGCCGTGAGAGTGTGTAGAATTGAAAATAGTAAGACTATTAAAATTAAAAATGAAGAAAATACAAAAAAAATATCTATATTGAGTATTGCATTTATTGTTTTCGTATATTTCAATTATATATATTTATATTATATCCGTACAAACAAATAGAAGTAATATTTTTCGTTCACGTACTTGGACGCCTAACTTAGCATCGTAACTTTGAAAAAAATATGTTTTTTTCAATTGTAGTATATTCCGTCTTGTATATTAATCTCTCTACATATAAAAGTCAAGGTTGTTTTTACAAATTAATAGATGGACAAAAATAACCCTTCACCAAATAAATCACCTACTATTTAATTAAGGACAAAACAAGTAAATTTACCATGACAAAAAATAATGTTTGGACGAAAATAGCCCTAAATATAATAAATCACTCATCATTAATTAAGGTCAAATAAGTAAATTTGTCATAGGCTAATTAATTCCATGAACAATTAAATAATAATTTGATCAATTGACTTGTACATATTTTAAAGTTAGGTTTCACCTTTTTGAATTCTACTTATTTCGTCTTGTATTTTGATCTTCTTAGCAGTTTCCACTCCTACCATTATCGTTACAAATGTCGTTCAATATTTTCTAAAATGACAATAATACTCATATCCAGTCGAGAGACAAAAACATTATTTGAAACTAAAAAAATAATAAGGTTTTACTTTCTTGAATGTGTTCGAATGACATTATTAAATGTATTTGAAAAATTATAATAATAGATTTGTTGGTGAGTATCGAGATATTAAGCAAATATGTAACGCGTTTAGTTATTACCCGTGAATAAGCTAAAACAAAAGGGTTAAGAAAATATGTCATAATGTCAAGAAGATGAAAAAAAATGAATAATCAATTGATGAATATGTGCGTTTTGTTAGAAAAGAAAGCTAAAATCTATCGTTTACTTCTTTGAATTTTCTGACTACTACAAGCAGTCTTAAAAACTATTATATTGGTCTCTAACTTATAGATATTACAAATAAAACTACGTTAGTTAGTAATCACAAATAACTAGGTTCAACATATTTTACTTATTTTTATAATTGGGTTCCAAACCTCTAACTTCTTTTGATCTCGAACTTGTTTCCTTCTCTTCATAGGACCCGAGGTAGTTACATGTGAGAATCTCTGTATTCCCATCCATTGGCTATCGACTTTCTTTTTTTCTGCCGCAAGTCTCTTTTAATTGAAAGAGACGGTTACCACCCGTCATCCTTTCATATAGCCTCACCCTAAAATTATATTCTCTCTTTGCTTAGTAATTTGATATCGAAAGTATATAGGAACTAAGAAATGAGAACGTTCGAAGAAAGAAGTCCGACTAATTGAAAGCTAAAGAGATTTTATATCTCCACTTAAGCAAGGTGAGGTGATGCATTTCTTGGTGTGATGATGATGGTGCTGACGATTGCAAGGATAGTGGTGTTAGGGGTGGTGGTGGTGGCAATTATAGGGATAACGGTGGTGGTTTAGATGAAATACACCATTTTGAGATTTTCAAATATCCATACGGGTTTCGATTTCAATTTCAAAATTTCAAAATTCAAAAAAGAAAATTTTGGTTTGTAAAAAGTGTAATTTAAGGTTGTGGTGGTGGTGTATCTATAATTGATGAGTTTTGCAAATAGGTTACTATGAAGGAATGAGTAAGGAATTAGAAAAGAAAATAAACTAAAATAAAAAAAAATGGAATTTTGGGTTAATGGTGTTATTTGAGGTGGTAGTGGTGGTAATAGTGGTGAGTCTATAAATGATGAGGTTGATGGAAGAAAGTGAATGATAAGAAAATAAATTAAATTAATTCTAAATTTCATTTTGGGAGTAATGCATTTTTTTTACTTTAAATTTAAATTTAAGAAAAATTATAAATACAACATTATTAGCATTTCAACTAATTTTATAACTTTCCTTACAACTAAAACTTGAAAAAGAGACAAAAATGTTTTTGTCCAAAACAACTTTGCGTTTTTTCAAAGATTAGTTGTAAACAAAGTAGTATAATTAGTTGTAAAGATAGCGTTTTCCTTATAATTATGTCAAATTACAATCCCCCCCCAAAGTATTCACCAACATAGTGCACCCCAAGGTCCCCAACCTAAGGTTTGTCTCATAATGGTATATAATGTTAAATTTTTTCCCATATTTTCCCCCATAAATGCGACAACTGTTACAAAATTCACGTTAAATAACACGTGATCTTCCACGTGTGGGGTATTGTTTTTGACATTTCCTTGTGGGCGTTAACTCGACGGAAATATTAGACATTTTGTGTAAACTTTGGGGTGCTAAATCTACTTTAGCCTAATAAAAATTGAAATAAATTATAATTTTCTAAAAAGTGTATATAAATGCGTGTGGAAAGTTAAAATGTTTTTTAAAATGAAGTGGGGTCCACCATTCCATTTTTTCCTACTAACAGAAATCTAGAGAAAAGATCCACCATTTTTTTTTCAAATCTTCACTCCCAAAACAAAAATTAACCCAGTGAGTTTTGTCCACTCCCTCCAAATTTCTATCTCTTAACCAGGAAGTAGATACGCATTTCCATTTCATTATCAATTTTCTTATCTTAATAATGAAACCAAAGTAATCGAAAGATATGAAAACTCTGACAGATAGTTACCTGTCTCCATCTCCAATTTCCTGTATGGAATTGGATCCACCCACCTTCTCCGGTAAAACCCAATCAATATCGAAAGCAATCAATTTCTCACCCCCTTCATCCTCTTACATGACTTTACCTTTATTTTCTCTCTCCTAATTCTGTAAATAATCCAACCCGATCTCTATGGCAGCTACTCAGAGGTTAAAATCATCTAGAGCCAAAGTTTCTTCAACACTTCTCAATTCTGATGCTTTGTTTTAAGCCATTTACATGTCAGCTGTATACCCAATTTTCTCCAGCGAAATTGAAGAGTATTTCAATAAAACCTTACCATTTTTCTTCATTAAAGCCCGTCTCTTCTTTGATGAATTCGCCGATAAGGGTTATGAGTAGAACTGCCAAAACGGGCATGCGGGCGGGTTTGGGCCGAAAAGCCCGTTGTAAATGGGCCGACGCGAAAGCCCGCAGACATAATCGTAACGCCCCAAAATTTCCAACCAATTTAAATCCCAAAATCTTGGGCGCGTCGCTATTACAATTACTAAATCACAATAATTCCAAATTTATCTCTAAAGGACTAGCAATAAAAGAAAGTCATAGAGTACTATTACATTTCGAAAATATAATTAAACAATTCTGTAGTCCAAAAACTGCTAAAAAATCTTGTCCAAAATACAAGACGTTCATTCGAAATAAAAATCTCCAGGTTGTCCTTGATGGTATCCAATTTACTTAAAACCTGGAAGGAAAAAGATTTGGAAGGAATGAGCGGACAATGCCTAGTAAGATTATATACAGCCCTTCCGAAATCTAGGGAAGGTTTCATTAACAATAAAGCATTCAAAAAGATGAATATTCAAATAGTTCATAATCGGGAATAGCACAATAAGATGATAAATTTCAACAAGAATTCGATGTAAAAGACAGAGATACAAAGACATTTGCGAGAGGTCTAATCGTCGCCAACTGTCCCATACCAGTTGGAGACTACGACCAACCCGCGGATACCATGATCACCTAAGTGGTCACAAGACCTCTTTTCAAGCAAAGATTCACAATGTACAAATAGTAACGCTTTCATAATGGTATATCCGATAACCAAGCCACGGGCCAGGTGGCAAAATTCATAATCAAATATCAAATTCAAATTGCTACTTTACCCCAGTAGCCGGGTTGTTCAACTTAGTGATCATAGTAGGATTTCAAAAATAATATTCCAACGGAAACTTGGTTTCACCAAAAAATATCTCAATGAAATTTAAATATAAATGAGATATATATAATGAGATCTACAATATAGAATGACAAAGAATGGGTACGACGGAGTTCAAATTCAAATTCCAACTTAAGGTTGGTACACGTTTCAAAGAAAGGTAATTGCCAAATAATTTGCGGAAGCCTAACAAATTAAAAATAGAGATTTCAAATATCTAAAGATGTATAATCTCTTACCTGAATAACACGCCCACAAATTCTAGGTCCACCGAATCACAAGTAAATGCTACTCTTCTTGTCCAAATCTATAATTCAAGGCATAAATCGAATCACTAAAATATTTATATTGCAACTATTTAGCCAATCTAAACTACTTTAGAAGCTACTGATTACTAAAATTATACTTAGAAAGAAAATAGTTTTTTTTATAGAGTTATTTTAGAATACAATATTATAATGCATATATTAATCTACTATTGTGTTTGAAAACTATTCTTTAATGCCAAAAGTGGATGTTTCCTGTACAACACTTTACTTCCTGTTCATCACTTTGCTTTTGTAACAAATTTTTGGAAGTCCACCAAAAGTGGCTGTTTCCTGTACAACACTTTACTTCCTATTCATCGCTTTACATTTGTAACAAATTTTCGAAGTCCACTAAACTCCACTCCAAGACTAATCTTCCTTGCAATTTTTCTACCGCTTCTCCACTAACCTTATTTTCAAGCTCCTCCTACGTAATATACAAAGATGGATCCCTTTAAACTAATCCTTCGTTCTAACTCGGCATTACACCACTTATTCACGCTAAAACTTAAATCCACAATCCATATTTCTCTCATTTTTCCAGGTAGTTCTTCCATTATTTACAACACATACATTGTTTTAAATTGTCAAAAGGGAAACATTAAACCCAAAAAAACAGAGAAACATATTTATCACTTTTACTGACCAAATTAATTTCACTACACTTTCCCACCCAATTGATCCCATGGATACCTTTCATAACTCCTAGTTTTCCATTCACAACTTAGATTTTCAGTTCCTCTTATAATCTTCTATTCGAAGATCTAAATTATTTGTTTTAAAAGAAAAGCCTAGCTGCCATGAATTAAAACAAGGGAAGTTTAAACATTACCTCAAAAGACTTTGATTTACGGCAGCCCCTAAGAACACTCCTTCTTTCTTCGTGCCTCCCTTCTTCTTCTAGATCTGTCGGTTCCCTCACGATCTCCAATTTTTGATGAAGACTCAAGATTTCCGTCCCCTCTTTATACCCTTCACAAGATCGGTCGATCTTCCCCTCCATTGAATCTGCTTCTCGGTTTGGATGGATTTTCTCAAATTCTTAATCGTCGTTCCCTCTTTCTAGGTTCAAAGGTTGGTTGTCGGTTTAAAGGAGAGCTAATTATCTCCCTTGTTGAATGTGAACGAATTCTAATATCCTCTCTTTTCTTCTTTCTTTTTTTTATTTTCTTTATTTATTTAATACTATATCTATTATTATTATTATTATTAATGTAAGGAATTATAATGGGTTGGGCCAACATTCTAAATAAGTTAAAAGGGTATACAAAGCCCACTAAAAATGTACACTAAGCCCACACAAATGTTTAGAAAATAAAATAATAACCAAATTATATATTTTATCTTTATTATATATATATATATAAGTTTTGGGTATATTACACTCTAACCCCCTTAAAAGAAGTTTAGTCCTCTAAACTTGACGTACCTGATCAAAAAAGTTCGGGATGCTTTTCCCTCATTTCCTCTTCGAGCTCCCAAGTGGCTTCTCGTTCAGTATGGTTGCTCCACTGAATTTTGACATACGGAATGGTTCGTTTTTGTAATACTTGATCCTTTCGGTCCACGATCTGCACAGGTTGCTCGTCATAACTCAAATCTTCTCGAAGTCGTAATGGTGCACTCTCGATCACATGGTTTGGTCCGGTACGTACTTCCTTAGCATAGAGATATGGAATACATTATGAACTCCAGAAAGTGTAGGCGGTAAAGCAAGTCGGTATGCAACCTCTCCTACTTGCGCAAGTATCTCAAAGGGTCCGACGAACCTTGGACTAAGTTTACCACGAATCCCAAATCTCATAACCCCCTTTGTAGGTGATATCTTGAGAAACACATGATCCCCTACTCCAAATTTGAGTTCACGACGTCGACGGTCAGCGTACGACTTTTGTCTACTTTGTGCCGTCAGAAGTCTTTGCTTGATAAGTTGTACCTTCTCTGAGGTGACCTGCACCAGTTCTGGTCCTAATAGTTGTCTCTCACCTACTTCATTCCAACACGTAGGCGACCTGCATTTCCGCCCGTACAACGCCTCGTAGGGTGCCATCCTAATACTTGCATGAAAACTGTTGTTGTATGTAAACTCTACCAGAGGCAGGTGATCATCCCAGTTGCCTTGCAGATCCAAGACACAAGTCCGAAGCATATCTTCTAATGTCTGTATAGTCCGTTCTGACTGACCATCAGTTTGAGGGTGAAATGCCGTACTCATGCTTAGGCTGGTCCCTAAAGCCTTTTGTAAACTGCCCCAAAACTTTGAAGTGAATCTAGCGTCGTAATCTGATACTATCGAGACCGGTACTCCATGTAGTCGAACAATTTCATCAACATACAATTTCGCTAACTTCTCCAAGGAATCGTTAATTTTGAATGCCAAAAAGTGGGCCGATTTGGTCAATCTATCCACAATAACCCAAATTGCATTATGACCCTTCAACGTCTTGGGTAATCCTACTACGGAGTCCATGGTTATATGTTCCCACTTCCATTCTGGTATGGGTAAGGATTGTACTAGACGCCCATGCTTCTGATGCTCTGTCTTCACTTGCTGACACATGAGGCATTTAGAGACGAATTCTGCTATCTCCCTTTTCATGTTTCCCCACCAGAAGGTATCACGTACGTCTCGGTACATTTTTGTGCTGCCCGGGTGAACCGTAAATCTCGAGTTATGTGCTTCTTCCAAAATTTGTCTTTTCAATTCTGGATCAGATGGAACACAGATTCGAGATCCAAGGCGTAAGATACCATCACTACTGACCCGAAAATTGGTTTGGTTTTCCTTTCCCAGGTCTCCAGAAATTTTCACTAAATCAGGATCTACAGCTTGGGCTACCTTAATCTTCTCCAACAATGACGGTTGCACACTCAATGATGCTAATAGTCCGCTGCTACCCGGAGTTCTGATTTCAATGCCTAAAGACTCGAGGTCATTTAAAATTCTCCTTTCCTTGGTGATCAGCATTGCTAAGTTTCCCTTACGACTCAAAGCGTCGGCAACCACATTAGCCTTACCAGGATGGTACAAAATGGTGCAATCGTAATCCTTTAGTAATTCAAGCCACCTTCTCTGCCTCATGTTTAGCTCCTTTTGGGTGAAAATATATTTGAGACTCTTATGATCTGTGTAGATTTAGCATGTTTCCCCGTACAAATAATGCCTCCAAATCTTCAGGGCAAAAACCACTGCTGCTAGCTCCAAATCGTGGGTGGGGTAATTCTTTTCATAATTCTTCAATTGTAGAGATGCATACGCGATCACTCTATCATTTTGCATCAACACACATCCCAATCCCTTTAGCGATGCGTCGCTATAGATCACAAATTTCCCAACTCCGGATGGTAAGGTAAGGATTGGGGCTGACACGAGCCGCTTCTTTAATTCCTGAAAACTCGTCTCGCAATCATCCGCCCATATAAACTTTCTATTCTTCTGAGTTAGCCTAGTTAAAGGCCCGGAAATTTTTGAGAATCCCTCTACGAAGCGATGAAAATATCCTGCTAACCCCAGGAAACTTCGAACTTCTGTGACGGTTGTCGGTCTTTCCCAATTTACAATGGCTTCGATCTTGGCAGGGTCCACTGAGATTCCATCCTTGGATACCACATGCCCTAAGAAAGTCACCTTGTCTAGCCAAAACTCGCACTTCTTGAATTTGGCATAAAGCTTCTCTTCCCTCAAGATTTGCAATACCGCTCTTAAGTGTTGTTCATGTTCTTCCTGTGTCTTAGAGTAGACCAAGATATCATCGATGAAAACAATCACACATCGATCGAGGAATTTCTTAAATACCCTATTCATCAAGTCCATGAACGTGGCTGGGGCGTTCGTCAACCCAAACGGCATCACCAAAAACTCGTAATGTCCATATCTGGTTCTAAAGGCAGTTTTTGAAACATCTTCCTTCCTAACCTTTAACTGGTGATATCCTGACCGAGGGTCGATCTTTGAGAAATAGCATGCACCTTGCAGTTGATCGAACAAATCATCAATCCTAGGTAATGGATACCTATTTTTAATAGTGGCCCGATTCAATTCTCGATAGTCTATACACAACCTCATCGACCCATCTTTCTTCTTTACAAACAATACTGGAGCACCCCAAGGCGAGACACTTGGTCTAATCAATTCCTTTTCCAATAATTCCTGCAATTGTTCCTTAAGTTCTTTGAGTTCAGCCGGTGCCATTCTATATGGTGCTTTAGAAATGGGAGCCGTCCCGGGTATTAGATCGATTCCGAACTCTACTTCACGCTCTGGTGGTAGTCCAGGAAGATTTTCAGGAAACACGTCTTCAAATTCTTTTACTACTGGGAGCGATTCTATGTTAGCGTCGGATTTACGGGTGTCGATGATAGAGGCTAAGTATCCTTGGCAACCTTTCCTTAGTAATCGCCTAGCCCTTAAGGAAGAAATTAAACCTGACAATATAGTCGGCCTTGACCCCTTAAAACGAAACTCTGTTTCACCTGGTACACATAATACCACTTCCTTCTCGAAACAATCAACCTTCGCATGGAACGCAGCTAACCATTCCATACCCAAGATTACATCAAAATCTTGAATGTCTAAAGGAATGAAATCGATGGGCATTTCTCTATCTCCTATCTTCAAGGAGCAGCTTCTAAACACCGAATTCACTGGAATAGACTCCTTAGTTGGGGTATCAATTACTAATCCGATGTCTAATTTCTGGGGTGTGAGTTTCATACGACGTGCAAGTGATGTGCATATAACTGAATGCGTGGCACCAGGGTCGATCAATACATATACATTTCGTGAGCAGAGTTGGACAGTACCTGCCACCACGTCGTTTGTCGCCTTGGCATCTCTTGCTGTCATTGCAAAAATCCTTCCTTGCCCTGACGGTTTCATTTTATCTTCTGTCACTGGGTTTCTAGTAAAACCCTTCTTTAGTGGCTCTGGGCACTCCTTGACTCTATGTCCGACCTTTCCACAATTAAAGCAAGCTCCCTTCCCACGATAGCATGCTTCTGTTGGGTGATTTCTTCCGCACTTGTGGCATGTCAAATTGGTGTTTTGATTCTGCCATTTATTTTGATTATACCCCTGGTTATGATTCTGAGTTCTATTTGGCTGAACAACCTCTCTGTTACGACCGCCATCTACACTCCTCCTTTTATTTCCACCCCCGACGACTTCTTGACTGCTTGATTGCCCATGATACTTTCCCATGTTATTCTCAAAACCTCTCTTCTTCTCGTCTCTCTTTCTTCGGTACTCAGCAGAACTTAGTTCGATCATCCGGGCTCGGTCTAGGACTTCGGCGTAAGTTGGTAGTTTCAAGGGCAGTAGTCTATAGCTAATCTGATCGCTAAGGCCCCTCTCAAACTTTCTAGCCTTCTGACCTTCATCTCGAATGAGTTCAGGAGCGTATTTCGATAACTCCGTGAACTTTGCATCATACTCATCGACTGACATTTTTCCCTGTTCGAGGTAAAGAAATTCCACCATCGTCCGTTCTTGCATACTTGGGGGAAAATACTTCCTGTTGAAGGCTTCACGGAACATCTCCCAGCTATAAGCTTCTACTCCATTTGCTTCAGCTGTCCTCTTCTCCGATTTCCACCATTGATTAGCCTCCCCTTCCAAGACAAATATAACAAAGTTTACCTTCTGTTCATCGGTGCATGCCATGGTTCCAAAAATTTTCTCCATGTTTTCTAACCATTCCCCTGGTTCCTTGACGTCTGGCTTGCCAGAGAAGGTCTTGGGTTTCATCCTATGGAAGCTTTCCAGTAGTTCCCTAGTGGTTGGTTGAGCTGGTGGTGGTGGTGGTGCGGCGGCGTAGCAGCTGCACAATTGCAGTCTTTGCATTTGCTTGACCAATGCTTCTTTGTGATGGCTGCGTGAGGCCTTGGATAAGGGCCACTAGCGTCTGCAGGAGTAGGATCGCTCATGTTATTTCCGGTTGTGGCCAGGCCCGACAGGGTTTTCTGCGACTCCTGAGGCAGAGTCTTCAACGACTCTTCTACCTCGGCCACCCCGTCCACGTCCACGACCACGCACACCTCCCCGTGTTCCACTTCGTCCACCTCTAGCCATCTTTTACTGCCACAAGCATAGCGAGATGTCATAAGCGTAATTTTAGATTTTTATTCTATTTTCAATGTTCGAACTAAATTCGTACTAAAGTTTTAAATCCATATCCAGGATAAATCTTATCGTACCATGTGTTGAGTATTTATCATAAAATTCAGAAACACAGACAAAACCATCCTTCATTAATTCAATGAAAATAAAGAGTCTCAAAAACTTTATTAATTCAAAAATATTATGTCTCAAAACATAAACTTCGTCAAATTCTTCTAGGACTCCTTATGGGTTCTTTAGAGTACGCCACGTATCTTCAAAATTAGCCCATTTATAGCCTCTCGCGACCAGCCCACTCTTGGGAGATTAGCATGAAGAGCCATGTCAATGTCTTGACATGTTAGGACGATTTCCCTAAGGAACCTATGGTGTCTTGTACGGGTCTGATGCAACTCGCGCTCTAACTCTCCCACCCGAGCGTCCAATTCTTGTATGAGGTTTATTGCAGGTTGGTGACGATTATCGCTTATATCACTATCTTCCTCGTCGTCCGGAAGCTCTTCAGGAATCTCTTCATGAGCTTCTTCCGGAATCTCTTCAGGGACCTCTTCAGGGATTTCTTCGGCAACCTCTTCAGGGTCTTCCTCGGATTCGCTCACTGGGTCATCTTCCTCGGGTTCAGAATCGGAAAGATTTCCCATATGCCAGTTTTCTAAATCAAGATCCATCTAAAATCAACAATTATGTTAGATAATACAATTAATTTGGTAAAGCATTATCATATACTATCTATGCCCCAAAGGTTTTTCCCATGCTAGATCATAACCTAGATGCTCTGATACCAACTGTGTTTGATTTATAGGATAGCCATGCTCTACTACTGGGCACCAACATCATCCATGGACTTTTGGGTCGGCTTGTGGTGGGCCTGATGACCCAAGGTGCTGCGTGCTCAGTGGGCCAGTGTGTGGGCTACACGTAGCGGACCGGGCTCTCGGGCTCGGGTCGTTACAAATGGTATCAGAGAGGGTCCTGGCTGGAAATGTGGGAACAAAGTGCTGTGCGGGCCAAAGTGCTACACCGTAGAAGGTGGGAGCCACCTCTTGATCCCCGTACGAGCCACCTCTTGATTCCTGCATCGCCCGAGGTATGATTTGGCCTTGACGAGGATGTCAAGGATTTGAGTGGGGGAGATTGTAATACCCCAATCCCACATCGGGTAGATGTGGGACTTGTGTTTGATTTATAAGATAGCCATGCCCTACTACTCAGCACCAACATCATCCATGGACTTTTGGGTCGGCTTGTGGTGGGCCTGATGATCCAAGGTGCTGCGTGCTCAGTGGGCTAGTGTGTGGGCTACACGTAGCGGACCGGACTCTCGGGCTCGGGTCGTTACAATAACGGTCCTAGAAATCCCTGACCCAACCCGCCCCGCGTAGGGCCGCGGGCAAAACGGGCAAAGCCCGCAAAATTGAGCTTATTTAATATTTTATTTATTTATTATCAATTATTTGAACTTAGGATTGATTTAAATTTTGGACAAATAAACCATTAAATTCAAAATACTTAAAATACTAAACAACAAAATAACAAAATTACATATCCACTAAATTCAAAATCAAAATAACAAAATTACATATCCATTAAATTCAAAATACTAAATAACAAAATATAAAAATTACATATCGGCGGTGAAGAAATCTGACTGGCGAGCCGGTGACGTCACTGGAGAATGGAGGCCGCCGGGATCTGGAAGCAGGTTGGCCGGATGGGAGAGAGAGCTTGAGATCTCAAATCTGACACTTCGAAAGAGAAGAAATCGGTGGCGGCGAAGTTGAGCGGAGGCGGTGAAGCTGTAGGATCAAAGACGGAGCCAGAGGAGAGAGGAAGCTGGAAGAGAAGTCGCCGTCGCTGCCCGTCACTGAGGAAGCCGGAAACGGAAGAGACGAATTCGTGAATGAGAGAGATGAGAGAGTGAGAGACGGAGTGAGAGATTGCCTTCCTTATGACTTATCACCTAAGACCTAACCCTAAGTGATGGGTTTGCCAATAAGGCTGAGTGACAGTGACAGTGACATGTGAGGGGCTATTTAATGTAACTATGTTATGGGCTACAAACTAAAATGGCCAATGGGCCGGTCCATATTCTAGAAATAAATTATAATGTGAATTATTGACAGAATGCACGGGCTGCCAGCCCCTCGCCCCAGCCCGCAAATGCCTGTGGCCCGCACGTGCAAATTAAGCCCTAAAAACCCATATACAAACGGGTATAAAAAATGCCAGCCCAACCCGCCCCCAATAGGTGGCGGGGCGGGCATGCCCGCGAGCTTTTTCCCTATTTGATAGCCCTAGTTATGAGTTTTCTTTTAATCGCGTGTTTTTACAAGGGTTCTTAGTAAGTATACTCTATAGCCTCTGATTTATACTTTAGAAGCGACTTTTGAAGGAGAGAGAAGGAGGGAGATCGGAGATGGAGTTTGGCTAGAATCGAAAGAGGACAAAGCTAGAATTGTGACAGACTTGACCAGAGTAGGAAAGGTTTGGGCTCGAGATGGCGGCTGCTATGGTGGAGCTGGAGATGGTGACTATTATAGTAAAGCCAGAGATGGGAACTTGCACCAGGAAAAGAGTGAAGTAGAGGGTGTTAGATTAGGGTTTTTACTTTTAATATATTTACTCCTTAACCAATTTCATATCCATAGATGAGTGTCAATTCGGGAAGGGGAAAAGGAGGATTCAAAATGGGCTGAGTGAGAACAAGAGGGCCTTATTCACGTGAAGAAAGATTAAGCTAGTAACTTTAAATGTATGTTTAATCATGTATGCCATTAGGCGCTTACTGAATTTAAACTCATCGAAATCACGTCTTAAATCATGTATGACATGCATGTTTTCAAAAGATTTACTATAACCTAAAAATAAAATCTTTTTATTTTCCTAAAGTATTTAAAAAAACCATTTTCCTTAAATCATTTTTCGTGAAACAAATGGAGCCTAAAGATCGTTTTAAATAGAGATTATCGGGAGCTTATCAACTAGAAACCTTGTAATTTTTTATTCTAATCTTAAGATATCGATGCCCACTTTTTTCCCTTAAATGTGTTCTTTTTGGTTTTAAATGTGCTACTTTTGGATTTAAATGTTTCACTTTTAGTCCTTCAAATTTTCATTCTCTATATCCCCTACCCTCGTTGAGTTTTATCTTTTCACAAAATTGTGTTGGGCCGGAATCAATCTAAAAGATAAAATTCTTTTTGTGGCTTTGACACATTTCGATGCTTGCATCGTAAGTTCCGACGCTCGTATCGTAAGTTGTGATGCTTGCATCCTTGACTTTCTTCTTCTTCATATGCAAGAATAGGAAAGGGCTAGAACCTATGAATTGAGATCATAAATGAAAATTAGAAGAAAAAGAAAAGATGTAATTGCGTAGAGAAGGAAGAACTTCGCAGAGGTATATTCATCGGATGTAATTGTTAGAGAATAATGTATATTATTATTTTTTAATTTCTAATTAATGTATAGAGGTAGTTACCTATTACAATTATTTCCTTATGTGTAATCGTTATTCAACTGTAACCCTAATTGTAACCATACATGTAACCTTATATAAACAGGTGATTCAATCAATGAAAAGTTTATGTCATTATTCATAATACTTGTGGGTTTCTACATGGTATCAAAGCAAATCTCCTAAACCCACTTCCCCATTGCCGCCGCAGCCATCAGTTCACTGTGCTACCATGGCTACCGGCACCCACACTGTCACCATTCAAAACCCTGACGATCCAACCCAAACCTTCGATCGAACTCATTACTATCTCCCACCATCATATCACCAAACTCACCTCCACCAACTACATCACTTGGAAACTCTAAGTTGAGGTTACCCTTATTGGTTATAACCTCTACAAATTTGTAGATGGAACATACCCATGTCTGCCTCCCATCATCCTATCGAAGGATGGTCCTACACCCAATCCCAAATATCAACCCTGGATTCGGCAAGACAAGCTTTTGTTTGGAGCCCTTGTTGGTTTTCTCTCTTGAGATCATCTTGGGGGCTTAGATGCCGACTACCGCCACATTGGTGGTGAGGATCGACACTCCCATCTTGTTTGACGAGCTTCATGAAAAAACTCATCAACCATGAACGGTTTTTCCTGCTTCGGCCAACCCTGCTTCCTCGAGGAACAATGACTCGTATGCTCGGCAACCATCCTTACAAGCTCGACAACATTCCTCCCATTACTCCACCACATCGCCCATATCTTGGAAAGTGTGAAGGCTGCCACCAATAGGACATACTTTTGCCCGCTGTCCTAATTATCAACAGGTCGCCACTGCCCTGCTCCCTACTCGGCTAGTGGCTCCAAGTGGCAACCGCGGGCACATTTAGCGACCACCACAGACACCGGGACACCAAGCTGGCTTCTTGACAGTGGTGCCTCTCACCATGTCACAAGCGACCTTGGCAACTCTGTCTCCACTCCTCCCACACGGGCTCTAACGACATGGTCATCAGTGATGGTACAGGGCTAACTATCTCCAAAGCTGATTCCTCTTCTCTTTCTACACTCGCATGAAGCATGTGGCACTAGAATTTCACTTCATTCGACAATAGGTTCAAGACGGGCTTCAATGGGGTTCCTATATTTCCTCGACTGATGAGTTGGCCGATGCACTTACCCAGCCACTTGCTCACCAACGCTTCCAGCAATTACTTCAAAAGAGTGGTCTCTCCTCACGGGCGTCCATTTTGCGGGGGCATATTAGAGAATATTGTATATTATTTATTTTATTTGTAATTAATGTATAGAGGTAGTTACTTATTAGAATTCTTTCTTTATGTGTAATCCTTATTCAACTCTAACTTAATTGTAACCCTACCATAACCCTATATCAATAGGTGATTCAATCAATGAAAGACTTATGCCATTATTCACAGTACTTGTGAATTTCTATAGTAATTGCGTAGCGGAAGAACTTTGCAGAGTTATATTCATCAGAAAAGTACCTTTCGTCCGGTGGTTAGGACATTGCCTTTTCATGTCGAAAACATGAGTTCGAAGAATATATGAGGTGGTTGAGAAATGTCTCCAGAAAGATTTGAATTTTCCATTTTCTTGTAAAAATATAGGAGGAGGTTGAGAAAGTTAACCTAGGGGAAGATGGGGAGGGAAAAAAAAGAAGACAAAATCGGGACCTTTCTAAAACAGAGCTTATTGTGAGATTCAAGCTGGATCAATATACTAGTATTTTTTTAGCTTAGTCAGTAAATATAATACATACAAAAAATTAGAAAATACTTCCGTTTCCGACCCAAACGTAATAAAACTATTTGTACTTTTGAATTGAACTGCTTAATACATGTATTTTGTTTAAAATCGTATTGTATTTCACTCATAAACTTTGCGTTATACAAAATTTTGATATATAATTTCATTACTTTAATTATTGAATTTATGTTACTTATCTTTCACAAATTGGTTCAATTACTTAACATAAAAATATTAATTGTGAAGTCTAAGAAATATTTTTGGTATTATATTTGTATTATATCCAAACAAAGTATATTTTTTCCGTTCACGTATTTATACACTGAAGGTAAGTATGAAAAGGTATCCATATTGAACTATGCTAAAAAGTGAAAGAAGGCAAAATTAAATTAAAAAACGATATGTAACTAGCGAAGAATGATATGTGGGAAAAATACTAAAAAGTCCTAATAAGAAAATCTAATATCCAAAAAATTCCAAAAATAATTCTTCTATCTAAAAAGTCCCAAAAGTAGACATTTAAAATCAAGCGGTCCAAAAGTTAACGCTTCTACTAACATCACTAGAATTAAAGTTTGTAATCTTATATTTCTTTTTCAATGAAGGTATAACGATGATAAAATTGTATTTATGTTGTAATAATAATAATAATAATAATAATAATAATAATAATAATAATAATAATAATAATAATATTAACAAAACAACAACAATAATAGCAGTATATCAATATATTATTATTATAATAATTATTATTTTGACAATCACTACTAGAATTTCATAAGTTATAAAAAGTTAAGTTTTTCAAATTTTATAATGAAAAGATTTAAGTTAGATTTTATGAATAGAAAATTTTTTTTAACGTGATTTTTAAAAGAGACTTTTGGTATTATTTTTTATAATAACAATATTTACATAAATTACCCCGTATTTCCTAAATTATTTCTACAAATTACGTAATTTATGAATTTAAAAAATAGATATCAAAATTTTATTTTGAAAAATATCAAAACTGATTCAAAAAAACCCATATAAGATGAAAGGTACAAGAGGTAGTTTATAACCATAATAAATAATAATAATAATAATAATAATAATAATAATAATATTAATAATATTAATAATAATAATAATAATATTACACTATATTATTATTACTATTATTACCATGTACTATTATTATTATATACCAGATAATCTTATGAATTATCATCATTACCATTATTGAAAAGTAAATAAGATGTCAATCAAAATGAAAGCCTTTATTCTAACGACGTTAGTCGAAGCTGCTAACTTTTGGAATGTTTTGTATTAAAAGTATAACTTTGGGACTTTCTAGATAGAAGAATTATTTTTGCGACTTTTTGGACTTGAGAATTTTTAGCATGACTTTTGGTATTAGAAAATTCAAAAGTGAAATTTAAAGTTGTGGTGGTGGTGTGTATAATTGATGGGTTTTTCAAATGAGTTTTGAAGGAAGAAGTTAGGAATTAGAAAAAGAAATAAAATAAAATCAAAATTAACTTTCCGACTAATGGCGAAATTTGAAGTGGTAGTGTGGTGGTGGTGAGTATATGAATGATGGGGTTGACGAAAGAAAGTGGATGATACAAAATTAATTAAATAAAATATAATTTTTTTGGAGTAATGCATTTTTAAAATGTAAATTTAAATATAAGACAAAGTATAACTAATTTTGAATTATTGAAATAATAATTATTTTTAATTAGAAAAAAATATTTTAAATACCAAATGGCAAACTAAATGATGAAATAATAACAAAATATCACTTTGTGCCCCAAGCATAATGACCAAAATAATACTATGTACATGATTTTCCATCACTATTTTAACGCTCATGGATGGAGAGATGACAAAGTGACAACTAGAAAAATC
>CM028380.1:87141547-87236721 GCA_013146195.2 Codonopsis lanceolata | reverse complement strand
CCATGACTTGCACGAAAGAAAAACAAAATAAAAAGTTAGGGCTTTTCATCTAGACATCTAAACAAGTAGGAATTTCAAAGTTTTCAAAATAAGTTGAAATTTTGAGCAAAAACAGAAACCTAGAATGTTTAGAAGAAACCACACTAGAGAAATGCATATGAAGTTTTCATAAGAATGAACAATGAATGAACAAAAGCATTGTTTAGTGGAGTTTATAACTATGACAATGGCGAATCAGCGTATAAACTTCGAAAATGACCGTTTAGAATTCCAAAAGGATTTTAAGTTGATCTTGAAATGCGAGAAACGTACATAGAAAATTAGGAGTAGAGTAGAGAAGCGTACCATTGTTGAAGATGAGAAGAAGAAACAAGAAGAAGAATCTTGAATATTGCAGAAAGTAGTTACTCGAGAGAGAGAGAGAGAGAAAAAAGGATTTGTTCGAAGGGTTTCGTAAAGTTTCAAATGACAGTTCGAGGACTATTTAAAGGCGAGAAAATATCGGTTTGAAAAGAACTTAAGATATTTTCTTAAGTACCAAATTTAAGATCCTTGACCCTTTTATTGCTTTAGAAACCTCTTTAGCGAAATAGACTAAGTAAGAGTACTAACCTTTAGGTCTTAGGTAAGAAGAACTTACGTCTTCAGATTAGTCTAATCTTGGGTCTACGGTATGAAAGAAACATTAACAAAATTTTAAAATTAAGCAGTAGGATCAATCATACCAAGATTTCTCCTTAAATAAGCAAACTTGGTGGCATCCGGTGGTTTTGTGAGAATACGCCAATTGATGCTCGGTTGGAACATATTCGGTGATGTTACCTTTTTCCACATGATCTTTGAGAAAATGATAACGAATATCAATGTGCTTTGTCTTTGAATGCATTCTTTGGATTTTTGGGCGAGATAGGCGATGTGTTGTCACACATGATTGGGCGGTTCGGTCTTGATGTTGTAGTCCACTAGTTGTTGCTTCATCCATAGCAGGTTGAGGCAACAATTTGCTTGCGACAATATATTACTTACGTGGTTGAGTTTGCCATGATCCTTGTTTCTTGCAAGACCATGAGGCAGATGCATTTCCAAGAAATTGACAAGTCCCTGTTGCTTCTACGCTTCACTTTTCGCATAATTTTATGTCTGCGTCATCCGAGTATCCAACTAAATTGAAGTTGTTGGATTTTGAGTACCGATGCCTAGATTTGTTGTTTTTGAAACATATCGATGATACGTTTGGCGGCAAGCAAATGTGACTCTTTTGGATCGCACGAAATCTAGCACAAACACAAGCAGCCAAACATAATGTCGAGATCTACTAGCAGTAAGGTAAAGAAGTGAACCTATGATTCCTCGATACTTGGTCATGTTCTCTTGCTTTCCCTTTTCATCTTTGTCAAGATGGCGGTCGGTAGACATTGGAGTTTCAAATCCTTTGGTGAATCAAGACCAAACTTCTTGATAAGTTCCTTTGCATATTTGGTTTGGTGATGAAGATTCCGTCGAAGTCTGTTGTATCTGCATCTAGAAAATAGGTAAGTTCACCCATCATGCTCATCTCGAACTTGCTTTGCATCGGCTTCTCGAATCTTTTGCAGGCTTTGGTTAGTTGATCCAAAGATGATGTCGTCCACATAGATTTGTACCAGAAGAGAATGGCCTTTGTGCTTGAGGATGAATAAAGTAGTGTCGATTCTTCCTCTCACGAATCCTTGTTCAATTAAGAACTTGGATAGAGTTTCATACCAAGCTCTAGGAGCTTGCTTGAGCCGTAGAGAGCTTTCTTGAGTCGGTAGGCGTGGTCGGTTGTGCGAGATTGACAAATCCGGAGGCTGTTCCACGTATCTGATTTCTTGAAGATCACCATTCGGAAAGGCACTCTTAACATCCATCGATACACTTTGAAGTCCATGAGCGAGGCATAAGCTAGAAAGATTCGATTGCTTCTAGTCTAGCAACAGGAGCAAATGTTTCATCAAAGTCAATTCCTTCTTCACATCGGTAGCACGAGCAACCAATCTAGCTTTGTTTAAATGACATTTCCATCTTCATCTCTTTTATTTACGAATACCCACTTGGTGCCGATGGTTGGATGATCGGTCGGTCTTTGAACTAAGCTCCACACCTTACATCTTTCAAGCTGGTTCAGCTCTTCTTGCATAGCTTCAATCTAGTTATGATCTTCGATGGCTTCATCAATCTTCTTTGGTTCGAGTTCCGATACAAATGCATAAGCAAACAAAGTTTCTTCTCGAACCTTATTTCTCGTGCGAACTCTGTATTGAGATCACCAATGATTTGAGAATGGGATGATCTCTTGCTTCAATAACGGTTGGAGGAAGATCACTACGGTGGATTCTTCCTTAAGAATTAAGGAGGTTGGTTGAGAAGGGATTCACCAAAATGCAGTTCGAGAAGAAATAGAGTCTTCAAAACTTTTCATTTTACGGTGAACAAGAAGGATGAAGAGATCTGTAAAGGTGCTTGGGGTAAAAGCAGAAGAGATGGGTTCGAGGTCAACAAATGAGTTGTTATCGGTATCGGTAGAGGTCTCTTCTACGGTGAAGGGTTACCGATATTGGAGGGATCTGCGGTTGCCGTTTTCGATAAGGATTGGAAGTAGATCTTTGTATTTGTACTGTCTCATCATTATCGAGAATCATTAGCAACGTTCGAACCATTCTAGGCTCTAACAAGTCATATTCATCAAAAGAAACATGCAGTGATTCTAAGATTTTTAAGTTAGATTTCTTGAAAATGCGAAATGCTTTTGAATGTTTGGAATACCCGAGAAAAATTCCTTCGTCGATTTTGCATCAAATTTTCCTCTATACTCTTTTCCATTGTAAAGAATAAAACATTTACATTCGAAGATTTTAAGAAATCCAATGTTTGGGGATCTTCCTCTCCATATTTCATATGGAGTTTTATTATGAAACTTGTTTACCGAGGGATCTATTTTGGGTAAAGCAAGCGGTATTGATCGCTTACGCCTGAAATACTTCGGAAGTTTAGCTTACGCGGCATTGTTCTAGCCGCTTCAATCGGTGTTACGTTCTTCCGTTCGGCTACACCATTTTGTTGAGAGTACCGGCGAGAAGTTGTGGCGATCCCATGGTCATCGCGATACTTTCTACACCATTGTTTTTGAATTCGGTGCCGTTGTCGATCTTATGTCACAAATATCTTCAAGCTTTTGAGTTTGAAGTCTTCTAAAAAGTGCAGTGACTAGATCATACGTTTCATCTTTAGATGTCATAGTTTCAATCCAAGTGAATCTAGAGTAGTCATCAACTACTACAAGTGTGTACTTGTCTCCCAAATATCTTGTTGTAATAGGTCCAAAGAGATCCATATGCGAGAAGTTGAAGAGGTCGTTTGTTGATAAAATAGACTTTCTTTTGAAGGAAGACTTGGAAAGTTTTCCTAGTTGACAAGCTTTACAACTTCTGTCATGATCGGCGACACCGTAGGTAGACCTTTGACAAGCCCATTTTTGGAGAGCTTGGAGAGGTGCTTGAAGTTGAGGTGGCGAGGCAGCTTGTGCCATAGCCATTGTTGTCACGAACATTGTTGGCTACTAGACACGGTTTGAGAATCTCCCTAGAAGATTTAAGTCCACGACATAGGCGTTTCCTTGTCTATTGCCGGTCGGTATTGTAGAACACGATTCACTTCTTTGATGAGGCACCGGTTGGAATTGAATTGGCATAGAAGTCCTTTGTCGCTTGAGTGTGATATGCTCGAGAAGATTGTGCTTTAAACCACTTACTAGAGAAACTTTGTTGATGGAGAGACTTCCTCTAGTAATTGAGCCATATCCAATTGTCTTTCCTCTTGCATTGTCTCAGAAAATAACTATGGGTCCTTTTGCTTGGCTATATACGTAAGAAGACTTGTTCCCGTCATGTGTCTTGAGCGACCCTTGTCTAGGTACCGGATGTCTTTATTTTACGATTCTATAGCCATGAAGCATTCACGTAAAGAGTTAAAGCAAAACAAGGTACCCTTTATTTGGGTCCTAAGGATTAGCAACCTTTTGCAACCCATACACCTTGACCTTGAGAGAACTAGGTCTCTCGGATCTTGGAGGTGAACCTTAGCGGGCATTACGGTGCCGGATGGCCTAAGCAATGGCAAGAATGACATAAATGGAAAGACCATAGAGAAGCTGTTAGAGTCTTCAAGCTGAAGAGTGCTTATGATCATTCCTTTTCTTGACATTCATTTTCGGTTCGACTTGCTTGTTGACGGTAGACTTAATTGGTTTCTTTCGACTCTTCCTAGGTAGGTTACCAACAGACTTAGCTTTAGCTTTTACGTTGAATACCTTTTGAGGAGGATTCGGTAGAATACCTTTAAGTTTACCTTCAACAGTAAAAGCACTTTGCTGTTTCATAGAACAAACTTGATAGTTACCGGTAGAGGTTTAGTAGGTCTCCGTCGGCAGACTTTGCCTTGGCATAGTCGTGCCGGTAGAGACTTCACTTTCTCTGCAGTTACCTTCTCGGGTTTCTCATTTGAATCATTCATTTTGGCTTTTCCTTTAGAGCTTTAGGGTAAACATAAGGGACACTTGAGTAACCAAGGCCTTGTTTCCCTATATTTCCAAATGTCTGTTTAGAGAAAGATATATCATTTGCAGTTTCGGAGGATTCTCCTTTCTCTTTGACAGAAGAGATTGTCGGAAGAGACACATCTGAATATCCTATGCCTGTTTTATCATTGCTAGATTTTTGGCTTGTAAGGATTTCTTCAAATGCATCCTTGGAAGCTATTCGAGTCAATTGTCTTTGCAAGGCAATTTTCTCTAGGTCAAGTCCTTTGATGTGCTCGGTCAGACAATCAATTTTGTCATGGAAGAAATTTGTTTTCTTCCTTCGATTTGATACTCTCTTGTTGTGACTATTGAGAGTTTGAATCTCATTTGCCATCAAAGATTTCTCAATTGTGAGTTTCTCATAGTTCTTGGCCGGTTTAACATAGGCTACTCTAAAGGAATTAAATTCTTCAAGCATATCCCGATTATCCTTGAGAAGTTCTTCCTTCTTGAAGCTATCCTTCTTGGTTTCATTTTTGTCCAAAGGACTTGGTGAAACTACAACTTCATTTTCAGAGTCATAGGTAGGACATGAATCATGAGCTATTAAGCATATGTTAGCTTGCTCACAATCCTCTTCCTCCTCTCTTGAATCGGTTTCAAACCATGTAGCAACTTGTTTATCTTCTATGTCTTGACCAACATACCTTTTGTTTTGGAAATTTTCTAAACGAGGGTTTTCGGTATGCTTCAAATTTTGGCTTAGGACATTTTGAGGCAAAATGACCGGTTTCCTACGGTTATAACACACAAGCTCTTCCTTAGATGAGCTTTCACCAATCTTTACGAAGGTTGTTGGTGAGTGTTCTTCCTTCCATATTTTGCAAATTTTTGAAAACGCTTAACAAACATAGCAAATTGTTCATCGGATAAAAAATCATTTTCACGGAAGAAGTAGAAGGTTTGTTTTCAACAATGATTTCTTCTTGGACCATGGTGGCAAGGACACAGAGTTACGACTGCTTTGTCTTGCTCTAGAGCTTGATTAACTTCAAGTTCATAAACCTTTAAACTTGCGTAGAGACTACGAAGAGTCATCTCGTTTAAGTTCTTAGATTCTTTCATAGCCGTGGTCTTCACATGCCATAAGCTACCTAGAGAGCCTAGAAACCTCATGTTCATTTCCTTTTTGTCATACGTTTTACCAAGAGAAAAGCAACTATTTATTACCTCACTTGAATCGATCGTATGCTTGTCTCAAGGTTTCCTTAGGATCCTTTTGAAAGAATCAAACTGCTATTTGGATGTATGTATATTTTACATTTGTCTCTTGTGTCTTGGTCTCCTTCCAAGTATTCTACAAGAGCTTCCCACATCTCTTTAGCAGTTGTACATCGAATCACTTGCTGATATGTGCTTGTGTCTAGAGAGCTGGTGATTATGTTGATTGCTTTGCAGTCAAGTTCAACCCGACTTTCTATCGTCCTCTGTCCATTCGATTCTTCTTTTGGAACTTGCGGGGTTCAGCGATGGAGGCTAGAAGATTTGCCTTCATTGGTACATGTTGACCTTGGTGACACATTTCCATAATTTGTTGTCAATAGAGTTCATGAATCTCATTACTTTATCCTTCCATACATCAAAATGACCTTCGTCCAATATTGGGACGTGGTTAGCATTAGATGTAGGCAGCATATAGTGTGTTTGTGCCATTATGTCGTATCTCTCAAGAGTTTAATCTTGGAAAAACTTGTTTTCGAAGAGTAAGGCTCTGATACCAATTGTGGGTCCCAATGAGCACAATAATAAGCTAGAAGGGGGGTTGAATAACTTATTAACACTTTAAAACTTTTAAAGTAAGTTCCTTGAAAGTTACTTGCAATCTATGAAAAGAATCAAGTAGCGGAAGACCTTCAAGAAAGTTGTTCCAGGTCTGCCGATAAGGACTACCGGTAGACCTTTTACAGATTACTTAAGTTCTGCTGAAATGGATAATAAAAACAATGAAACTAAGCAGTTCAATAAATAGACAGACAGAAGGAAATAACACAAGTATTTTGGGATGGTTCACACTATAATGAGTGCTACGTCCACCACCAAGGCAGTCAACCTTGGATTTAAATAGTGCACTATGTTTTCCACTTAGATCAATTACAAAGAATATCCCTAATGGATCGTGTACAAAATATTGACTTGTGTTTGGGTCTAGGGAATTAAATATCTGTAAATACAAGATATTTAATTAGATGCGTAATATAGTTAATGGAAGTTAACAACAAGAAGAATAAAACAATAATTGTTGAGGAGCAGACTTCTTGTTGTTGACGAGGACTTCTAGATCATGTTAAGGATCTATTGAATGCTTGGTGAAAGACTTGGAGTTGTGTAGATTGAGCAATTCTTTAAGTGTTCGATTGATTACATGCAGTTGTCTATTTGTTCCAGTCTTCAATGGCAGTATTTAAAGCAGGTGCATTTCAAAAGAATCCGTTGGAGAGGACGAAGACTTCAACAGCTCTATTCATAAATGCATTAAATGCATGGGGCTGTCAGTCAAGGAATTTCGTCTTCACAGATAACTAGAGCAGATAATCATTTCTGAGATCTTCGAAAAGGTGGGCGATTTGGTGTCAGATCGAGAGATGAAGCGAAGTAGGGGCTTTCTTGCTTTACATCGTTCAGGCGAAAAGTATTCTGCTTTTCGAAAGTTGCTTTCGGCGGCTTGACATGTCAGGAAAAGACTTGGATTAATTCAAATAATATATGGAAATAAGTTTGAATTAATCCGGTGGCTTCTTTGGAGAGGACACGTAGAAGCAGATCAGGTGGACACGAGGTCTACCGATCTTAAGCTTTGAGCGCAGTCTTAGGTGAAGGCGAGAAAGGGTCTTCCGCGAACTGAAAAAGTCCTACAAAAACTATACAAGGCAAAGTTCTATACACAGTTGCCACGCTAATCGATACGCAGCCCGATTAGCCACTGAAGTACAAAACTAATGTAATGTACTGATCAGATATAAATTTAACATAAGAATCAACACAGTCCCATCAAATTTTTCTATGTCGGGCATTTTGAATTTGAAAGACAATACTGTCGCAGGTTGTAATGTCAGTGCCCGCATAGAAAATTCCCCTTTGTTGAGAAGTTTAAGTACCATGGATTTTATATTTTCCACGTCGGCCTCTATTTTGGTGGCTGGGGGAGTTGGCTTTGGTATATCTTGTTTGGGATTAGGGAAGGTTGGGTTAATTTAAAGGCTGCGATCAGTAAGGGGGGGATATGGATATTGAATTGGATTGGATAAGGATTCTAGGCTGATGGAACTTGGGTAGGATAAGGATTTTGGGCTGGTGGGTTTTGGATGGTTTCGGCTGAGCGGCCAGGATCATTATAAGGTAAATAAGTGGTAACTTGGCCTGGCGGGTTATAACTTTGTGGGTCCATATGTGGGCTGTTTTGGAGTGGGTTGGTTATGGGAACAGGGAGGTCATTTGGGCTTTGGGGAATTTTGGTGTTTGGGGAAAGATATGAAGGATAAGACGGGTAAGGGCTGATATTTGGGTAGTAGGGACTTGGTGGAGGATTGTGATTTGGGTAGCGACAGTATTTGGTGGGTTAGTGTTTGGCTGAGGAGTTGGGTTTGGAGGCACGTGGGATGTTGATGCTTTTTGGGGGACTGTAGGTGAAGAATTCACCTCACCACTGGGTTTTTGACCTTGTATAAGACTTGCTATTTGGCTTAGCAAGCGTTCATGTCGTGCATCCAGATTCTGGTCTAGCCACTGTTGCATTGCCGGAGTCGGAGCGTATCCACGGAGCCCACGAATCTATACCCATATCGGATTGCTCATTTGTTGCCATCTTGCTTGCTTTCGGATCGTATTTTACAATTGATTTTGCCCTTGTCTGATCTGATACTAATACCTCTTGTTCTGATTTCTGCACTACTTTCCCGTATCAACCGGCCAGTACTATCTCTGCCTTTCCAAATTTGGGCCAGGTTTCTGAGGAAAATGGGTTATGGAGGTAGCAGGAGGCTGGCTGAAGGCTTTCTGGGTTTGGAGTACAGCGTGCCTTTATTAGTATATTTTATTATTATTTAATTGTTTCCTACAGGTTGGCCAGGATAAGCACACGCTTTATTTTGGCAGGACTTTCCGGAGCAAGTGGATTCTTTCTCCAGAGTATAGGACCAACGTATTCCACCTGCCTTTCGTCTCCCCAAGATCGGACTGATCCCAGGCGAAGGGCCTATATTCTTTCCAAGATCCACCATTCGAAATGGTCTAGGTCGAGCATCTGAGAATAGTAAATTAGCCCCTGCTTATTTATTATTATTATATATTTTTTTGTTGCGCAATTTATTTTCATCCATTTTTTTACTTGCGCATCTTATATATATATATATATATATATATATATATATATATATATATATATATATATATATATATATTATATATATATTTTTTTTTTTTTTTTTTTTGTGACTGACCCACAATTCAGAGATGCAAAAACCGGTCGGTCTATGAAGTGTCTTGAGAATCTAAATGCATTCTAGCGTTGGCTTATGCAGGGGGTAGGCTGGCCATGGTGTAGAGTAACAGTTCGGAATATAGCTATATGCATGTGTGTGTGTGCAGTATCTAGAAAGTAGTAAAATCTTTATTTATTTACATATATATAAACAAAAATAAAACAAATACGACCTGTCTCGCTGTTACGTGTGGATTTTCTCGGCTTTTTAATTTGAGCGCAAGCAAGCAAGCACACCACGTTAAGAAATAGAAAGAAAAGTGGGGAATCTATCTATCCCTATTAATTACAAATTTGGTCCTATGTCCCCAAAATAAAATGACAAAATGAATACAAATATGTACAAATGTACAGAATAATAATAAGAAAAAGAAAAAATGAACGGAAAGAAATAATAATACAGAGCCGGAAATAAAGCAATAATAAAGCCCCGACCCTTTTATTGTGCTGCCCGGAATTTTATTGCAACATATATAATATATATATATATATATATATATATATATATATATATATATATATATATATATATATATATATATATATTTTGATTTTTTGTTTTTCCGAATTTTTTTTTGCTCTTTCTTTAAAATATATTTAAATGCACCTGTAACAGTTATCGGAACGAAACTGCTGCAAGATGGAGGATCATATCCACAAATATAGGCACAGATGTAGAGGAACGCAATATTCAAATGCATAAATTAATATAACAAGCGTACTTTAGCCAGAAACAAATAAAAACAAATTTTTTTTTATTTTATGAGTCTAGCCCTCCATTTTATTTAAAATAAAACAACTCCCCAGCAGAGTCGCCCTTTGTGAGGTTCGAGTGCGACCAGCGCCTTGGATAGGGGTGCGGCGTACGTGCGGATGCGGGACACCACTGCTCTCATTCCACCCTCCCTTGTTTAGGGGAAGACGAAATCAAAAGTGCGAGAGGAGTGCTGTCTATGTTAGCGCGTTTGAATGCGCCTCGGTTGCCTTTAGTGGATTTTATTATAAAAATAGCCTTATGGCCCGTTTCGGATCACTATGAGAGCTTTGGGTTTCCCGCATCAAGTTATCCTTTGTTTAGGGGATATCAGGATATGGGAATACATCACTCTTCCATTCTCATTTTCCCTTTTTTAGGGGAAAACAGAAAAGTGCAAAGAAGGAGTGTTGCGAGGCCCCACTGGATCCAAAAAGTTTTTAGAGTCGCCATCTTTATTTTAAGGCAAAAATAAAGAAAAACCAGAAGAAGAAAACCAGAGATAAAAAGCGGGTTCGAAGGCTAAGTTACGAGTTGCGAAGGTGCTAGACACCCAACTCGCCCTTTCGGTCTCAAAATGGTTTTTGGCTAAAGTATGTTTATTGTTATATTTATTTAGCAAATAAATAAAGCATTAAAAGATAGGAAAATAAAACAAATACATCCGTGACTACATTATTTACGGACTTGCAGCCATTTCCTTACAATAATTACAAATGTATTTAAAAATATTTGGCCATTATAACGGCTATTTTACATATTATTTCCTATTCTAATCCGGGCAGCACAACGGCTTATAAGGACTACATTGGGCCGGATTTAAATAACAACTTTAAATAATAAGTGAACTGAAAAGTAAATAAATAACTAAAATAATGCCCTTAAAGGCTTTTACCTTTTAGAGCGGGGTGTGCTCGCTCTGTCCTTCTCGGGAGAGGGAGACTTTTATTGCTTGTTGTTGAAGTGGTTTGGGCAGAGTGACGGCTTATATATGGTAGTTTTGGCTTGTCTACTCGGGCAGAGCGACAGCTTATTTTGGTTGGTTTTGGCCTTTTTGGTTGGGCGGAATAACGGCTTAGTTTTTGGTTTTTCATTACTCGGGCAGAGTAACGGCTTACTTTGGGATTTTTGGGCCGGGGAAGTGAGGTGGGTACCTAACAACTAGGCTAGGGATCACTTATAACCGGTGAATATTTATTTTGGCGGAGTTTGGACGGAGTTTGGAGACTTTTAGGGGCTTCGCTCACCTATCTCACACCTTTCGTACTAATATTTCGACGGAACAACAGAGAGACAGAGCTTCGTTGCGATTTTTTTATCGCGAACTTGAGCAACTGAAATGAGGAGCCGGGGCCTCCTATTTATAGTTGGAGAGTGAGGATTCATCGGGTATTATTTCATTTCTTCAGCCGGCATCGATCAATGGTACAGTGAGCTGCAACGGTTGTGCTTTGTGTTAACTGAAGAGAGATACAGTGAATATCATGGCGCGACCTAATCCTTCTCCTGGCGCGGAACCAGTGGCCTCTTCAGGCGGCACCCAAAACCCCTTCTGGCGGCACCAGAGCCACTATTCATCTTTGATTTTTGACATTTTCCTCCCCTGCAGTTCACTGTTCATGCATCCTACTTTTTTCTTTTGCATTTTCAACCCTATAACTTGACATTTGTTAATTTTAAACAGTTCTTGATATCGCGTGCCAGAGTTACATATCAGGGGTACAAAATTGGGGTGTCTACGGAGTGACCCAACAACTCTCGAGCAACTGTACTGATATTATTAGAATCATCAAAAAGATCCTTTACTAAAGAAAGTTGACTGTCAGGAGGCTGGGGAATTAATTCATTAGACAGCCATTTATCCCACCAAATAGAGCAAGACTACCCACAATCCACGAAATATAATGCTCAGTATCTTGTCTCACCAAACACATACGGCGCCAAGTGAAAGAACCCCGAGGCGAAGCAACAGAAGGGTGAGAACCAGAACAGTAGCGAGCCCTCATAAACTGAGCCCAAAGGCTGTTGGATGAACAGAACCGCCACCACAGATTCAAGGAGAATGCATGGATCACGTCTTTGATAGAACGGATGCCAACACCACCTTCAATAACTAGTCTACAACATTTATCCCATGCAATCCAATGGGATTTAGCCTTGCCATCAACCGACCCCCAAAAGAAATTGGCAAACATTCTATTAATGTGATTGATGACTGAAGCAGGAGGGTCGAGAATCGCAACTTGATACATCACAATAGAATGAAAAATAGAATTAATAAGGGTCACCTTACCAGCCTGATGGAAGGCCCCGATCCAGGAAGTAATCTTGGCTTGCAACTTCTCAAGCAAATTGTCAAATAAAGATTTCTTTTTGCGTCCCTCAAAGAGTGGGCAGCCGAAATAAGTAATCGGGAGGGGTTTGTGGTTAAAGCCAAGATGACGTCGGATGGTTGAAATTCAAGAGTGGTTAATCTGGCTTGAAACCATAAAGCAACTCTTACTAGAGTTAATCAATTGACCCAAACAATTCTCATAAGAGGCAAGAAGTTGGCGGTGTTTAATTAAAGACTGTTTACTACCATTACAGAAGATGACCACATCGTCAGCGAAGGCAAGATGGGATATGATAGGGCAGCCCGAAGATGAATGAAAGGCAAAATGGGGGTTCCGCAATTGCAAGTCATTCAGAGCCCGACTAAGAACTTCTGCAGCTATAATAAAAAGGCTAGGCGATAGGGGGTCACCTTGGCGCAAACCTCTAGACGAGTGAAAAAATCCAGTCAAGGAGCCATTAATTAAGACAGAAAACCAATTATTGGAGATCACACGCCAAATCATATCAATAAAACCTTCGCCAAAACCAAACATCCTAAGCACCTTTGTCAAGTAAAACCAGGAAATTCGATCGAAGGCTTTGGCCATGTCCAGCTTAACAATAACATTGGAACCGTTGATTTTCTTCGACAAATGATGGGATAGCTCATGAGCTAAAAGAAGATTATCCTGAATGAGTCTCCCTTGGGTAAATGCACTCTGATTAGCAGAAATAATATCTGGCAGGATAAGAGCAAGGCAAGTAGAAAGCAGCTTCGTGATGATTTTGTTGCAAAAATTACAGAGACTGATAGGGCGAAGATCCTTGAATGAATCAATATGACTGGATTTCGGGATGGTGAGCAACAAAGTGCTTGTCCAGGATTTAGGCAGCTCAAACCCAGAGAAAAACTCAGTAACAACAAGATGAAGATCTGTAGCAATAATGTCCCAACGGCAATGTAGAATTTACCCGAGAAACCATCAGGGCCAGCCGCGTTGTCCCCATTAAGAGAAAACACAATCTCACGAAAACACAATCTCACGAATATCCGAAATAGACGAGAGGAGGAATTGTTTTGGTCCTGAGAAATAAGAGAAGGAATGTGCATTAAGAGGTCCTCGTTTGAACGCGAACAATCTGTAAGTTGGGCACTATAAAAATCAATGGCAGCCTTCTTTATTTCTTCCTCGTCTTTTAAAAGATTACCATGCATGTCTTTTATTTCATGTATGAATAGGTTACTGTGAGTTTGTTTAACTGAGGAGTGGAACAATTTAGTGTTGCCCTGTCCTTCCTTGAGCCAACGAAGATGTGATTTTTGCCGCCAAAAGTTCTTTTCAGTCTTAAGTTTATGTTGCAAGTTAGCGGTTGCCTGATGAAGATCTGTGCGATTAGACTCTGAGGGGATGGATTCATAAAGAAGTTCTTTTTCAAGAACATAATCTTCCGCTTCTTTAATGGCCTGGAATATATTTCCAAATGTAGTTTTGTTCCATTCTTTTAAAGCCCTCCGAACAGCTTTCAATTTATTAACAAAATTAACCATCGGTCTGCCACTGCATGGGCTGTTCCAAGCGTCCCGAACAACGTCCAGAAATGTGTGGTGAGAAGTCCAGACATTTAAAAACCGGAAGTGATATTGTCTTGCCTTCGTGGAGTCAGTTATAGAAATCAGAAGAGGGGAGTGATCCGAGCAGGTCCTATTAAGATGTTCCACCACAGTAGAGGAGAAAGTGGAAGTCCAAGCCATGTTACATAAAGCCCTGTCCAGCCTTTGGTAAATAGAAGCATTACTGTTTCTATTGTTACTCCAAGTGAATTGGCTGCCAGAATACCCCAAATCATGCAACCCGGTTGCGTTCGTGCAAGCTTGAAAATCACGAGCCCCTTGTTTGTCCCAGTCATTCCCACCAATTTTCTCACAAGGATTCAAAATATTATTAAAATCCCCCATCACCAACCAAGGAGAATTAATGAATTCAACCCCCATGTCAATAAGGTCATTCCACAGATCTAACCGATCAGTCACTAAGCACTTAGCATAAACCGAGGAAATAGTCACCGAATTCTTCCAAGAAAAGTTCTTAATATTAAGAGTAAGGTGCTGCACTGAATCATAAAGAATCTGGCAAGTGAAAGAAGATTTAGCAAGGATCCATATAGAATTAGCCATGTTACCATAAAAAAACCGAAACTTGATTTTACGAGCAACTAAAGGGAGCTTATGTTTATCGATCATAGGTTCACAAATAGAAATAAAAGAAATATGATAGAGTTTAACCAGCTTTTTTCAGACGGGAGATCGAAGAATCGTTACCCACTCCCCGAATGTTCCAAAAAAGGGGCTTAATCGTCATTGGAAACTGGCGAGTTAGAACCCTTGTGGACCTTATCTTTCTTTCGAGCGCGAGTCGTAATAGTAGAGGCTGGAATGCCTTTCTTTTTCTTGTGACCCACGGTTTCCAGATTAAGAGCATCAAACTGAGAATTATTGGTATCACCGGAGTCCTCCTCAAAAGTCTGAAGAACCACAAACCTATTAGCGAAGATAATGCACACATTGTCATGCTTCTGATTATGATCTGGATGATTCTCATTAGAAATATCAGCTATGTCTTGATCCTCGTTAGAAGTACAATTAATAGGATCCTTGCTCTGACAATTTGGAGGGGGTTCAGCAACTTCGTCAACACAAGTTTTGTCAACATGAGTCCCAACTTGAGAAGGATTGATCTCGGTATGATCTGGATTATTCTCATTAGGGTTTTGGTCTTTTCTCACCTCAACAACTGGAGGCTGGACAGAAGAGATATTAGCATTCAAAATAGGGCAGTTGGGGCTTATACTTGGGGCATCCAAATCTTTACTCACGTCATCAACAACTAGAGGCTGGACAGAAGATATATTAGCATTCGAAATAGGGCAGTTGGGGCTCATACCTGGGGCGTCCAAATCTTTACTCACGTCATCAACAATGGGGATGGTATTACTCGTACCAGGGAGATCCTCAGTTTTGGTTTCAGTGGAATTAATTGCTTTGGCTTTCCAAACTGCTTTAGGAACTGTATCGTCATTTGTCTTCGCCAAAAGAGTGCTGGGTCTCGGATGAGTATCTTGTCTGCTTTGATCAACAGCCTTACCCTTGTCCATCTATTTTTGGTATACTTTACAATATTCACCGTTATGTCCCTGTCGATGGCAAAAAGAGCAATAAAGAGGAAGCTTTTCAGGTTCAATAGTTTGCCAAAAACGCCGGATGAACCACTATCTATCCAGATACGGCTAGGAATGGGTTTGGTTAGATTGACCTCAATGCAGATTCTCGCCACACTAGGTCTGGTCAGATTAGCAGTTGGGGAATCAAGGATCAAAGGGGTTCCTATCATGTTCGCTAGAGAGAATAAAGTTTGTTTGTTGAACAAGTAAATAGGCAATCCAGGAAGAGAGAACCAAACGGGAACAATGGGGCTTTCAACCTCAGGTCTAAAATCAGGGGTCCATTTGAAAACGCGCATAGGGAAGGTACCCACAAACCATTGGTCCTTAATCCATAAGCGTTGGAAATCAGCCTCGTGATGGGTTTGGATTAGGACATGTTTGTGATCAAGGTGACCGAGGGTTACTGCCGCTTTAAGGCCGAAGGTAAGGAACTCTTTGTGCATAGAATCCATTGAAGGCCGTCCATGGGAAAATTTCCCAACAAGAGAGAATTGAAAAGGTTTAGAAAGAGCAGCAACCAGTTCAGGAGAAAGTCGGAGGGCGGGTTCACCCTTGTACATGGAAGGGGGAATGAGCGGGAGGTTGTCCAATAAAGGAGAAGCTGAAGAGGAGAAAAGAGAAGCAAAGGATTTTTTAGTCGAGGGAGAAGGTGGAGTCGGAGGAGTTTCCTCGGCGGCAGCCATGACCAAGCGGCCCAAACCAAAGCCGTTGAAGGGACCATCCGACAACCCTAGAGAGAAAACCCCAGAGAGAGAAATTGTGCAACTTAATCAAAGAGATAACTTTCATAGACTAATAAATTCCATGAATAATTAAATAATAATTTGATCCCTTGACTTTTACCTATTTTAAAGTTAGGTCCTATATTATTGAATTCTATTCATTTCGTCTTGTATTTTGATTTTGTTATCATTTTCCCCCACCTATCATTATCGTTACAAATATCGTCCAATATATTCTAAAATGACAAAAAAACATTTACTCAAGAGACTAAAACTTTATTCGAAACTAAAAAAATATTTGAAACTAAAAAATAATATAGTTTTATTTATTTATTTCTTAAATATATATGTTCGGGAAAGACATTATTAGATGTATATAGAAAATTGTAACTATAATGATAGATTTGTTAGTGAGTATCAAACTATTAAACAAATCTGTAGCGTGTTTAGTTATTACTCATGAATAAGCTAAGAGAAACAGATTAAGAAAATGTCCCATAATGTCAAGAAGATGAAGAAAATGAAGAACCAATTGATGAATCTATGTGTTTTATTAAAAAATAATGCTAAAATATACTATTTACTTCTTTAAATTTTCAAACTACTACAACAGCTTTTAAAACTATCAATGGTCCCTAACTTATAGATATTACAAACAAAACCAATGTTAGTGATCGTAAATAACAGGATTCAAAATATTTTACTCATTTTTATAACTGGGTTCCAAACCTCTAACCTCTTTTGGTCTTAATTTGCTTGCTCCTCTTCATCGGACTCGAGGTAGTTAATTACATGTGAGAATCTCTATATTCCCTCCTCTAGCTATCGACTTTCTTTCTTCTACCGTAACTCTCATTTTATTGAAATAGGTTGTCACCAACCGACATCCTTTTAAGTTGTCTCATCTTAAAATTAGATTTTTTTCTTACTTAGTAATTTGCACAAAAAGTGTATTGGAAATAAGAAATGAGAGATGTTTAACGAAAGAAGTTCAACTAAACGAAAATTAAAGAGATTTTATGTCTCCATTTGAGCAAGGCGAGGTGAGTGCGTTTCTTGGTGATGGTGATAACGGTGTTGACGACTGCAAGGATAGTGGTGTTAGGGGCGGTGATGACGGTGATTGTAGGGATGACAGTGGTGGTTTAGATGAAATACAACATTGTGAGATTTCCAAATCATCAAATTTTCAAAGATCCATATGGGTTTCAGTTTCAATTTGAAAATTTGAAAAATTAAAAAGTTGAATTTGAGTTTGTAAAAAGTGAAATTTAAGGTTGTGGTGGTGGTGTGTCCATAAATGATGACTTTTGCAAATGAGTTACTTTGAAGGTAGGAGTAAGGAATTAGAAAATGAAATAAAATCAAATCAAAAATTAACTTTTGTGCTAATGGTGAAATTTGAGGTGGTAGTGGTGGTGAGTCTATGGATAATGAGGTTGACAGAAGAAACTGAAGGATGAAATAATAAATTGAATAGAGTCTAAATTTCATTTTTTATGGAGTAATGCATTTTTTCGCCCTTAAATTTAAAATGAGACAAAGTATAACTATTGAAATAATTATTTATTATTTTAATGAAAATATATTTTAAATATCAAATGGCAAACTAAATTATGAAAATATAATTAAATCTCACTTTGCGTCACAAGTAAAATATGACCAAAATAATCCTAACATGTATGATTTTCCATTACTGTTTTTAACACCCATGAACGGGAGAGGGCAAAGTCGGACAAATATAAAAATTATGTATGAAGGTGAGACATCATAGGTTGTGAAAGATATTATTAGAGGTATATGAAAAAATGTAACTATAATAATACATTTGTTGGTGAGTATCAAGATATTAGGCACTTATGTAGCATATTTAATAATTACTTGTGAATACTCTAAGAAAATGCGTTATGGCAAGGTGATATAATGTCAAGAAGATTAATTGAAAGCTAAAGAGATTTTATATCTCCACTTAAGCAAGGTAAGGTGATGCATTTCTTGGTGTGGTGCTGATGGTGCTGACGACTGCAAGGATAGTGGTGTTAGGGGTGGTGGTGGTGGCAATTATAGGGATAACGGTGGTGGTTTAGATGAAATACACCATTTTGAGATTTTCAAATATCCATATGGGTTTCGGTTTCAATTTCAAAATTTCAAAATTCAAAAAAAATAATTTTGGTTTGTAAAAAGTGAAATTTAAGGTTGTGGTGGTGGTGTATCTATAATTGATGAGTTTTGGAAATAGGTTACTATGAAGGAATGAGTAAGGAATTTGAAAAGAAAAAATAAACTAAAAAAAAAAAAAGGAACTTTGGGTTAATGGTGTTATTTGAGGTGGTAGTAGTGGTAATAGTGGTAGGTCTATAAATGATGAGGTTGATGGAAGAAAGTGAATGATAAAAAAATAAATTAAATTAATTCTAAATTTCATTTTTGGGAGTAATGCATTTTTTTTAATTTAAATTTAAATTTAAGAAAAATTATAAATACAATATTATTAGCATTTCAACTAATTTTATAACTTTCCTTACAACTAAAACTTGAAAAAAGAAAAAAATGTCTTTGTCCAAAACAACTTTTCGTTTTTTCAAAGATTAGTTGTAAACAATGTAGTATAATTAGTTGTAAAGATAGCGTTTTCGTAATAATTATGCAAAATTACAATCCCCCCCCAAAGTATTCACCAACATAGTGCACCCCAAGGTCCCCAACCTAAGGTTTGTCTCATAATGGTATCTAATGTTAATTTTTTTTCCCTATTTTCCCCCATAACTGCGACAACTGTTACAAAATTCACGTTAAATAACACGTGATCTTCCACGTGTGGGGTATTGTTTTTGACATTTCCTTGTGGGCGTTAACTCGACGGAAATATTAGGCATTTTGTGTAAACTTTGGGGTGTGCTAAATCTACTTTAGCCTAATAAAAATTGAAATAAATTATAATTTTCTAAAAAGTGTATACAAATGCGTGTGGAAAGTTAAAATGTTTTTTTAAAATGAAGTGGGGTCCAACATTCCATTTTTTCCTACGAATAGAAATCTAGAGAAAAGATCCACCATTTTTTCAAATCTTTTCTACCAAAACAAAAATTATCCCAGAATCCGATTTGGGTTTTGTTCACTCCCTCCAAATTTATCTCTTTTAACCAGGAAGTAGATACGCATTTCTATTTCATTATCAATTTTCTTTTCTTAATAATGAAACCAAAGTAATCGAAAGATATGAAAACTCTTACAGATAGTTACATGTCTCCATCTCCAATTTCCTGTATGGAATTGGATCCACCCACCTTCTCCGGTAAAACCCAATCAACACCGAAATCAATCAATTTCTCATCCCCTTCATTCTCTTACATGACTTTACCTTTATTTTCTCTCTCCTAATTCTGTAAATAATCCAACCTGATCGCTATGGCAACTACTCAAAGTTTAAAATTATCTAGAGCCAAAGTTTCTTAAACACTTTCTCAATATTGATACTTTGTTTTAAGCCATTTACATGTCAGCTGTATACCCAATTTTCTCCAGCGAAATTGAAGAGTATTTCAATAAAACCTTACCATTTTTGTTCATTAAAGTCCGTCTCTTCTTTGATGAATTCGTCGATAAGGGCTATGAGTAGAGCTGTCAAAATGGGCATGCGGGGCGGGTTTGCCGTGGCCGAAAAAGCCCAAAACGGGGGCGGAAAGCCCGAACATAACGGTCCTAGAAACCCCTGACCCAACCCGCCCCGCGTAGGGCCGCGGGCAAAACGGGCAAAGCCCGCAAAATTGAGTTTATTTAATATTTTGTTTATTTATTATCAATTATTTGAATTTAGGATTGATTTAGATTTTGGAAAAATAAACCATTAAATTCAAAATACTTAAAATACTAAACAACAAAATAACAAATTTACATATCCATTAAATTCAAAATCAAAATAACAAAATTACATATCCATTAAATTCAAAATACTAAATAACAAAATATAAAAATTACATATCGGCGGCGAAGAAATCTGACTGGCTAGCCGGTGACGTCATTGGAGAATGGAGGCCGCCGGGATCTGGAAGCAGGTTGGCTGGATGGGAGAGAGAGCTTGAGATCTCAGATCTGACACTTCGAAAGAGAAGAAATCGGTGGTGGCGAAGTTGGAGGAGCGGAGGCGGCGAAGCTGTAGGATCAAAGACGGAGCCGGAGGAGAGAGGAAGCTGGAAGAGAAGTCGCCGTCGCTGCCCGTCACTGAGGATCAAGCCGGAAAAGGAAGAGACGAATTCGTGAATGAGAGAGATGGGAGAGTGAGAGACGGAGTGAGAGATTGCCTTCCTTATGACTTATCACCTAAGACCTAACCCTAACTGACGGGTTTGCCAATAAGGTTGAGTAACAGTGACAGTGACATGTGAGGGGCTATTTAATGTAACTATGTTATGGGCTGCAAACTAAAATGGCCAATGGGCCGGTCCATATTCTAGAAATAAATTATAATGTGAATTATTGACAGAATGCATGGGCTGCCCGCCCCTCGCCCCAGCCCGCAAATGCCCGTGGCCCGCCCAGGCAAAGCCCGAAAAGCCCGTATACAAACAGGTATAAAAAATGCCAGCCCAACCCGCCCCTAATAGGTGGCGGGGTCGGCATGCCCGCGGGCTTTTTCCCTATTTGACAGCGCTAGTTATGAGTTTTCTTTTAATCGCGTGTTTTTACAAGGGTTCTTAGTAAGTATACTCTATAGCCTCTGATTTATACTTTAGGAGCGACTTTTGCAAGAGAGAGAATGAGGGAGATTGGAGATGGAGTTTGGCTAGAATCGAAAGAGGATGAAGCTAGAATTGTGACATAATTGACCTAAGTAGGAAAGGTTTGGGCTCGAGATGGCGGCTGCTATGGTGGAGCTGGAGATGGTGACTATTATAGTAAAGCTAGAGATGTGAACTTGCACCAGGAAAAGATAGAAGTAGAGGGTGTTAGATTAGGGTTTTTACTTTTAATATATTTACTCCTTAACCAATTTCATATCCGTAGATGAGTGTCAATTCGGGAAGGGGAAAAGGAGGATTCAAAATGGGCTGAGTAAGAACAAGAGGGCCTTATTCACGTGAAGAAAGATTAAGCTAGTAACTTTAAATGTATGTTCAATCATGTATGCCATTAGGCGCTAACTGAATTTAAACTCATCGAAATCACGTCTTAAATCATGTATGACATGTTTTCAAAAGATTTGCTATAACCTAAAAATAAAATCTTTTTATTTTCCTAAAATATTTTTAAAAAACCATTTTTCTTAAATCATTTTTCGTGAAACAAACGGAGCCTAAAGATCGTTTTAAATTGAGATTATCGGGAGCTTATCAACTAGAAACCTTGTAATTTTTTATTCTAATCTTAAGATACCGATGCCCACTTTTGTCCCTTAAATGTGTTTTTGGTTTTAAATGTGCTACTTTTGGATTTAAATGTTTCACTTTTAGTCCTTCAAATTTTCATTCTCTATATCCCCTACCCTCGTTGTAGTTTTATCTTTTCACAAAATTGTGTTGGGCCGGAATCATTCTGAAAGATAAAATTCTTTTTTTGTGGCTTTGACACATTTCGATGCTTGCATCGTAAGTTCCGACGCTCGCATCGTAAGTTGTGATGCTTGCATCTCTGACTTTCTTCTTCTTCATATGCAAGAATAGGAAAGGGCTAGAACCTATGAATTGAGATCATTAATGAAAATTAGAAGAAAAAGAAAAGATGTAATTGCGTAGAGAAGGAAGAACTTCGTAGAGGTATATTCATCGGATGTAATTGTTAGAGAATAATGTATATATTTTTTTATTTCTAATTAATGTATAGAGGTAGTTACCTAGCTATTACAATTATTTCCTTATGTGTAATCGTTATTCAACTGTAACCCTAATTGTAACCATACATGTGTAGACACCCCAATTTCGTATCCCCTGGTATGTGACTGACATAAAATATCAAGAACTGTTAAAACTTAACAAATGTCAAGTTACAGGAGTCAAAAATGCGAAAGGAAAAGTAGGATGCGCGAAACAGTGAACTGCAGGGGGGGAAAGTGCAAAAAATTGAAAGTTGGAAGGCTGCTTGGTGCTGCACCAAGGCCTCTTGGTGCCGCACCAAGCATTGAAGAGTTGGCACCGAGATGTTCACTGTAACGTCTCTCAGAAAGAAATTGTACAAGCTTCGAAGCGTACGGTACAACTGATCAATGCAGGAGGAACAAACTGAAGAATTCCCAGCGTGTCCTCATCCTTCACTATAAATAGAAGCCTCCGGCTTCTCATTTCAGTTGCTCATTTCCTCCGCGATTTTAAATCGCAGCGAAGCTCTGTTGTTCTACCGATAAAATTAGTATGAGAGGTGCGAGATAGGTGAGTGGAAGCCCCTAGAATCTCCAAATCCTGTCCAAACTCTGCCAAAATAAAAACCCATAGGTTATAAGTGATCCCTAGCCTAGTTGTTAGGTATCCACCTCATTTCCCGACCCAAAATCCCAAAGTAAAGCCGGTTACTGCTGGAGTAACAATTGAAAAACACCCTATATAAGCCGTTGTTCCGCCCAACCAAAAAGGCCAAAACCACAAAAACTAAGCCGTCATTCCGCCCGACCAAATAAGCCAAAACCACTACATATAAGCCGTCACTCTGCCCAAATCAAAACAACAACCACACAACAAACAACAAAAGACTCCCTCTCCATGAAGGACAGAGCGAGCACACCGCCGCTCTAAAAGGTAAAACCTTTAAGGGCGCTATTTATTGTATTTATTTACTTTTTGTCTTTTTATTATTTTTAAAGTTGTTATTTAAATCCGACACAATGTAGTCAATATAAGCCGTTGTGCTGTCCGGATTAGAATAGGAAATATTATGTAAAAAGAGCCGTTATAATGACCAAATATTCTTAAATATGTCTGTAATTATTGTAAGGAAATGGCTGCGAGTCCGTAAATAATATAGCCATGAATGTATTTGTTTTAATTTCTGTCTTTTAATGCTCTATTTATTTGCTAAATAAATATAGCAATAAACATACTTCAGCCAAAAACCATTTTTGAGACCGAAAGGGCGAGTTGGGTGCCTAGCACCTTCCCAACTCGTAACTTAGCCTCCGAACCCGTTTTCTTTTTCTCTGGTTTATTTTTCTTTTCTTTGGTTTTGCTTTATTTGCCTTAAAATAAAGATGGCGACTCTAAAACTTTCAGATCCAGTGGGGCGGCCTCGCAACATTCCTTCTTTGCACTTTCCCGTTCTCCCCTAAAAAAGGGAGAAATGGGAATGGAAGGGTGATGTATTCCCATATTCTGGTATCTCCTAAACAAGGGATAACTTGATGCGGGAAACCCAAAGCTCCCATAGTGATCTGAATGGGCCATAAGGCTATTTTAATAAAATCCATAGTGGGGGCGTCGCAATATCCTTTTTTGCACTTTTCCGTTTTCCCCTAAAAAAGGGAAAATGGGAATGAAAGTGTAATGCATTCCCATATCCTGGTATCCCCTAAAAAAAGGGATAACTTGATGCGGGAAACCATAAGTTCCCATATTGGATACAAAATCCACTCAAGGCAACCGAGGCACATTCAAACGTGCTAACATAGACAGCACTCCTCTCGCACTTTTGATTTCATCTTCCCCTAAACAAGGGAGGGTGGAACGAGAGCAGTGGTGTCCCGCATCTGCACGTACGCGCACCCCTATCCAAGGGCGCGCGGGGCGCGGGTCGCACCCCGGGAACCTCACAGCATGTAACCTTGTATAAACAGATGATTCAATCAATGAAAAATTTATGTCATTATTCATAATACTTGTGGGTTTCTACATGGTATCAAAGCAAATCTCCTAAACCCTCTTCCCCATTGCCGCCGCAGCCATCAGTTCACTGTGCTACCATGGCTACAGCACCCACTGTCACCATTCAAAACCACGACGATCCAACCCAAACCTTCGATCGAACTCATTACCATCTCCCACCATCATATCACCAAACTCACCTCCACCAACTACATCGCTTGGAAACTCTAAGTTGAGGTTACCCTTATTGGCTATAACCTCTACAAATTTGTAGATGGAACATACCCATGTCCGCCTCCCACCATCCTATCGAAGGATGGTCCTACACCCAATCCCAAATATCAACCCTGGATTCGGCAAGACAAGCTTTTATTTGGAGCCCTTGTCGGTTTTCTCTCTTGAGATTATCTTGGGGGCTTAGATGCCGACTACCGCCACATTGTTGCTGCGGTCGGAGGACGGGACACTCCCATCTTGTTTGACGAGCTTCATGAAAAAACTCATCAACCATGAACTGTTTTTCCTGCTTCCTCGAGGAACAATGGCTGGTATGCTCGGCAACCATCTTTACAAGCTCGACAAACTTCCTCCTAGTACTCGGCCACATCGCCCATATCTTGGAAAGTGTCAAGGCTTCCACCAATAGGACATACTTTTGCCCGCTGTCCTAATTATCAACAGGTCGCCACTGCCCTGCTCCCTACTCGGCTAGTGGCTCCAAGTGGCAACCGCAGGCACATTTAGCGACCACTACAGACACCGGGACACCAAGCTGGCTTCTTGACAGTGGTGCCTCTCACCATGTCACAAGCGACCTTGGAAACTCTCTCTCCACTCCTCCCACACGGGCTTTGACGACATGGTTATCAGTGATGGTACAGGGCTAACTATCTCCAAAGCTGATTCCTCTTTTCTTTCTATACTCGCATGAAGCATGTTGCCCTAGAATTTCACTTCATTCGACAACAGGTTCAAGAGGGGCTTCAATGGGGTTCCTATATTTCCTCGACTGATGAGTTGGCCGATGCACTTACCCAGCCACTTGCTGACCAACGCTTCCAGCAATTACTTCACAAGAGTGGTCTCTCCTCACGGGCATCCATTTTGCGGGGGCATATTAGAGAATAATGTATATTATTTATTTTATTTGTAATTAATGTATAGAGGTAGTTACTTATTCGAATTATTTCTTTATGTGTAATCCTTATTCAACTCTAACCTTAATTGTAACCCTACCATAACCCTATATCAATAGGTGATTCAATCAATGAAAGACTTATGCCATTATTCACAGTACTTGTGAATTTCTATAGTAATTGCGTAGCGGAAGAACTTTGCAGAGTTATATTCATCAGAAAAGTACCTTTCGTCCGGTGGTTAGGACATTGTCTTTTCATGTCGAAAACAGGAGTTCGAAGAATATATGAGGTGGTTGAGAAATGTCTCCAGAAAGATTTGAATTTTCCATTTTCTTGTAAAAATATAGGAGGAGGTTGAGAAAGTTAACTTAGGAGAAGATGGGGAGGGAAAAAAAAGAAGACAAAATCGGGACCTTTCTAAAACAGAGCTTATTGTGAGATTCAAGCTGGAACAATATACTAGTATTTTTTTAGCTTAGTCAGTAAATATAATACATACAAAAAATTAGAAAATACTTCCGTTTCCCGACCCAAACGTAATAAAAACTATTTGTACTTTTGAATTGAACTGTTTAATACATGTATTTTGTTTAAAATCGTATTGTATTTCACTCATAAACTTTGCGTTATACAAAATTTTGATATATAATTTCATTACTTTAATTATTGAATTTATGTTACTTATGTTTCACAAATTGGTTCAATTACTTAACATAAAAATATTAATTGTGAAGTCTAAGAAATATTTTTTGGTATTATATTTGTATTATATCCAAACAAAGTATATTTTTTCCGTTCACGTATTTATACACTGAACGTAAGTATGAAAAAGTATCCATATTGAACTATGCTAAAAAGTGAAGCAGTAAGTCAAAACTAAATTAAAAAAACGATATGTAACGCGCGTGAAGAATGGTATGTGGGAAAAATACTAAAAAGTCCTAATAAGAAAATCTCATATCCAAAAAATTCCAAAAATAATTCTTCTACCTAAAAAGTCCCAAAAGTAGACATTTAAAATCAAACGGTCCAAAAGTTAATGCTTCTACTAACATCACTAGAATTAAAGTTTGTAATCTTATATTTCTTTTTCAATGAAGGTATAACGATGATAAAATTGTATTTATGTTGTAATAATAATAATAAAATTAATAACAATATTAACAAAAACAACAACAATAATAACAGTAGCATCAATACTTTTATTATTATAATAATTATTATTATTTTGACAATCACTATTACTAGAATTACTACTAGAATTTCATAAGTTATAAAAAAGTTAAGTTTTTCGAATTTTATAATGAAAAGATTTAAGTTAGATTTTATGAATAGAAATATTCTTTTTTAACGTGATTTTTTAAAAGAGACTTTTGGTATTATTTTTTATAATAACAATATTTACATAAATTACTCCCGTATTTCCTAAATTATCGTCTACAAATTACGTAATTTTTGAATTTAAAAATAGATATTAAATTTTATTTTGAAAAATATCAAAATTGATTCAAAAAACCAAGCATGACAGTAATTTAGGTACAAGAGGTAGTTTATAATAATAATAATAATAATAATAATAATAATAATAATAATAATAATAATAATAATAATAATAATAATAATAATAATAATAACAACAACACTATATTATTATTACTATTATTACCATGTACTATTATTATTATATGCAATACAATCTTATGAATTATCATCATTACCATTATTGAAAAGTAAATAAGATGTCAATCAAAATGAAAGCCTTTATTCTAACGACGTTAGTCGAAGCGTTAACTTTTGGAATGTTTTGTATTAAAAGTATAATTTTGGGACTTTCTAGATAGAAGAATTATTTTTGTGACTTTTTGGATATGAGAATTTTTTAGCATGACTTTTTGGTATTAGAAAATTCAAAAGTAAAATTTAAAGTTGTGGTGGTGGTGTGTATAATTGATGGGTTTTTCAAATGAGTTCTTTCGAAGGAAGAAGTTAGGAATTAGAAAAAGAAATAAAATAAAATCAAAAATTAACTTTTCGACTAATGGTGAAATTTGAAGTGGTAGTGGTGGTGGTGGTGAGTATATAAATGATGGGGTTGACGAAAGAAAGTGGATGATACAAAATTAATTAAATAAAATTTAATTTTTTTTGGAGTAATGCATTTTTAAAATGTAAATTTAAATATAAGACAAAGTATAACTAATTTTGGATTATGGAAATAATTATTATTTTTAATTAGAAAAAAATATTTTAAATACCAAATGGCAAACTAAATGATGAAATAATAACAAAATATCACTTTGTGCCCCAAGCATAATGACCAAAATAATACTCATGTACATGATTTTCCATCACTATTTTTAACGCTCATGGACGAGAGAGGACAAAGTGGGACAACTAGAAAAATCGTGTATGAAAGTGACACATCATAGGTTGGGAAAGACATTATTAGAGGTATATGAAAAATTATAATTATAATAATACATTTGTCGTTGAGTATCGAGATATTACGCAAATCTGTAGCGTGCTTAGTAATTACGTGTGAATAAGCTAAGAGAAATGTGCTAATAAAAAGGTGCTATAATTGTCAAGAAGATAAAGAAAAATAGAGAACTTAGTTGACGAATCTATGCGTTTTGTTAGTGTAAAAATTAAGCTAAAATCTATAGGAGAGACGTTTGAAAAAAGTAGTTCGACTTAACGGAAGCTAAAGATATTTTATTTTTCCGTTTTAGCAAGGCAAGGTGAATGCGTTTTTTTTTTGTGGCGGTGATAGATATGACGGTAATTGCAGGGATGCTGGTGGTGGTGGTTGTGAGGGCGATTGTAAGCATGATAGTGGTGATCATTTAGGTGGAATATGACATTGAACAAAAGTGTAAGGAATTAGAAAAATAAATAAGATAAAATCAAAATTTGATTTTTGGGCTAATGGTGTTATTTGAGGTGGTAGTGGCGGTAATAGTGGTGGGTCTATGAATGATGGGGTTGATGGAAGAAAGGGAAGGATACCAAAATAAATTAAGTATATTCTAAATTTAATTTTGAGACAAATCGTAATGACAACATTGCTAGCCTACAACTAATTTATAACTCCTTACAACTAATTTTTCTAGGGCAAAAATGTATTTGTCTAAAACAACTTTGTGCTTATTCAAAGCTTAGGTGTAAGGAAAGTAGTATAATTAGTTGTAAATATATCACTTTCTTTACCATTTCTCTTCATTCAAGTCCGTCTCTCTTTCTGATGAATTCATCGATAAGGGTTATGAGTTTTCTATTAATCGCATATTTTTACAAGGATTTTTAGTAAGTAAAGCCTATAGCCTCTGATTTCTACTTTAGGCGAGACTTTTGCAGGGGAAAGAATGAGGAAGATCGGAGATGGAGTTTGGCTAGAATCGAAAGAAGACATCGTTAAAGATGTGATAGGCGTGACTGAAGTGAGAAGAGTTTGTGCTGGAGATGTCAGCTATTATGGTGGAGCAAGAGATGAGAACTTGCATCGAGAGAAGAGGGAATGTGAGGGTGTGAGATTAGAGTTTTTACTTTTAATTTATTTACCCCTTAACCAGATAAGGGAAATGTCATTTTTGCCCCGCACATGGAAGATCGCGTGCTATTTAACGTGAATATTCGAATGTCCATCACGGGTAGGGTGGAAAACGAGAAAAAAAATGTAACATCAGATGTCATTATGACACAAACCTTAGGTTGGGGTGCATTATACGATTTGGTGAATACTTTGAGGGGAAATTGTAATCGGCCATAAAGTTATTTTTGGATAATTGAAACAATTATTTATTATTTTTATTTAAAAACATATTTTAAATACTAAATGGTTAATTATATAATGAAGTTATAATCAAATCTCATTTGTACCCCAAGCAAATTTGACAAAAATAATTTTTATGTGACATGCACATACCATTTTCCGTACGTTATTATTTTTAACGCTCATAGACTGGCCGGGACAAAGTGGGACAATAGAAAAATAAGGTATGAAAGTGAGACACTTCGTAAGTTGAGGTGCAATGTGAGATTTAGTGTGTAATTTTGGAAGCTTGTCATATTTTGGCCCCATCAAAATTAGTCCAAAATAAACATTGCCCCCAAGGTATCCACCAAATCCACTTTGACCCTCAATGTAATTTTGATAGGATCTTCTCGGAAGGCTTCGTTGAAGAACGATTTACACACGCTGCGGAAGCTTAGGATCGAAGGATGTTTTGCGGGGGTGACACCTCGACCCAACAATTAGCACAAATAGAACCTTGGCATGTACAACCGCAACCCGCATTCGTAGCAATTGAAGAACCTAAGTATTGTGAATAATGCCACAATATGGATGGAATTCCTATTGATAAGTTAGGGTTCGAACACAACGGAATCACACCGAAGTATTCACAAGTTCATGAAGAACAAAGAGGTTTCGAAGAAAACACTCAAAACTATATTATCTCAAATGAACTAAAACTTAAACTGTTTTACAATGAAAGGAAGAGGCCTATTTATAACCTAACAAGTAAACCCTAATACTTGGAGAAAAAGAAACCCTAAAAATAACTAAAATAATGAAAACCCTAATAATCCGTTTTTCTACATGGGCCTATTTTCTGAAATTGCATTTTGGCCCCAAAAGTCTTCCAATAGTTATTAAAAGCTCCCCAAGTCATATCTGAATATATGGGGACCCATTTGAAGGCTTCCTTTTAGATACTGAATTGTTTTAAAACGATTACGACACAAAACAGCAGGTTCGGGGACCCTTGCGGTCGCAAGCCCCATGGCCCCTTGCGTCCGCAAGGTCGGCAGAAAGTCAGTCTGATAAATGACAGGCCTTGCGGTCGCAAGCCTATTTTAACCTTGTGTCCGCAAGGTCTACAGAATGTCAACCTCGCGATCTTCTTGTTCTGAATCACGCTCACCAGCCTCTTTTGATTCATCGAGTATCCATTATAGTAGCCCGAATCTCCAATGAACCCACGAATCAAGTTGGTGTAGAATTCTTGAATCTTCCAATCATATTCCACGCCTCTTAAAGAGTTAATCTGATTTCTTGGGCACTTGGTTTCTTGATCAATCACGAACTCTCCATGCTTGATCAACATTTGATTTTGACACGGTCTTAGGCTTCACAAGATCTCATCATCTCCCCGTAAGTAAATCGTTCTCTCTTTTGAGTTGTTGACATTGTTGGGGATGTCCTCATCAAATTTTGTATCATTTTATATTTATATCAAATTTGGTGATTGAGATGCCCAAGGAGAAATTTGTTAGAGTTTAAGCTAGGGATGATGAAGACGGATTGAACCATGGCGTGCCTCATTATTGTCGTATACATCTGTGATGGGTTCAAATATAAGTTTTGAAATTCAAGGTGTATATATGCTTATGCATTGTGTTGTACAAAAGAGAAATGGAGAAATTAATTGTGGTTTAGTCATTTAATATTAGCGGCTGTGACGGGTTTAATTTTTTGGTGGGTTCTTATTCATGGCGTCCTTGACACATGAGTGCGATTATCTGATCTTGAGTTCTATCTATCTAATCTCTGATATGATTCTACACTATTATATATTTATTTTTCTATATAAAATTTAGAATAAAAGATTTATACACTCTTGAGTTTGATCTCATTTAAAATTTAAATTAGAGGTTATTGTTGGAAAAGAAGCAGAGAAAACATTGTCAGTGAATAAAAAAATGAAACAAAGATGCTATAACCAACAAAGGAGATCTCAATCGAAGACGAATCGAGCTATACTTTCCAAGCTTGGGATAAATCCTCGCACTTGGAAAGTCGGGGGCAACTGAAAGGACTCGATTGGCCGCTTCCCACGTGGCAACCAGAACGACTTAGTCAAGCCGAGGATTACCCTTAGTCCGAGCAAATTGAGCATGATCTGGCTGACCAAGGTCAGTCCGAGCAAGATTAATCCGAACAAGCCGAGCATTACCAGGCCGACTACGATTAGCCCGACCCTGATTAAGGCCGACCATCATAATAGACTAGGATGCGAACCTGACCGACCAAGCGACCATGAGAGCTCATAGTCGACCCTTTGATCAGACCAACCTGAACGAGGAGACGTCATCACAGTACGAGGTACGCCAGGTGGCCATGCCTAATTGGAAAGACATCAACGTGCTCTGCGCCAGCCGCACCACTTACTGTTGACCTCTTTTCTGATACTCTACCATATCTGACAAAAGTAAGAACCAATGAGAATTAGCCAACTCGGCCGACAAACAGGGTTGGTCTCCATCGTGTTGTCCTAGACTGTCTTCCAAGCCAAGCCTGAAGAATATTATAAATAGAGAGCATGACCACCTTCCTAAGGTATGACACTGTTGACATTAAGCTATCACCTTACACAAATACATGCATACACTCACGGTGATCTCAGAGAACGCCTGTGCTCATCTTTGTTATCCCATCACTGACTGTCACGCCGGAGGGCTTTAGCTGGGATAACCCCCCAGCTCCCTTAACGGTGTCTTTTCTTGTTTCTCAGGTTACAGGTCCAAGAAACCACAGGAATCAGGGTATTCACGCGTAGACCAGCCAAATATCCATACACCAGCTTCCATAACAGCAACTCACCATCTAGGCCAGCTCCACGTGTATTTCCAAATATAGTCACCCCATAATTTGACTTGATCAGTGATTAAGGTCTTTTCCAACAGCTATAGAATATTTTATTTATTTCTTGCTAAGAAAAAATGTCAGTTTGTAATAAAGTTCTCTCACACACACAAATTACCATGGAAACTTGTAGTTAAAATTTTGGGTTATTGAAAACTTTTCTGATAATCACTATTGGAACAAATGTGTATCATAAATCATAATGCATGTTTGCAGTTGTGCTTTTTCCCCACTACATTTTTTCTTTTGTTCTTCCAAAGATTGGCCTATAGCTAGGTTTGTAGGAAGTAGGAAGCAAGCCAAGTCATTTCTTTTGAATCTGTACAGAGTAATTGAGATACTAGCCGGTGGAGGATCAGCATTGGTTGAGTGGAGGCTGGAAACTGGTACGTACATAGTCATTTTGCATTGTAAACACTTAATGGTTATGAGCAGATACTAGTGACCTCGTCTAAATATTTTGTGGCATTATCTGTATAAATTGTTGTAGCATATTTTAGTCATCTAGGAGACAGAACCTTATGCTCCGATCTTAATTAATTCTCTTGCAATTAAAGACGCGGAGTTCAGAGGCGATCGAGAGAGATCAAATGTCATTTTGGGAGGGCCTCTCACTGCGAGAACCATCTGTCTCTTGAGCAATACATCCAATTATGTAAATGGAAAAGGAATGAGAAGAGGCTAAATATATTTATTAATCAATTTTTCCAAAGTCCCTAAACAAGAATGTAAATTAGTCAATCGAAATACTAATGTAATTCTCTTCAACGAAACATGTTTAGTACTTGAACCATTAGGGCGGATACATTTTGCCCCCACATGAGCACTGCCATATTTGAGGATAGTATGGACCACCGCCGCCTCCTCCCCCCCGACTTGTAAGTACCGGCTTGCATGGTGTGCACTCATGACACTTCGATATGCAGTTAGGTGGCGCACTAAGAATCCTCCTACCCCCAGCCAAGTTCATTGACAGCTCCTCTTCGTTGGATTCACCAACTGTTTGAAGTTTCTCTACCGTCTTGTCATACACCTACGACGTGTGTATTAAAAAAGACAAATTAGAACAAATAATACATTATATGGAATTAATATTCTAAACGAGACCAAGGTAAATTTGGTTTTACTTTTGTTGAATACTTACTTGCTTGTGGTTTTGGCCATCCCATTTCCGGGAGACTTTTGTGCAAGAGCCGAAGACAAAGCAAAGTAGCAATGAAAGAAAGAACAATGATGCTGTTGCATTGGCCATTGTTTTTCTGTTGTGATAGCCCTTCCATCTCCCATACCAGTTTTTATAGTGTGAAAAATTACTATTAATTCAAAACTTATCTTGTTATAGATCGAGGTGCGACATGGATTTAAATCTTTTGTATCAATCTTTCATCCCAATAATATAGGGTAAGATCGACATATGATGTGTTAGATAATCTTTTGTCATAATCTATGTGCCCTAATCTCAAAATTCATTTATGAGCTTGATTTTAGATTTTCGAGTTTATTTTTGGCAATGATAGATGAAAAGGTAAGTGGTCGGACCAAAGAGAAAGTTGAGGGGTTTAAAAAAGATAAAGCCTAAAATTACCAAAATTAGGATTTAAATTATTTCTTAAATTACAAAACAATAGATCCGATGATTGGATAGTCTAATCTTTCCCAAGATAAAGATGCCAACCGCAAATTAGGATGAAAGTTTCCATCTTCTTCCATACCCACTTGGTTAATTCACACATGCACAAATAATTGAAATTAATAGTCTCGTCTGGTTTACCTTAGTCTAACCAAATTTAATAAAACATATTTGTAATTCTGGGTGAATCATATAATACAAGTACAAAACTTTAAACGTATTATTCTTCATGTATAAAACTGTGGTATATACACAAATTTGATATAATTTAATTACTTCAATGTTTCAATTTATGTTACTGTGAGAATCCCGTTTCGAACTACCACTCGCGTGAGATCCGAGTGGTTTCAAAATTTAAACGCGTAGAATATGTTTGGCCTCGCTGTGGACTCTAAAAAAATGTGTACAGAGTCGGCACCTCTATTTTGCTGTTAAACAGAGAAAAATCAAAAATACCAAAAATTATGGGTTTGGGGGGCTAAGTTAGGAGTTGGGAAAGAGTTAGGCACACAACTCACCCTTTCGGTATCAAAATGATGTTTACTAAAATGTTTATTATGTGCACATTTAGTAAAAAAAAATGTAGAAACTGATAAAAGTTTTGGAATAATGACATAGCCTTTCCATTGATTTAATCACCTATTTATAGAGAGACTTACAATTAGGGTTACACTTGGAGTAGAGAACAAGAAACCTATATAAGAAAGGAAACAAAATAAGGAAAAAACTTTACAAGGAAATTGCCACTAATTACTAATTACAAATTAACAAGAATTACCAAATTTAATAAAACATATTTGTAATTCTGGGTGAATCATATAATACAAGTACAAAACTTTAAACGTATTATTCTTCATGTATAAAACTGTGGTATATACACAAATTTGATATAATCTAATTACTTCAATGTTTCAATTTATGTTACTGTGAGAATCCCGTTTCGAACTACCACTCGCGTGAGATCCGAGTGGTTTCAAAATTTAAACGCGTAGAATATGTTTGGCCTCGCTGTGGACTCTAAAAAAATGTGTACAGAGTCGGCACCTCTATTTTGCTGTTAAACAGAGAAAAATCAAAAAATATCAAAAATCATGGGTTTGGGGGGCTAAGTTACGAGTTGGGAAAGAATTATACACCCAACTCACCCTTTCGGTCTCAAAATGAGGTTTACTAAAATGTTTATTATGTGCACATTTAGTCCAAAAAAAACATATGTGTGGTTTCTTTTAATGTCCTTGCGTGTGTAGTCATAATTAAAATAGGTAGAAAAGTAATGGTAAGGGGTAAAAATATTGTTTTTTAAGGGACAACTTTGAAATTAAGAGGACAATTATTTAAAAACAGACGAAAAATGAAAGGTGGACAATAATTTGAAAACAGAGAAAATAATATTTAATTACTTCAATGATTCAATTTATGTTAGTTATCTTTCACAAATTGATCAAGCAAGATATTTAACATGAAAGTATTAACTATGTAGTTTTAAAAATTACTCCCTCTGTTTTCAAATAATTGTCCTCTTTGACCTGGTACACCGTTTGAAAAAATGTAATTGGTTGTATTATAATTATTGGTGTAATGTGTAGTTTCTTTTAGTGCCATTGAACATGTGTCCATAAATAAAATATGTAGAAAAAGTAAAGGTAAAGTGGTAAAAGAGTTTTCCTAAAAACGAAAGTTTTCAAAAGATGCATATTATTTTGAAACGGACGAAAAAGGAAAAGAGGACGATTATTTAGAAACGTAGGGAGTGTTTTTTTATTATTACTAATACTTTTTAATACAAATGACAGTATATATGGTTAATCATGCTTTCATTTAACTATTAATTAACCGGTAGTTATTCTTTTGATAAATAGGTAATAATATGAAAATTATTGCCTTGAGAGTGTGTAGAATTGAAAATAGTAAGATTATTAAAATTAAAAATGAAGAAAATATAAATTTATATCTATATTGAGTATTGCATTTATTTGTTTCGTATATTTCAATTATATATATTTATATTATATCCGTACAAACATATAGAAGTAATATTTTTCGTTCACGTACTTGGACGCCTAACTTAGCATCGTAACTTTGAAAAAAATATGTTTTTTTCAATTGTAGTATATTCCGTCTTGTATATTAATCTTTCTACATATAAAAGTCAAGGTTGTTTTTACAAATTAATAGATGGACAAAAATGACCCTTCACCAAATAAATCACCCACTATTTAATTAAGGACAAAACAAGTAAATTTACCATGACAAAAAATAATGTTTGGACGAAAATAGCCCTAAATATAATAAATCACTCATCATTAATTAAGGTCAAATAAGTAAATTTGTCATAGGCTAATTAATTCCATGAACAATTAAATAATAATTTGATCCATTGACTTGTACATATTTTAAAGTTAGGTCTCACCTTTTTGAATTCTACTTATTTCGTCTTGTATTTTGATCTTCTTAGCAGTTTCCCCTCCTACCATTATCGTTACAAATGTCGTTCAATATTTTCTAAAATGACAATAATACTCATATCCAGTCGAGAGACAAAAACATTATTTGAAACTAAAAAAATAATAAGGTTTTACTTTCTTAAATGTGTTCGGGAAAGACATTATTAAATGTATATGAAAAATTATAATAATAGATTTGTTGGTGAGTATCGAGATATTAAGCAAATATGTAACGCATTTAGTTATTACCCGTGAATAAGCTAAGACAAAAGGGTTAAGAAAATATGTCATAATGTCAAGAAGATGAAAAAATGAAGAATCAATTGATGAATATGTGCGTTTTGTTAGAAAAGAAAGCTAAAATCTATCGTTTACTTCTTTGAATTTTCTGACTACTACAAGCAGCCTTAAAAACTATTATATTGGTCCCTAACTTATAGATATTACAAATAAAACTATTGTTAGTAATCACAAATAACTAGGTTCAACATATTTTACTTATTTCTATAATTGGGTTCCAAACCTCTAACTTCTTTTGATCTGAACTTGTTTCCTTCTCTTCATAGGACCCGGGGTAGTTACATGTGAGAATCTCTGTATTCCCATCCACTGGCTATTGACTTTCTTTTCTTCTGCCGCAAGTCTCTTTTAATTGAAAGAGACGGTTACCACCCGTCATCCTTTCATATAGCCCCACCCTAAAATTAAATTCTCTCTTTGCTTAGTAATTTGATACCGAAAGTGTATAGGAACTAAGAAATGAGAACGTTCGAAGAAAGAAGTCCGACTAATTGAAAGCTAAAGAGATTTTATATCTCCACTTAAGCAAGGTGAGGTGATGCATTTCTTGGTGTGGTGATGATGGTGCTGACGACTGCAAGGATAGTGGTGTTAGGGGTGGTGGTGGTGGCAATTATAGGGATAACGGTGGTGGTTTAGATGAAATACACCATTTTGAGATTTTCAAATATCCATATGGGTTTCGGTTTCAATTTCAAAATTTCAAAATTTCAAAATTCAAAAAAAATAATTTTGGTTTGTAAAAAGTGAAATTTAAGGTTGTGGTGGTGGTGTATCTATAATTGATGAGTTTCACAAATAGGTTACTATGAAGGAATGAGTAAGGAATTAGAGAAGAAAATAAACTAAAATAAAAAAAAATGGAATTTTGGGTTAATGATGTTATTTGAGGTGGTAGTGGTGGTAATAGTGGTGGGTCTATAAATGATGGGGTTGATGGAAGAAAGTGAATGATAAGAAATTAAATTAAATTAATTCTAAATTTCATTTTTGGGAGTAATGCATTTTTTTACTTTAAATTTAAATTTAAGAAAAATTATAAATACAACATTATTAGCATTTCAACTAATTTTATAACTTTCCTTACAACTAAAACTTGAAAAAAGACAAAAATGTCTTTGTCCAAAACAACTTTGCGTTTTTTCAAAGATTAGTTGTAAACAATGTAGTATAATTAGTTGTAAAGATAGCGTTTTCCTAATAATTATGCCAAATTACAATCCCCACCCCCCAAAGTATTCACCAACATAGTGCACCCCAAGGCCCCCAACCTAAGGTTTGTCTCATTATGGTATATAATGTTAATTTTTTTCCCTATTTTCCCCCATAACTGCGACAACGTTACGTTAAAAATTCACGTTAAATAACATGTGATCTTCCACGTGTGGGGTATTGTTTTTGACATTTCCTTGTGGGCGTTAACTCGACGGAAATATTAGGCATTTTGTGTAAACTTTGGGGGTGCTAAATCTACTTTAGCCTAATAAAAATTGAAATAAATTATAATTTTCTAAAAAGTGTATATAAATGCGTGTGGAAAGTTAAAATGTTTTTTAAAATGAAGTGGGGTCCACCATTCCATTTTTTCCTACTAACAGAAATCTAGAGAAAAGATCCACCATTTTTTCAAATCTTCACTACCAAAACAAAAATTAACCTAGAATCCGATCTGGGTTTTGTCCACTCCCTCCAAATTTATCTCTCTTGACTAGGAAGTAGATACGCATTTCCATTTCATTATCAATTTTCTTATCTTAATAATGAAACCAAAGTAATCGAAAGATATGAAAACTCTTACAGATAGTTACCTGTCTCCATCTCCAATTTCTTGTATGGAATTGGATCCACCCACCTTCTCCGGTAAAACCCAATCAGCACCGAAATCAATCAATTTCTCACCCACTTCATCCTCTTACATGACTTTACCTTTATTTTCTCTCTCCTAATTCTGTAAATAATCCAACCAGATCGCTATGGCAGCTACTCAGAGGTTAAAATCATCTAGAGCCAAAGTTTCTTCAACACTTCTCAATTCTAATGCTTTGTTTTAAGCCATTTACATGTCAGTTGTATACCCAATTTTCTCCAGCGAAATTGAAGAGTATTTCAATAAAACCTTACCATTTTTCTTCAAAGGGCATGCGGGTTGCTCAGGGCCGAAAAGCCCATCAGAAAGGAAAGCCCGCAGACATAACGGTCCTAGAAACCCCTGACCCAACCCGCCAGGGTCAGGCAAACGGCAAAGCCCCCAAAATTGAGTTTATTTAATATTTTTTTATTTATTATCAATTATTTGAATTTAGGATTGATTTAGATTTTGGACAAATAAACCATTAAATTCAAAATACTTAAAATACTAAACAACAAAATAACAAAATTACATATCCATTAAATTCAAAATCAAAATAACAAAATTACATATCCATTAAATTCAAAATACTAAATAACAAAATATAAAAATTACATATCGGCGGCGAAGAAATCTGACTAGCGAGCCGGTGACGTCACTGGAGAATGGAGGCCGCCGGGATCTGGAAGCAGGTTGGCCGGATGGGAGAGAGAGCTTGAGATCTCAGATCTGACACTTTGGAAGAGAAGAAATCGGTGGCGGCGAAGTTGGAGGAGCGGAGGCGGCGAAGCTGTAGGATTAAAGACGGAGCCGGAGGAGAGAGGAAGCTGGAAGAGAAGTCGCCGTCGCTGCCCGTCACTGAGGAAGCCAGAAACGGAAGAGACAAATTTGTGAATGAGAGAGATGAGAGAGTGAGAGACGGAGTGAGAGACTGCCTTCCTTATGACTTATCACCTAAGACCTAACCCTAAGTGACGGGTTTGCCAATAAGACTGAGTGACAATGATAGTGACATGTGAGGGGCTATTTTAATGTAAGTATGTTATGGGCTGCAAACTAAAATGGCCAATGGGTCGGTCCATATTCTAGAAATAAATTATAATGTGAATTATTGACAGAATGCACGGGCTGCCCGCCCCTCGCCCCAGCCCGCAAATGCCTGTGACCCGCACGGGCAAAGCCCAAAAAGCCTGTATACAAATGGGTATAAAAAATGCCAGCCCAACCCGCCCCTAATAGGTGGCGGGCATGCCCGCAGGATTTTTCCCTATTTGACAGCCCTAGTTATGAGTTTTCTTTTAATCGCGTGTTTTTACAAGGGTTCTTAGTAAGTATAGTCTATAGCCTCTGATTTATACTTTAGGAGCGACTTTTGTAGGAGAGAGAATAAGGGAGATCGGAGATGGAGTTTGGCTAGAATCGAAAGAGGATGAAGCTAGAATTGTGACAGACTTGACCGGAGTAGGAAAGGTTTGGGCTCGAGATGGCGGCTGCTATGGTGGAGCTGGAGATGGTGACTATTATAGTAAAGCCAGAGATGGGAACTTGCACCAGGAAAAGAGAAAAGTAGAGGGTGTTAGATTAGGGTTTTTACTTTTAATATATTTACTCCTTAACCAATTTCATATCCGTAGATGAGTGTCAATTCGGGAAGGGAAAAGGAGGATTCAAAATGGGCTGAGTGAGAACAAGAGGGCCTTATTCACGTGAAGAAAGATTAAGCTAGTAACTTTAAATGTATGTTCAATCATGTATGCCATTAGGCGCTTACTGAATTTAAACTCATCGAAATCACGTCTTAAATCATGTATGACATGTTTTCAAAAGATTTACTATAACCTAAAAATAAAATCTTTTTATTTTCCTAAAATATTTTTAAAAAGCCATTTTCCTTAAATCATTTTTCGTGAAACAAACGGAGCCTAAAGATCGTTTTAAATAGAGATTATCGAGAGCTTCTCAACTAGAAACCTTGTAATTTTTTATTCTAATCTTAAGATATTGTAGACACCCCAATTTCGTACCCCTGATATGTGACTCTGACATGTGATATCAAGAACTTCTTAAACTTAACAAATGTCAAGTTACAGGAGTCAAAAATGCAAAAGGAAAAGCATGATGCGCAAAACAGTAAAATGCGAGGGGTGAAAGTTCCAAAATTGAAACTGGAATAGTCACTTGGCGCGGCCAAAAGGCTGATCTGGCGCCGCGCCAAGCAAGGGTTAAGTCCGCGCCATGCAAGCTACAGTCCCTCTCCCAGTTAACGCATTGTACAATGAACGAAGGCTGGTGTACAACGATTTGATATGCGCTGAAGGGATTTTTAATCCCCGATGAGTCCCTTCGTCCACCTATAAATAGAGGTGCTGGGTTCACTTCTGAAGACAAAGAAATCCTCGCAAAGAAACGCTGAAGATTTTCCTCCGCGTTCTTACAACGCTGATATAGTGAGAGAAGTGAGATAGGGAGTGTCTAGCCCACAAAGCTTCCAAACCCCGTCCAAACTCCGCCAAAACAAAAATCCACCAGTTAAAAGTGATCCCTAGCCTTTTAGTTAGGTATCCACCTCACTTCCCCGGCCCAAAAACCATAAAGTAAGCCGTCACTCTGCCCGAGTAATAGGCTGAAAAACACCCAAAATAAGCCGTTATTCTGCCCAACCAAAAAGGCCAAAACAACCATAAATAAGCCGTCATTCTGCCCGAGTGAACGAGCCAAAACCATCTGAAATAAGCAGTCACTCTGCCCAAATCACAACAACAACAACACAACAACAACAAAAAAAGACTTCCTCTCCCTGAAGGACAGAGCGAGCACACCGCGCTCTAAAAGGTAATAGCCTTTAAGGGCGCTATTTTTTATAAATTTGCTTTTTAAATCCGGCCCAATGTAGCTAATATAAGCCGTTGTGCTGCCCGAATTTAGTTAGGAAATATTATGTAAAAAGAGCGTTATAATGACCAAATATTTTTAAATATATTTGTAATTATTGTAAGGAAATGGCTGCAAGTCCATAAATAATGTAGCTACGGATGTATTTGTTTTTATTTTCCTGTCTTTTAATGCTTTGTTTATTTGCTAAATAAATATAACAAAAAGCATACTTTAGCCAAAAACCATTTTTGAGATCGAAAGGGCGAGTTGAGTGCCTAGCACCTTCCCAACTCGTAACTTAGCCTCCGAACCCGTTTTCATAATCTCTGGTTTTTTTTTTTTTTGCTTTATTTTGCCTTAAAATAAAGATGGCGACTCTAAAACATTTTGGATCCAGTGGGGCCTCGCAGCACTCCTTTCTTGCACTTTTCCGTTTTCCCTAAAAAAGGAAAAATGAGAATGAAAGGGTGGTGTATTCTCATATCCTGGTATCCCTAAACAAGGGATAACTTGATGCGGGAAACCCAAAGCTCCCATAGTGACCCGAAATAGGCCATAAGGCTATTTTTATAAAATCCATAGTTGGGGGCGTCGCAACATCTTTTTTGTACTTTTCCGTTTTCCTCTGAAAAAGGGAAAATGAGAATGAAAGGGTGATGCATTCCCATATCCTGGTATCCCCTAAATAAGGGATAACTTGATGCGGGAAACTCAAAGTTCCCATATTGGATAAAAAATCCACTAAAGTCAACCGAGACGCATTCCAACGCGCTATTTTAGACAGCACTTCTCTCGCACTTTTAATTTCGTTCTCCCCTAAACAAGGGAGGATGAAATGAGAGCAGTGGTATTCCGCATCCGCACGTACGCGCACCCCTATCCAAGGGCGCGCGGGGTGCGGGCGCATGCCGGGCGACCCACAGTGGCGACTCTGCTGGGGAGATCGTTTTATTTTAATAAAATGGAGGGCTAGACTCATAAAATAAAAACTTTTTTTGTTTTTCTTTGTTTCTGGCTAAAGTATGATTGTTATATTAATTTATGCATTTGAATATTGCGTTCCTATACATCCGTGCCTATATTTGTGGATATGATCCTCCATCTTGCGGCAGTTTCGTTCCGATAACTATTACAGGTATATTTAAAAATATTCTTTTTTAAAAAAGCAAAAAAAAAAAAAAACAGTTTTCAAAAAAAAATACATATTATATATATGTTTGCAATAAAATTCTGGGCAGCACAATAAAGGGGTCGGGGCTTTATTTTTAATATTGCTTTACCTTCGGGCTTTATTTTTAATATTGCTTTACCTTCGGCTCTGTATTATTATTTCTTTCTGTTTATTATTTTTATTATTCCGCAATTTGCACATATTTGCATTCATTCTGCCATTTTATTTTGGGGACATAGGACCAAATTTGTAATTAATAAAAATAGACAGATTCCCCGCTTTTCTTTCTATTTCTTAATGTGATGTGCTTGCTTGCTTGCGCTCAAACTAAAAAACCGAGAAAATCCACGCGTAACAGCAAGACATGTCATATCTGTTTTATTTTCTGTTTATATATATCTGGAAATAAATAAAGATTTTACTGCTTTTTAGATACCGCACACACGTGATATAATAATAAGTGCGCATAAAGAATATAGAAAAAGAATATACCGCACACACGTGAAAAAAAAAGAATGCCCAAGTTAAGAGAAAAATATAGAAAAAGAAAAGAAAATATAATAATAAGTGCGCATAAAGAATAAATACGCAGGGGCTGATTTATTATTCTCTGATGCTCGACCTAGACCATTTCGAATGGTGGATCCTGGAAAGAGTATAGGCCCTTCGCCTGGGATCAGTCCGATCTCGGGGAGTCGAAAGGCAGGTGGAATACGTTGGTCCTATACTCTGGAGAAAGAATCCATTGTTCTAGGAAAAGTCTTGAGATTGTCAAAATAAAGCAGGTGCTTATCCGGTCAATTGTAGGAAAAATAAATAATAATAAAATATACTAATAAAGACACGCTGTACTCCAAGCCCAGAAAGCCTTCAGCCAGCCTTCTGATACCTCCAAACCCATTTTCCTCAGAAACCTGGCCCGAATTTGGAAAGGCAGAGATAGTACTGGCCGGTTGATACGGGAAATAAGTGCGTAAATCGAAGAGGGTATCGATTAGATCGGACAAGGGCGTAATCGCATAGAGGATACAGATCCGAGCAGTATGGCAGCAGAAAGTGAGCAGTCCGCTATGGGTACAAACACAGGGGCTCCAGGGTACGCTCCGACTCCGGCAATGCAGCAGTGGCTAGACCAAAATCTGGATGCACGACATGATCGCTTGCTAAGCCAAATAGCAAGTCTTATGCAAGGTCCAAAGCCCAGTGGTGAGGTGAACTCTTCCCCTGCAGTCCCCCAGGAAGCATCAACATCTCATGTGCCTCCAAACCCAACTCCCCAGCCAAACACTAACCCACCAAATATTGCCACTACCCCGAATCCAAATCCCCCACCGAGTCCCTACTACCCAAATATCAGTCCTTACCCGTCCTATCCTCCATATCCTCTCCCAAGCGCCAGTATTCCCCAGAGCCCAAATGACCTCCCTTTTCCCATAATCAACCCACTCAAAAACAACCCACATATGGACCCAAAAAGCTATAACCCACCAGGCCAAGTTACCACATACTTACCTTTCAATGATCCTGGTCGCCCAGTCGAAACCGTCAATAACCCACCACCCCAGAATCCCTATACTGTCCAAAATCCATCAACTCAGAATCCATATGCTGCCCAAAATCCATCAGCCCAGAATCCCTATACTACCCAAAATCCACCAACCCAGAACCCTTATCCAACCCAATATCCATATCCAGCTCAAAGTCCTTACCCAGCCCAAAATCCTTACCAGATACCTCAGCCAGAAATTAACCCAGCCTTCCCTAGTCCAGCCAGTATATACCAACAGCCAACTCCCCCAGCCACCAAAATGGAGGCCGACATGGAAAATATGAAGACCATGATGCTCAAACTTCTCAACAAAGGGGAATTTTCTACACGGGCACTAGCATTGCAACCTTCAGCAATACTACCCTCAAAGTTCAAAATGCCCGACATAGAAAAATTTGATGGGACTGGATGCCCTATATCCCATTTGAAATCTTATTCCACTGGCATGCAGTCAAGGGGAGCTAGCTTTGAGGCTATGGCTTCCAATTTTCACCTCACCCTAATAGGGGCTGCCAAACAATGGCTAATGTTGTCTGATAGTAGCACTATGAATACTTGGGACCAGATAGCTGAAGCGTTCCTTGAAAGGTACAAAGACAACACCAGTCCTGAAAATAGAAGGGACCTCGAGTCGTGCACCCAAAGGGAAAAAGAAACTTGTGTTGAGTTTGCAGTCAGGTGGAAAAGAAAGTTGGCCCAGACTTTCGACAGACCTGATCCGGCTGAGTCATGCAGAATGTTCATTAAAAACCTCCAGCCCATTTACCTGGAACATATGCGGTATCTCCCCTACACCAACTTTAAAGAAATAGTGGAGATAGGAGCCCGTATTGATGACGATATACGGACTGGGCAACTAAAAACCAATACGCCTCCTAGTTCTTTCCGTTACTCTAAAGGAAAGACAGCCGCACCATCACCAGCCGTCAATATGGAAGGAAATGCCTCAGCCCCATTTTCTACCCAAAATTATAGTTCTGTTCCATGGTACTATGGGTCAGACAGGTCTGTCAATACAGTGGGAGGAAATGATGGCCCTGGCAGAAATTTCATAAATCAGAACAGGGTGAACCGGTATTATGATGAACTGCAAGCTCCCAGTCTGTAATACTGCAGGGGCTAATGGCACATGGAGTGTTAAAGCCTTTGGAGAATTATAAGCCACCAAACCCCCTGCCCAGGAACTGGAATCATGCCTAGTACTGTGAATACCATCGCTGCAGTGGTCACCTCACCGATAAATGTTATACTCTCAAAAATGCCATCCAGGACCTTATAGACGATAAGGTTATTGAAAAGCCTCCACCCAGACCAAATACAGTCAATAACCCCTACCTCAAATCAATATGATTGAGGTTGATGAAAAAATTTGTGTACCCAAGTTCGAAATAAATAAACATCCATTACCATATATCCTTGTTCCTTTTCCTCCATCCTTATCCATAAAAGAGCCTAGCTGTAATATGCTCTCTTGGGACACTATCCTGGGTAGCCAAAATACCTGTAATGTTGAAAAAGCCACTTGGGTTGGTGGAGATGTTAGCCACCTTACCCGATCTGGCCGAGCCTACCAGCCAAACCTGGAAAGAGGTGACCACTCTGGCAAAGATCAAGTGACAGATATTGGGGCTAAAACGGTGGAAGATACTTTATTAGCACAAATGAAGAAAACTAAGGCCAACATTTCCATCTGGGGCTTACTGTGTGCTTCTAAGACCCACCGTGATACGCTGGCCAAGTCTTTAAGCCAGGCAGTCATTCCAATTGAAACCTCCCCAAATGAGCTTACTCAAATGATCGGGAACATCCACTTTGGGAACGTGATAATGTTCACTGATCTAGATCTGCCAAAGGAAGGAACCAACCACATTGATGCTCTTCATATCACTGTGGGAATTTTGGAGAAACGGGTTCCCCGGTTTCGATAGATAATGTGTCTTCATTGAATGTATGTCCCGCCAGCACGTTAGCCAAACTGGGAACAAAAATATTAGAACTCACTCCTTCCTCGCAGACAGTCAAGGCATACGACAACACCAGTCGATGTGTCTTAGGGGTGGTCACTTTAATACTGACTATTGGGCCATTAAAAATTTCGGTAGAATTCCAAGTCCTGGATATACCAGCCACCTTTAGCCTGTTGCTGGGATGCCCTTGGATCCATGGGGTAAAGGGGGTAGCCTCTTCATTACACCAGCGTGTCAAATTCATCCATGATGACCACATAGTAATTATTTTGGCTGATAAAATCGTGGAGAATAAGGAAAACGAGGATATCCCAATCCTCGAGATAGAGCATGAGGATACTGGTATCTTCCTTAGTGGCTTTGAGGTTATCCCCCAAGCTGTGGTCAACGCCATTGAATATGGCCGAGAAACTGACATCATTGGAAAGAAAGTCACCTCCCTAGGAAACATGGTCCCCTTGAACATGTTTCGGAAAATGAATTATATGCCTGGTCTGGGTCTCGGCAGAAATCAGCAAGGGCTTGTTAATTTAGTCCAGGATGAACTTAAGGAATGTATCCTTCCTTTTGGTCTAGGATACACGCCTACTCCAGCTGAAGTAGCCACAGTCATGAAACAGAAACGTGAGAAAAGAAAGGCAGAAAGAGAAAATCGTCCTTATGAATATCCCCCTCTCCAACCATATAGAAAAACCTTAAATGGTTACTTTGTAAGGAAAGGGGAAACTGAAGCCTATCTCATGTTTCCTGAGCCTTGGTTAGACCAGAATGGTAAAAAATGCCCTGGTTGGGAAATCTTTGAAGATGTCAGTCTTCTCTCGGATAGAATAGAACAGGTTACCCTGGAGCCCCGTAGCACTGCATATAAAACTGTCACTGTAGAAAATACTTGGTCCATAGACCAAGACGATTATGCTTTGACCCTGCTAGATGATGATGGTCTAGGAGACAGCTTCTGGGTATGATAGACAGAGGCACTTATTATATAAAGCTCCATGAGTTTGCCGAGCTTTATTATTGCCGATAAGCCTCAGAGAACCGGTATACCACGATCGCCCGCTGACGCCCGCAGATCTAGTGGACCGCTTTGGATATACTATCCCTATTCCTTCCCCTAGCTTTACAGATTGGTCATCTACCGATCCGCTACCTAAAGTTGAGGATCTCAAACCCCAGGTCCTCAATAATGTAATAAACCCTGTACAGTTTGCTTTTAGTGATAATCTGAATGTCTTTGCTTATTCCTTAGTTGCACCTACATTAAAAGACACATTAAATAATAATTATGATAATGAGTCATTTAATGAAATGGACCCAAAAGATAAAAATTATTTGCTTGAGCTTGTAAAGTCAGTTGAACACCGTGAACGTAACCATTCATCGCCAGAAGACAAGACCTCCCACTATCAATGTGGGCGGACAATGAAATCAAAGAAATCAAAATCGACAGCTACCTGCAAGGCTCTGAAAGGGTAGCACTCATCGATTTCCTCAAAGAATTCGTGGACATATTTGCCTGGTCCTTAGAGATGTTAATAGGTCCAGCCCTAATGGTTTCGGTCCAACCATAACGGTTTCGGTCTAGAATAGGTCCGGTTTAGTCGGTTATCACTGTCGTCCGGTCAAAAACCTAACGGTTTCGGTCTGGCCCTGTCAGTTTTGGTTCAAACCTGTGGTTTCCAGCCAATGATTAAACTTGTACATTTTTCCCAATTTCGAGGCTTGTACGCTTATTTTAACGTATTATACGCGTCCCGTATATTATACTAACAATATTAAAGTTGTTAATCGGTCCAACCCTAACGGTTTTCGATATTATACCCATCCCGTATGTTACTAACTATACTAAACCGTATGCAAGTCGGCTTCCGGTTCAACCTTAATGGTTTTCGATCTGGGCCTAACGGTTTCGGTTCCTTAACGGTCCGACTTAAACGGTCCATCTAAAATTTCAACCCCGACTGCCAAGGCTAGTTGCCTGTAAAAACCTAACGGTTTCTGCTGTTCGAACCTACTGCTTTCGACCCTATTAACATCTCTAATCGGTCCCACGAAGATATGCGCCTGTTGGTTAGACCCATTTTAGTCGAACACCTGATCCCCATATATCCTGGATGCTCGACCACCAGCAAAGTCTACTCCACCGTCAAGCCAAGGAATGGTCGCTACAAGTTAAAGAAGAAATCATGATACTGGTAGGCGTACAATTTCATTCGGGTAGTTGAATACCCGATCCTGGCAGTCCAATAGTGACCTCGCTAAACCCAACGGAAGGTTCGGATACGTGTAGATTTCGCGACCTCAACAAGGCGTCGCCCAAAGATAACTTCCCTTTACCCAATATGGATATTGTGGTAGACGTCGTCGCTTTTCACAAAGTTCGATCCTTCGTCGACGGCATATTGGGCTATAATCAAATCAAAATGGCAGCAGAGGACCAGGAGAAGACTTCATTTACTACTCCTTGGGGTACTTATTGCTATCCTTGTCATGCTATTTGGGCCGAAAACGCTGGCTATTTACCAAAGGGTCTGCCACCACCCTTTTCCACGACATGATCCACAAAAGAAATGGAGGTCTATGTTGATGATATGATCGTGCATTCCACGCCAACAATGCTTCATATCAAAGACCTTCGAAAATTCTTCGAAAGGTTAAGGAAGCACCAAATGAAGCTTAACCCCACCAAATGCACATTTGGAGTTACCAAAGGCAAGGTCACGGGATTCTTAGTAACCGCCACAACACGCATTCGGTGAGGGGTTATGCTTTCTGTGGAGTTCCTGGAATTGCTCCGTGCCCAGCGCCCTGGATGTGGGTGCGTGCAGAATGCGGTGACATCCACTATCAGCGCCTCACTCTCCCTTTTTTAGGCGAGGACGAAATCAAAAGTGCGCAGAGGAGTCTTTGAATAAGCGCGTTGGAATGCGCCTCGGTTGCCTTTAGTGGATTTTGATCCAATATGGGAGCTTTGGGTTTTCTATGTCAATTTATCCCTTTTTAGGGGATACCAGATATAGGAATGCATCACCCTTCTATTCCCATTCTCCCTTTTTTTAGGGAAAACGTGAAAGTGCAAGGAAGGAATGTTGCAGTTCCCCACTATGGATTTTATGAAAATAGCTTTATGGCCTATCTCGATCACTATGGGTTCTTTGGGTTTTCTACGCCAAGTTATCCCTTTTTAGGGGATACCAGACATAGGAATACATCACCTTTCCATTCCCATTCTCCCTTTTTAGGGAAAACGGAAAAGTGCAAGGAAAGATGTTGCGAGGCCCCACCGATCCAAAATGTTTTAGAGTAGCCATCTTTATTTTAAGGAATAAATAAAGCAAAACCAAAAAAGAAAACCGTAGATAAAAAAACGGGTTCCGGAGGCTAAGTTATTTAGGAAGGTGCTAGGCACCCAACTCGCTCTTTCGGTCTCAAAAGCTTTTTGGGTAAAGTATGCTTTTTGTTATATTTATTTAACAGATAAATAAAGCATTAATCGCCTACAAATACATCCATTTGTCTACATTATTTACAGACTTGCAATTGTCTCTTTACAAATAATTACAGATATACTTGAAAATATTTGGCTATAATAACGGCTCTATTACATAATATTTCCTAATCTAATCCGGCAGACAACGGCTTATATTGACTACATTGGGCGGATTTTAAATACAAATTTAAATAATAAATGAGCGGAAAAGTAAATGGATAAATAAAATAACGCCCTTAAAGGTTTTACCTTTTAGAGCGGGTGTGCTCGCTTCTTTCTCGAGAGGGAGACTTTTATTGCCGCCGATGTGATTTGGGCGAGTGACGGCTTATATATGGTGTTTTTGGCTCACTCACTCAGCGTAATGACGGCTTAGTTTTTGTGGTTTTGGCTTATTTGGTTGGGCGGAATAACGGCTTATATGGGTTGATTTTCAGCCTATTACTCGGGCAGAGTAACGACTTACTTTATGGTTTTTGGGCCGGGGAAATAAGGTGGATACCTAGCTAGGGGACTAAGGCTCGCCTCTACCGGTTGGTTTTGTGTTTGGAGGAGATTTGGCAGAGTCGAGGCTTTTTGAGGTGATCGCTCGCTATCTCACTTCTCTCTCTATTTCTCCAACAGTAACGAACGCCAAGAATTTTTATCGATAAAAAGTGTGTCAATGAAGAGCCGGGCTCAGTATTTATAGGAGGAAATGAGGACATCGATGGAATTAAAATTCCTTCCTTGTGCATCAGCCGGCTTGTACACAGTGCGGGAGAGTTTGCACTTTACGACAAAAGAAGGAGAAAACTGGACGCATCACAACACAGAATTGGGCGCAATGAAGCAAATTGGGCGCCATGCCCAATTTCCATGTGGGTGGCGCCTAATTTTTCAAAGTTTCGATTTTTGCACTTTCGTCCCTCGGTTCATCCTTTTGCGCATCCTCGCTTTGTCCTTTTGCACTTTGACCTCAGAACTTGACATTTGTTAATGTTTTAACAGTTTTGATATTTTATGTCATGTCACATACCAGGGGTATGAAATTTAGGTGTCTACAGAGCCCCTCAATGATGGAGTCTACGTGTAACCCGCAGCTTACTGAGTAGACGAACATCGTTGATAAGAATAGACTCTCCAATTTTGTTCAATTGTAAAACGAGGGAGAAAGATGCAATAGGTGGAAGTTATAATGCAGCAATTTATAATGTGAGACAAACCTCCATATCCTAGACATCTTTAGTCGGTTATAGCAGGTTATCGCAGCTTTTAAGCAGATATGCAAATTAAGTGCTCGATGGTCTGACCTACTAATGTAGGTCGCCACGTATCCCTTAATAAAGGAATCGGACCAAACGTAGTTCGGCCAAAACCTAAACCATCATTCATGCAACGGCCGTGCTTACCGAAATAGGTCGCCACGTATCCTTATACAAGGAATCGACCGAGACGTAGTTCATTCAAATTGGGACCAAATGCCGCGGCAAGTGTTAGTGGTGCAAGTGCGGCAATGCTAAATGAGCAAGTGCATGCAAAGCTTTATCAAATGAGTGCCGCAAAGGTAAATAACGTGCCGTGTTTGGTCGCATCTACCGAGATAGATCGCCACGATCCTTAGCCAAGGAATCGACCAATCGTAGCTCGCCTCGGTCAGTGCAGTGAATTGTTTCCTAGGAACTCAACCTCTACCGAGAACAAGACCTTTCCCTATAAATCCGGTCGCTGCACTCTTAAAGGAAAGTTTCCACACGCCCAATGAATGGAATGCATTGCCTCCTCAGAACTCGCCTTCAACGGAGAACAAGACCTTTCCCTATTAATCGTGGCTGGGTACCCTTAAAGGAAAGTTTCCAAACATTAATCAAATGCACTGCTAAAAAGGAAAATACCTTCCTTTCCTTTACCTTTGCCGTGTTCATGCAACAAATTACTGATGTTGTTGCTTTTGCCGCTTTACGCTTTACTGCTTTCGCAGACTTTCTTTGGGATTTTTCTTTTCATCACTGTTTCCATTCTTCGCTGAAAATCTCTTCCCCTGTCCCGCTATGTTTTCGGCTATAGCTGGAAAATTTTCTTGATGCTGCTGCATTTTCTTTAGTGTTCCCTCTAACCTTGGTCAGAAGCTTCTTTTTCTTGCTACAGCATTTCTTGGTACCAGCTGAAATCATCTTTTCTTTGCTGCTGTTTTCTTTTCGCTCAATTTTCTAGCTTCAGCCGAAAATTTCATCTTGTGCCGCCGCATTTTCTCTTGTTGCATGTATTCATAAATTTTTCCTTTCTTTTCTCGTACATGCATTTTCCCCTCTCCCGATTTTTGTTTTGTTTGTTTGTTTTTTTTTTTTTCTGCTTTTGTCTTGTTTTGTTTTTTTTTTGCATGCCTGCCACTTTTCTTTATTTGCATGCTTATTACCACTTTTTTTTTCTCTTTTTTTTTCTTTATTCTGCATGCTCACCATTTTTCTTTATCTGCATGCTTATTACCTCTTTTTTTTTCTTCTTTTTTGGTCCGCCTGGATATACTTCTGATCTGCTAGATTTTGGCACTATTTGACACTTTTGAAGCATTCCTGACTTTATTAATGATGCTTATGCATGTCCTATTTATGCCTAAATGATGCAATTAAGTAATGATGCATGCAATTTATTTTTACGATGCATGATTAAACTAGTGGTCACTATTTGACCCTACCATGCATGATTTATACTATAAATGCAAATGGGGCTATATGATGCATGCTTATGCTGCAGGGACATAGTGAATGCCATAAAAATATTTATTTTTCTGATTGGTGGCATTTTATTTTCTTTTTTAGCGCACCCCTAATGCAGCTTATTGGATAATAAATGCAAATGCTGGATGCATGTACTACTTTATTTAATGCAAATGTGATGTCTAAAAATTATGAGATGTTTATTAACATGATGCATGAGTATTATTTATTTTCTCGTGCATGCAATAATGCAAAATGCAGTACATATTTTTAAGATGCAAAATGTATTTTTATAATGCCTAAAATGCAAAAATGTTTATCTATATGCAAAACAATACAAATTTTTTTTTTTGTTTTTTGTTTTGTTTTGTTTTTTTTTATTGTTTTTTGAAAAAAAAGAACCTGTACAATGCAATCTAGTTTTATATGATGCAAAATAAATAAAATAAATAAATAAAACACATACAGACTCAAAACGCACGCACAAAGCAAAGCTATACCGCCCTAACAGGTAATGGCACGCTGTTTCTCCAAAATGGATTTTAAAGGAAAATACCTTCGGGTTCGAACATGCTTCCCTTTTTCTTCTTTTTTTTTTGTGGTATGCGGGGAAAGAAAAAGGCAGATATCTCCTCCTGCTCTTGGCCATATATTTGTTGCAGGGCTATATTTGGCATAAGGCTATTCTCATAGCCCCTGCATTTTTCTTCACAATCAGACAGAGCAGCAGTGAATGGGAGGAATCCAAGTCGTCCGGCTGTTTCAGGATAATGGCAACGCAGATGATGAATAGGACGAGGATACTTCTGGTGCTTCTCATTCTGATGAGACTAAGCCTTTTCTGTGCCTTGCAGAAAAAGTATATGGGCCCGGCCGGGCGGACGTCGCAGACATTGATGGACCACCTTGGGGCTTAGGCTGCAAAACAGGGGATAGTTTCTGGGAAAACAAGGGGAGATATAGGCAATAATAGATATGTACATGCAATTAATGTATAATCTAAATTTTTTAGCAATTATTCCTAAGTTGCACCTTAGGACCTGTAATATTATATTTTATTGTTTTGCTGCGAGCTTTTGTCGTGGTGTTTCCTTTTCTTCTGTCAGTCGAGCCTCTTGCATGCTGAAGACTGGAGGTAGGATGCCGATGTTTCAAAGAGTGCTTTCCCTCCCCTTATTCTTCTGATATATGATTTTATTTGGCTCTAACTTTTGCCTAGACTGCCCTTTCGGGTTTTCAACCTAGCGAGCCTTTATTTAATTTTTTTTACGTGCTCTAATTTTTCCTAGGCCGCCCTTTCGGGTTTTCAGCCTAGCGAGCCCTTATTTCTCATTTTTATTTATTTATATTTATTTTTTCTTTTATGCCCTAACTTTTGCCTAGGCCGCCCTTTCGGGTTTTCAGCCTAGCGGGCTGGAGAGGGAAGCACTTGCCAGATAGGGTGTCTCAAGCATCGAGCTCATTGAGAAGAACAAGGTCTTTTCTTTCATGGCTTATGCAACCGATCCTTTGACAATGACATCGTGGAAGAAAGTGGTAGCAACCTTTTGATGAGTAGCCCCAGCATTTTTTGGCCCAGGCGGCATGACATGATAGCAGTAGGTTCCCCCAAAGGGTGGTTAATGAGGTCTTTTCTTGGTCTCCTGCTGCCTTTGATTTGAGTATAGCCCAGCATGCCGTCGACGGAGGATCTGACTTTCTAAGCAGCAACAGTCGTCTATCACAATATCAATATTGGGTAGAGGGAAATTATCTTTGGGTGACACCTTGCTGAGGTCGCGGAAGTTTATGTAGATCCAGACTTTCCTATTGGGCTTGGGAATGGTCACTATTTGGACAGCCAGATCGGGTATTTTTCTCTTCTTTTTTTTTAATTTTTTTATTTTTTTTTACCCGAATGAAGTTGACGTGCGGCTGTTTCATGCTTTCCCTTTTTTTTTAACTTGTAGTGACCATTCTGGCTTGATGCGGTGGAGCTTTTGCTTGATTGGCCGAGCATCCGGACATATGGGGATCCGGTGTTTGGCTATGGCTAGGTCTACCCCCGACACATCTTCATAGGACTAGGTAAACATGTCTACGAACTCTTTGAGGAGATCCATGAGTGTTATCCTCTTCAGAATCTTGCAGGTAGTTGCCGATTTTGACTCTTTTGATTTCATTGTCCAGCCCCAGATTGATAGTGGGTAAGTCTTCAGTTGATGTTGATGAATGATGTTGTTCCTGGTGCTCTACTGACTTTTCCAGCTCAAGCAAACACATTTTTTTTTATCTTTTTTTTTTGGTCCTATTAAATGACTCATCATTATAATTATTTAATGCGTCTTTTAATATAGTTGCAACTAAGAAATAAGCAAAGACATTTAGGTTATTATTAAAAGCAAACCGTACAGGGTTTATTACATTATTGAGGACTTGGGGATTGAGATCCTCAATTTTATGGAGCGGATCGGTAGATGACCAATCCGTAAAGCTAGGGAAAGGAATAGGGATAATATATCTGAAGCGGTCCACCAGATCTGCGGGCGTTAGAAGCGGGCCGGTCGTAGAATACTAGTTTTGCGGAGGCTTATTAGAAACAGACTCAAACTCAGCAGGGAGCTTCTCGTAATCAGTACCTCTGCCTATCATGTCCAAGAAGTTTTCACCAACCTCAATCATGTTGATTTTAGGTAGAGGGTTATTGACTATATTTGGTCTGAGAGGAGGCTTTTCAATATCCTTATCATCTATAAGATCCTGAATAGCATCTTTGAGCAGATAACATTTATTAGTGAGGTGGCCACTGCAGCGATGATATTCACAAGATCGGGCATGATTCCGTGTCCCGGGCGGGGTCCGTGGCTTATAATTTTCCATAGGCTTTAACACTCCTTGTGCCTTTAGCCCCGAGATTACAGATCGGGAGGCTTGCGCTCATCATAATGACGGTTCGATTTACGAAATTTCTTCGGGCCATTATTCCTCCGATGTGTTGACAGACCTGTCCGCTCCATAAGACCATGGAACAGTGCCATAACTTTGGGTAGGAAAAGTGGCTGATGCATTCCCTACCATATTGACGGTTGGTGCGGGTGTGGCTGCAGCTGTCTTCCCTTTAGAGTAACGGAAAGAGCTAGGAGACGTATTGACTTGTAATTGCCCCGTCCGTATATCTTCATCAATACGGGCTCCTATCTCTACTATTTCTTTAAAATTGGTGTAGGGAAGGTACCGCATGCGTTCCAAGTAAATGGGCTGGAGGTTTTTGATGAATATTCTGCATGACTCGGCTGGATCGGGTCTGTCAAAGGTTTGGGCCAACTTTCTTTTCCACCTGACCGCGAACTCAGCACAGGTTTCTTTTTCCCTCTGGGTGCACGACTCAAGGTCCCTTCTATTTTCAGGTCTGGTGTTGTCTTTGTACCTTTCCAGAACGCCAGCCTATTTGGTCCCACGTATTCATGGTATCGCTATCGACAACATTAGCCATTGTTTGGCGCCCTATTAGGGTGAGGTGAAAATTGGAAGCCATAGCCTCAAAGCTAGCTCCCCTTGATTGCATGCCAGTGGAATAAGATTTTAAGTGAGATATAGGGCATCCAGTCCCATCAAATTTTTCTATGTCGGGCATCTTGAATTTGAAAGGCAATATTGCCGCAGGTTGTAATGTCAGTGCCCGCGTAGAAAATTCCCCTTTGTTGAGAAGTTTGAGTACCATGGCTTTTATATTTTCCACGCCGGCCTCTACTTTGGTGGCTAGGGGAGTTGGCTTTTGGTATACCGGGCCGGATTAGGGAAAGGTTAATTTCCGCGTGTTTGGTAAGGATTTTGGGCTGGATATGGATATTGGGCTGGTGGATTTTGGGTAGATGGATTTTGGATTGTTTCGGCTGGGTGGCCAGAATCATTATAAGGTAAATAAGTGGTAACTTGGTCTGGCGGGTTATAATTTGGTGGGTCCATATGTGAGTTGTTCTGGAGTGGGTTGGTTATGGGAACAAGGAGGTCATTTGGGTTTTGGGGAACTTTGGTGCTTGGGGAAGGATATGAATGATATGACGGGTAAGGGTTGATATTTGGGTAGTAGGGAGTTGGTGGAGGATTGGGATTTGGGGTTGTGGCTATATTTGGTGGGTTAGTGTTTGGCTGAGGAATTGGGTTTGGAGGCACATGAGATATGGATGCTTCCTGGGGGACTATAGGGGAAGAGTTTACCTCACCACTGGGTTTATGACCTTGTATAAGACTTGTTATTTGGCTTAGCAAGCGTTCATCATGTCGTGCATCCGTTCGGTCTAGCCAACTGCATTGCCGAGTCGGAGCATATCCTCGAGCCCCGAGTACCGCTCAGCCATACTATCCATCGATTCATCTCGATACGCGATTTCGCACTTGTTTCGTATCATCGAAGGAAAATGGGTTTTGATGTATCTGGTCAAGGCTTTCTGGGTTTGGAGTACAACGTGCCTTTATTAGTATATTTTATTAATTATTTTCCCTACAAATTGACCGGATAAGCACCTACTTAATTTTGACAGCCTCGTGACTTTTCCAACAAGGATTCTTTCTCCAGAGTATAGGACCAACGTATTCCACCTGCCTTTCAACTCCCCGAGATCGGACTAATCCCAAGCGAAGGGCCTATACTCTTTTCGGGATCCACCATTCGAAATGGTCTAGGTCGAGCATTAGAAAATAATAAATCAGCCCCAATGTATTATTTTTTTCGACTTGCGCAAATTTTTTTTGACTTGTGCAAATTTTTTTTTGACTTGCGCACATTTTTTTTTTTGACAAGGGCTGACCCATGATTTAAAAATGCAAAAACCGGTCTGTCTTTGAAGTGTCATAAGAATCTATATGCAGTCTAACGTTGGCTCATGCAGGGGGTAGGCTGGCCATGGTGTAGGGTAGCAATTCAGAATATATTTATATGCATGTGCGTGTCTGCGGTATCTAAAAACAAAAAGTTTTTTTTCTTTTTTTTTATAGATATAGAAATAGAAAATAAAACAGATATGGCCTGTCTTGCTGTTATGTGTGGATTTTCTCGGCTTTTTAGTTTGAGCGCGAGCAAGCAAGCATACCATCAAGAAATAGAAAGAAAAGTGGGGAATCTATCTATTCCTATTAATTACAAATTTGTCCTATATCCTCAAAATAAAATGACAGAATGAATACAAATATATATATATATATATATATATTGTGCGAAATGAAAATAAAGCAGAATAAAATAATAAATAGGGCCGAAAATGAAGCGATATTTAAAATAAAGGACCGGCCCTTTTGTTGTGCTGCCCGAAAATTATTGCATTATTGCACATAAAATATTGCATATATATATATATATATATATATATATATATATATATATATATATTTATTTATATTATTATTTTTTTGCATTTATTTTTGAAAAAATACGAATATTTTCAAGTATATCCGTAACAGTGTTTGGAATGAAACTGCTGCAAGATGGAGGATCAAATCCACAAATATAGACACTGATGTTAAAGGAACGCAATATTCAAGTATTTAAATTAATATAACAAACATACTTTAGCCAGAAACAAAAGAAAAAAAAGTTTTGGTTACTGAGTCTAGCCCTTCATTTTTATTTATTAATATAAAAACGATCTCCCCAGCAGAGTCGCCACTGTGGGTTCCCAGGAATTGCTCCCGCGCCCCGCGCGCCCTTGGATAGGGGTGCGCGTACGTGCGGATGCGGTGACATCCACCGCTCTCGTTCCACCCTCCCTTTTTTAGGGGAGGACTGTTGATTCTTATGTTAGATTTATATCTTTTCAATTCATTACATTAGTTTTATACTTCAGTGGCTAATCGGGTGCGTATCGATTAGCGTGCAACCTGTATAGAACTTTGCCTTGTATAGTTTTATAGGACTTCACGGGTTCGAAGACCTCTTCACGCCTTCACCGAAGACACGCTTAAAGCTTAAAGACAGACCTTGTGTCCACTGGTCTCTTATGACGTGTCCAATCCAGCAACGACTCATTGGATTAATTCATTCTTATTCTACATCTTTATTTGAATTAAATCCAAGACATTCCCTGACATATCAAGCCGCCGAAAGCAACCTTTCCGAAAAGCAGGAAGACTTTTCGTCCTGAACAGTGAAAGCATGAAAAGCAGACCGTCCCCTAGTCTCTGCAACAACTCTCAGATCTGACACCTAAATCGCCCACCTTTTTGAAAGATCTCAGAAATCATTACCTGCTCTAGATATCTGTGAAGACGAAAATCCTTGACGACCCCATGCATTTAATGCATTGATGAAAAGAGTTGAAGTCTTCGCTTCTCCAACGGATCTTTTGAAGTGCACCCGCTATAAATCTGCCGCAATTGAAGACTGGAACCAAGCATGAGTAATCAATCGAACACTTAAAGGATTGCTCGAAACTTCATAACTCCAAGTCCTTCACCGGTGCAATCAAGAGATCCTCAACAGATCTAGAAGTCCTCGTCAACAACAAGAAGCAGCTCATCAACATTTATTGTTTTATCTTCTTGTTGTTTACTTCCATTAAACTATATTTGCAATTAAATATCCTGTTTTACAGATATTTAATTCCCTAGACCCCAAACACAAGTCAATATTTTGTACACGATCCATTAGGGATATTCTTTGTAATTGATCTAGTGGAAAACATAGTGCACAATTTAAATCCAAGGTTGACTGCCTTGGTGGTGGACGTAGCACTCATTATAGTGTGAACCATCCCAAAATACTTGTGTTATTCCTTATTGTTTGTCTGATATTTGAACTGCAAAATTACTTTGATTATCTTTATCCATTTACAGCAGAACTTAAGTAATTTGTAAAGGTCTACTGGTAGTCTTTATCGGCAGACCTGGAACAACTACTTTGAAGGTCTTCCGCTACTTGAATCTTTTCGATAGATTGCAAGTATCTTTCAAAGTATTTACCAAAAAGTTTTAAGTGTTTAATAAGCTATTCAACCCCCCTTCTAGCTTATTATTGTGCCCGTTGGGACCCACAATTGGTATCAGAGCCTTACTCTTTGAAAACAAGTTTTTCCAAGATTAAACTCTTGAGAGATACGATATAATGGCACAAACACACTACATGCTGCCTACATCTAATGCTAACCACGTCCCAATATTGGACGAAGGACATTTTGATGTATGGAAGGATAAAGTAATGAGATTTATGAACTCTATTGACAACAGATTATGGAAATGTGTTACTGCAGGTCAACATGTACCAATGAAGGCAAATCTTCTAGCCTCCATTCTTTGGGAATCCTGCGAAGTACCTAAAGAAGAATCTGAATGGACGAGAGGATGATAGAAAGTGGTAGAACTTGACAAGAAAGCAATCAACATAATCACCACTCTCTAGACACAAGCACATACCGACAAGTGATTCGATGTACAACCGCTGCAAAAGAGATGTGGGAAGCTCTTGTGGAATACTTGGAAGGAGACCAAGACACAAGAGACAACAGAAAATATACATACATCCACCAGTTTGATTCTTTCAAAAAAGATCCTAAGGAAACCTTGAGACAAGCATACGATCGCTTCAGTGAGGTAATTAATAGTTGCTTTTCTCTAGGTAAAACGTATGACAAAAATGAAATGAACATGAGGTTTCTAGGCTCTCTAGGTAGCTTATGGCATGTGAAGACCACGGCTATGAAAGAATCAAAGAACTTAAACGAGATGACTCTTCGTAGTCTCTACGCAAGTTTGAAGGTTTATGAACTTGAAGTTAATCAAGCTCTAGAGCAAGACAAACAGTTCGAGCGTGTCTTTGCCAGCCATGGTCCAAGAAGAAATCACTGTTGAAAACAAACCTTCCACTTCTTCCTGTGAAAATGACTTTTTATCAGATGAACAATTTGCAATGTTTGTAAAACGTTTTCAAAAATTTGCAAAATATGGAAGGAAGAACACACACCAACAACCTTTTAGGAAAAATGGTGAAAGCTCATCTAAGGAAGAGCTTGTGTGTTATAATAGAAAACACGGTCATTTTGCCTCAAAATGTCCTAAGCCAAAATTTGAAGCATACCGAAAACCCTCTTTTAGAAAATTTCAAAAACAAAAGGGTATGTTGGCTGAAGACATAGAAGACAAACAGGTTGCTACATGGTTTGAGACTGATTCAGAAGAGGAGGAAGAGGATTGTGAGCAAGCTAACATATGCTTTATAGCTCATGATTCAGTCCTACCTATGACTCGAAAATGAAGTTGTAGTTTCACCTAGTCCTTTGGACAAAAATGAAACCAACGGTGACTTCAAGATGGAAGAAGAACTTCTCAAGGATAATCGGGATATGCTTGAAGAATTTAATTCCTTTAGAGTAGCCTATGTTAAACGGCCAAGAACGTGAGAAACTTACATGAGAAATCTATGATGGCGGTGAGATTCAAACTCTCAATAGGCGTCAACAAGAGAGTATCAAGCAAGGAAGGAAGAAAACAAATTCCTTTATGACAAAATTGATTGTCTATCGAGCACATCAAAGGACTTGACCTAGAGAAAATTGCCTTGCAAAAGACAATTGACTCTGGAGCGACTCAAGGATGCATTCGAAGAAATCCTTTCAAGCCAAAAATCTAGTAATGATAAAGCGGCATAGGATATTCGGATGTGCCTCTTCCGACAATCTCTTCGGTCATAGAGAAAGGTGAATCCTCAGAGGCGCAAATGATATATCCTTCTCTAAACAGACATTTGGAAATATAGGGAAACAAGGCCTTGGTTATTCAAGTGTTCCTTACGTTTACCCCAAAGTTCAGAAAGGAAAAGCCAAAATGATTGACTCAAATGAGAAACCTGATAAGGTAACGGTAGAGAAAGTGAAGTCTGCAACAGCTATGCCAAGGCAAAGTCTGCTGGCGGTAGACCTACTGAACCTCTACCGGTAACTATCAAGTTTGTCTATGAAGCAGGCAAGGCTCCTTTACCTGTTGAAGGTAAACTTAAAGGTATTCTACCGAATCCTTCGAAAAGTAATCAACGAGAAAAGCTAAAGCTAAGTGTCCGTTGGTAACCTACCTAGAAAGATTCGAAAGAAACCAATTAAGTCTACCATCAACAAACAAAATTGAACCAAGAATGGATGTCAAGAAAAGGAATAATCATAAGTACTCTTCGGTTGAAGTCACTAACAGGTTCTCAATGGACTTTCCATTTATGTCACTCTTGCAATTGCCTAGGCCATCGGCACCGAATGCACGCTAAGGTTCACTCCAAGATCGAGAGACCTAGTTCTCTCAAGGTCAAGCAGGTATGGGTTCCAAAAGGTTGCTAATCCTTAGGACCCGAAAGAAAATAAAGGGTACCTTGTTTGCTTTAATTTCTTTTCAGGAATGCTTCATGGCTATAGAATCGAGAAAACAAAGACATCGGTACCTAGGCGGTGGTCGCTCAAGACACATGACTGGGAACAGAAGTCTTCTTACAGATATAGCTGAAGCAAAAGGACCCACTGTTATTTTCGGAGATAATGCAAGAGGAAAAACAATTGGATATGGCTCAATTACTAGAGGAAGTCTCTCCATCAACAAAGTTTCTCTAGTAAGTGGTTTAAAGCACAATCTTCGAGCATATCTCAGTGCGACAAAGGACTTCTATGCCAATTCAACTCCAACCGGTGCCTCATCAAAGGCAGTGAATCTGCTCTACAATCTTGACCAGGCAATAGACAAGGAAACGTCTATGTCGTGGACTTAAATCTTCTAGGGAGATTCTCAAACACGTGTCTAGTAGCCAACAATGTTCGTGACAACGGTGGCTATGGCACAAGCGTCTCGATCACCTCAACTTCAAGCACCTCTCCAAGCTCTCCAAAAATGGGCTTGTCAAGGTCTACCTACGGTGTCTGCCGACCATGACGAAGTTGTAAAGCTTGCCAACTAGGAAAACTTTCCAAGTCTTCCTTCAAAAGAAAGTCTGTATTGTCTACAAACAGACCTCTTCAACTTCTGCATATGGATCTCTTTGGACCTATCACAACAGCCAGTATTTCAGGAGACAAGTACACACTTGTAGTAGTTGACGACTACTCTAGATTCACTTGGATTGAAACAATGACATCTAAAGATGAAACGTATGATCTAGTCACTACTCTTTTTAGAAGACTTCAAACTCAAAAGCTTGAAGACATAAGCGACATAAGATCAGACAACGGCACTGAATTCAAGAACAATGGTGTAGAAAAGTACTGCGATGACCACGGGATCGACCACAACTTCTCTGCCGGTACTCCTCAACAAAACGGTGTAGGCGAGCGGAAGAAACGAGAACACGATTGAAGCGGCAAGAACAATCTTTGGCGAAGCCAAACTTCAAAGTATTTTTGGGCGGCGATCAACACCGCATGTTTTACCCAAAATAGATCCACAGTAAACAAGTTTCATAATAAAACTCCATATGAAATATGGAGAGGAAGATCCCCAACATAGGATTTCTTAAAATCTTCGGTCAGAAATGTTTCATTCTTTATAATGGAAAAGAATATAGAGGAAAATTTGATGCAAAATCAGACGAAGGAATTTTTCTGGGGTATTCCAAACATTCAAAAGCATTTCGCATTTTCAGTAAAACAAATTTAAAAATTTTAGAATCTGTGCATGTTTCTTTTGATGAATATGACTTGTTAGAGCCTAGAAAGGCTCGAGCGTTGCTAATGATTCGATAATGATGAGGCAGTACAAATACAACATCTACTTCCACTCCTCATCGAAAAGCGGCAGCTGGACCCCTCAAGTACCGATAACCTACAAGAACTCTGCCGGTGCCGATAACAACTCTTCGTTGACCACGAACCCATCTCTTACTTTCTACCCCAAGCACCTTTACTGATCACTCATCCTTCTTGTTCACGAGAAAATGAAGGTTTTGAAGATTCTATCTCTTGAACGATTTTGGTGAATCTCCTTCTCAACCTACTCAGAATTCTTAAGGGAAGAACCCACAGTGATCTTCCTCCAAGCGTTATTGAAGCAAGAGATCATCCCATTTCTCAAATCATTGGTGATCTCAACACAGGAGTTCGTACGAGAAATAAAGTTCGAGAAGAAACTATGTTTGCTTATGCATTTGTTTCGGAACTCGAACCAAAGAAGATTGATGAAGCTATCGAAGATCATAAGCGGATTGAAGCTATGCAAGAAGAGTGAACCGGTTTGAAAGATGTAAGGTGTGGAGCTTAGTTCAAAGACCGTGATCATCCGGTCATCGGCACCAAGTGGGTTTTCGAAACAAAAGAGATGAAGAAGGAAATGTCACCAGAAATAAAGCTAGGCTGGTTGCACAAGGCTACCGACAGGAAGAAGGAATTGACTTTGATGAAACTTTTGCTCCTGTTGCTAGATTAGAAGCAATCAGAATCTTTCTAGCCTATGCATCGTTCATGGACTTCAAAGTGTATCAGATGGATGTAAAGAGTGCCTTTCTGAATGGTGATCTTCAAGAAGCGTATACGTGGAGCGACCTCGGGATTTGTCATTTCGGACAAAGCTGGATCACGTCTACCGACTCAAGAAAGCTCTCTGGCTGAAGCAAGCTCCTAGAGCTTGGTATGAAACTCTATCCAAGTTCTTAATAGAACAAGGATTCGTGAGAGGAAGAATAGACACTACTTTATTCATCCTCAAGCACAAAGGCCATTCTCTTACAGTACAAATCTATGTGGGCGACATCATCTTTGGATCAACTAACCAAAGCCTATGTAAAAGATTCGAGAAGGCGATGCAAAGCAAGTTCGAGATGAGCATGATGGGTGAACTTACCTACTTTCTAGGACTGCAGATACAACAGACTTCGATGGAATCTTCATCAGCCAAACCAAATATGCAAAGGAACTAATCAAGAAGTTCGGTCTTGATTCAGCTAAAGGATTCGAAACTCCAATGTCTACCGACTGCCATCTTGACAAAGATGAAAAGGGAAAGCAAGAGAACATGACCAAGTACCGAGGAATCATAGGTTCACTTCTTTACCTTCTTGCTAGTAGACGACATTATGTTTCTTTGTTTGTGTTTGTGCTAGATTTGAGCAGATCCAAAAGAGTCACATTTGCTTGCTTGCCAAGCGTATCATTAGATATGTCTCAAAAACAACAAATCTAGGCATCGGTATTCCAAAACCAACAATTTCAATCTAGTTGGATACTCGGATGCAGATTATGCGACTTGAAAGTGAGCGAGAAGAAGCACCGGGGACTTGTCAATTCCTTGGAAATAGACTTGTCTCATGGTCTTGCAAGAAACAAGGATCGGTTGCAAACTCAACCACGAAGTTGAATACATTCTTTGCAAGCATTTGTTGCTCTCAACTTCTATGGATGAAGCAACAACTAGTGGACTACAACATCAAGGCGAAAGCGCCCAATCATGTGTGACAACACATCGGCAATTCGATCTCCAAAAATCGATGATGCACTCCAAGACAAAGCACATTGATATTCGTTATCACTTCCTCAAAGATCATGTGGAAAAAGGTAACATCGGTTTGGAATATGTTCCAAGCGAGCATCAATTAGCGGAACATTCTCACAAAACCACTTGGATGCCACCGGGTTTGCTTATTTAAGGAGAAATCTTGGTATGATTGATCCTCTTGCTTAATTTCAACATTTTTGTTAAGTTTCTTTCATACGGTAGACCTAGTTTTAGACGATCGGAAGGCGTAAGTTCTCCTTTAGGAAGACTTAAAGGTCGATATTCTTACTTAGTCTATTTTTTTGCTAAAGAGGTTTCTAAAGCAATAAAGGGGTCAAGGATAAAATTTGGTACTTAAGAAAATATCTTAAGTTCCGCTTTCTCAAGCGATATTTTCTCGCCTTTAAATAGTCCTTGAACCGTCATTTGCAAAACTTCTGAAACCCTTTGACAAAATATTTCTCTCTCTATTCATACTCTCTCTACTGTAACTACTTTCTGCAAATCCAAATCCTTCTTGTTTCTTCTTCTCATCGACGACAATGGTACGCTTCTCTCTTCTCTACTTGAAACTTACTACGTACTGTTCTGCATTTCATTTCATAACCTAAAATTGTTTTGGAATTCAAACGGTCATTTTTCGAGTTTATACAGTATTCGCCATTGTTGTTCCTAAAAACCTAAGAATACTAACAGTCGTTTATGTTTATTCATCGTTTATTCTTATGAAAACTTCTGTTATACTTTTCTCGGGTGTGAATACTCTAAACATCCTAGGGTTTCAAGTTTTTGGTTCAGAAATTCCAATTATTTCAGAAAAACCTTGAAATTCCTACTTGTTTAGTTGTTGAGATGAAAAGCCCTAATTTTTATTTTGCATTTCTTTCAGGCAAGAACTTCAAAATCAAAGCGCGACAGCGGAAAGAAATTGAACCCGGAAACTGACATTCCTCCCAGTACAGACGTCAACCTTCCGGGATACCCCACCTTTCCCGGCTCTCATGACATCATTGTCGCTCTGGACCCAAAGTTGTACATACCAGGAATGTGCATTGACCTTCAATCGATCCTATGGCCAAAAGCTTGCGAAGACATGGACGCCTCTGGGATTCTACCCCTCTTTCGCCTCAACGACAAAAATTACAGCATCTTTCTGGCAGAAGAATTCTATCAGAGAATGGAGCTCTTGAACAAGACAGCTCTACGAGGGTGGATTCGAGGCCGTCCCATCTCTATTTCTGCTAAGTCAATCTCCTCTATCATCGGCGTACACTACGGAGGAGCTCTTGCAGCAACCATGGATGAGGCTGTACACGCCTGGGAAGCCATGAGGGGGCGAGAAACCTGAGGGAGGGAAAATGCTCATGAATCTTTTCCCTCTTGACGTCTACTGCACAAGCCACCTCCTTGACAAAGGGTTCCTATTCAAGAGTGGAGCTCATGATATGTTTACGGCCCAGCAAATCAACTTGACATCTTTGTATTTCTTGACTCAAACTCAAGCTGGGGGCCATCATCTTCAATGAGTTAATCGGTGGGTGGAGAAAGCCAAGAACAACCCCACTTGCAAAGCGCCCGCCGTCGGTGATCAATGCCCTTTTAAGGGATGATGCTAATGTCAACTCTTCCCTAAAGGAAGATGAATTGATTGCGGTGGCCAAGGAGAAGCAGCTCACAGCTTCGTTCTTCGATAAGTACGAGCGAACAAGCGGCAGCTGCGAAGGTCTACCGCCAGTTACTCTTGATAAAGTGGCCAAGCCTATGCCTATCTTGGTTACCCGCTTCAATATGGAAGCACATGGCGCGGCTAGCGGGACCCACAAAAGGCCTCTGCAAAATTCGGCGATCAAGTGGCCGCGGACCTCCATCAAAAGGCCAAAGACTTGGGCGATGAGGCGGAAGCATTTGCTAAGGACCAAGATGGCGACCAAGGGCAAAGCAAAGAACAAGGCGGAAGAGGCAACTCAAGAAGAGGCGAGGCCAAGTGGATTAGGAAGGAGATGAAGGAAGGCCAAAAGAACAAGGCACCAGGCCAATCCAGCCATTCCTCACCTCCACCTGCCTAAGCTCAGCCATCCTCTCAGCCACCTACTTAAACCAGCCAATCACCCTCACCATCTCCTGCACCCACTCCCAAACCAAAACGAAGGAGACTTCGTAAAACCTTTGAAGACCACCACCGGCGATCCTCCAACCCTACCGATGAAGCGGTGAGTCTCTATTCACCGCTAAGGAAGAAAGGAGAGGCTGGGCCCCAAACCTTCTACCGCCCGACCAACCAACTACCACTACCGGCGCCCAACCCTTACTGTCAGCCCTTCATCTATTCCATCTACCGGCGCACAACTACCGCCTTGACCCACAATCAACCCTTCATCTATACTGTCAACCCTTCATCTATACCTATCAACCCTTCACCACCTCAGGAGTCTATCCCTCGGAGGAGCCTCAAATTCGGGAGGAGACAGAACCCCCACTCCTCCTCCTCCTTCACCCTTCAACTACTCTCCTGACCCATCTACCCCTTCCTCACCACCCCAATCCCAACTACTTCTTCAAACACACCACAGCCAACTCAAATCCCTCCCACCCAGCCATTAGCCTCTGCTGCTGCCAAGTTCCTTTTTGAACTTTCGTCGGTGCGGAACCTATTACCCCTACCCATCAACCTCCTCAACCTTCTCAACCTCTCCTTAGAAAACAAAAATCCCTCTTCTACCACCCCGCTTCCTTACGGTTTTCTACCGGCCCTTACCGAATCATCTCATATCAGTGACAACTCAGACACTGACATTGAGATTGATTCCCCTCCAACACCACCTCCCCCTCCACCCATTACCATATCTTCCTCCACCAACACCATACCAACCCAAGACTCATCTTCTTCCGACTCCATCACTCCTCCTCTCCAACAGCCCATACGGCCTGCAGACTCTACCTCTGCCGGTACCATTCACATTGGCCAAGCAACTACTTCTCATCCGCCTGCCAATGATGAAATTTTGTCCTGGCTGGACGCCATCTATGAACGGCTAGGCGCACTTACAAGCATCACTACCGCTACCGCCGAAATAACCACTGCAGCTTCCAAAGCCAACGACCGCACTGCCGCCCTTCTACGACAATTCCAAGAGGATGTCTGGACTCGATTTGGACAGATACGACACGACTTTACCGATGTCAAGATCAACATTGAAGCTCAACGAGATGAGTGTGTCTGTATCTGCTCCTCACTTTTCTACGAGTTATTCCATGCCATCACTCTCCATCTCAGCCACGGCCGCCCTCCGATTCTCGAACTCAACAACTTAGCTCGAAACTCTACTCACGACGTCATAAATGCCAACCGTGATCGTGATCTGGCCATCACGGAGGAGAAACAAATGAGGTCAATCAACAGAATGCTGATGGAAGAGAACAGTCGTCTTCGTGAAGAACTGGACTACCGTTCTCGTTCCACCAGACCTCCGACTGATGCAGATAACGAATACGAACGAAGAATGGAAGAGCTAGAGCGAGAGCGAAGAGAAAAAGAGGCTGCAGACAAAGGAAAAGGGAAAAGACCTTGGTAGTTTATGTATCTTTTCTTCCCTTACCTTTGTATTTATCTTCATCTTTTGAAAACTCTGTTATATGTAAACTTCTTGTTTATAAATACAGAAGAATACTTGTTTTTCAAAAAGGTTATCTTGTTTAAATTCTTGTTGCTTTATATTCATATCTGTTTAGAATTTAAACAATCAGTTTAAATTTATTTGAACTGCTGCTAATCTGTGTGCTGTTCTTTGACACTTTACCCTTGTATGCACTTAGATTAGTCCCTTACATTTGAGGTGTTATTCTGTTTGATAGAGGCATGTCTTCTGTTACTCAATATATAAATCTCTCAGACATGTTATTATCTATCAAATAGTATGTTTTAAGCCCTCATTTGTAGTAATGATGACCAGATATAAATAGGAGGAGATTGTTGATTCTTATGTTAGATTTATATCTGTTCAATTCATTACATTAGTTTTATACTTCAGTGGCTAATCGGGCTGCGTATCGATTAGCGTGGCAACTGTGTATAGAACTTTGTCTTGTATAGTTTTTATAGGACTTCACAGGTTCAGTGGAAGACCTCTTCACAACTTCACCGGAAGACCTGCTAAAGCTTAAGGACGGCAGACCTTGTGTCCACCTGGTCTCTTATGACGTGTCCAATCCAGCAACGACTCATTGGATTAATTCATTCTTATTCTACATCTTTATATGAATTAAATCCAAGACATTCCCTGACATATCAAGCCACCGAAAGCAACCTTTCCGAAAAGCAGGAAGACTTTCGTCCTGAACAGTGAAAGCAAGAAAAGCAGACTGTCCCCTAGTCTCTGCAACAACTCTCAGATCTGACACCTAAATCGCCCACCTTTTGAAAGATCTCAGAAATCATTACCTGCTCTAGATATCTGTGAAGACGAAAATCCTTGACTGACAGCCCCATGCATTTAACTCGAAAATCGTATTTCCTCATGGGCTGGAATTTTTCTTAACTCGGCTGGCCGTATTGTTCTCATTAATCATGTTCTCAACTCAATCTCCAGTTACCTTCTTGCATCTATTGACCCTCCGGTTTCAGTCTGTTCGGCTATTGACAAGCTATGTTCTAATTTCTTTTGGGGTCAAGTAGAAGGTAAATGCCGAAGTCACTGGGTTGCTTGGAATTATTGTTGTAAACCTACGGCAGAGGGGGGTCTGGGCATTCTAAGCATGGCAGATATTTCTAAGGCTTTGGGTGTCAAAAGTTGGTGGAGATTTCGTTCAGTCTCTAATCTCTGGTCCAATTTTCTGCGAGCTCGGTATTGTCACAGCCTTCATCCGACTCAGGTGCACTATAGGGGATCTCATTCATGGAATCGTATGTTAAAGGCTCGGGGCATTGCAGAGCCCAATATCTTCTGGATTATAGGCAAAGGCTTTTGTTCTCCTTGGTTTGACAACTGGATTTTTGGTCTCTCCTTGGATAAACCTTCAGCCTGTTCGAGCAATACGGTGAAAGATCTTCTTTCTTCATCTCAAGGAGACATGTTACATCTCCCTACAGCTGCTTCTGTTTTGATTCGGTCACAAACTATCTCGCTCAATGATTCAGAAGATCGACCTATCTGGTCCCTTAATTCTTCGGGACGGTTTTCCCTCTCTTCTGTCTTCCCGCTGCTTCGATCCCCTCAACCCAGTTTGCTCTCTTCTGATTTCATCTGGCACAAGGCTCTGCCAAAGCATATTAGCGTTTTCGTCTGGCGTCTCTTCCTTCATAAGATTCCCATTGATGAAGCTATCTGTCGGAAAGGCATCTCATTGGCCTCAAAATGCTATTGTTGTGACCTTGGCCATAATGAGACTTTCTTGCATGTATTTCTTAATGACTCGTGACCTCTTCTATTTGGCTGTATTTTCAAAATCTCTTTGAAGTTTCTGCTCATTCCGGTTCTATTCAACAGCACTGCTTCTCCTGGTGGCTTCATGGAAAGGCTATCTCATTTACTTTAATCCCATCGATCATTCTATGGCACATTTGGAAGTTTTGTAACAAGGCTGCTTTTGAAAATCACCGTCTTCCGATAGCGGTGCTTATACAAAATATTAAGTTCGACTTCCAGAATATTCTTCAGGCAGCGGGTTTTCAAATTCCTGATTTGTCTCATCGTGCTCAAATTAAGATTGGGCGTCGCAAACAGATTCTCGTTCAATCTATCTCTTGGTCTAACCCACCGCATGGCCGAGTTAAACTCAATTCCGATGGTGCTAGTCGGGGAAATCCGGGATTGAGTGGAGGTGGAGGTATTATTCGAGACTCCATGGGCCGTTGTATTTTTGCTTTCTCCCAGTTTTACAACTCTGGTTCAAACATGGTTGCTGAGATCAAGGCGCTTTATTTTGGTGTGCACTGGTTGTATGTTAATGGGTATCATGATGCTATTATTGAAACTGATTCGAAGGTTCTGTTTGATTGCTTTTCTAAAGGTCACAATCTCCCTTGGATCCATTCGTATTCTGTCAGGGATATTATTCGTTATCAATCCGAAAGGCGATACACTTTTTCTCACTGTTTCAGGGAAGCTAATAAGGTAGCTGACAGCTTGGCTAATCTTGCTTGTGACTCTCATTCCGATATGGTCTTTTCTTATTTGTCGGACATCCCTCGCCATATTTGTGGTCTTATTTCCCTTGATGCTCGAAACACCCCTTATATTAGAATTTCTTAATTTTGTATTTTTTTCGAGGTTCGGCTCCTCTGTCCTCCCATTTATAAGGGCAAGGCTGGTTGTCCCCCTCAAGTTTGTATCTTTTATTTTTTTAATAAGATTTCGCAGGTGCCGCCCTGCTTCTCCTAAAAAAAAAAAAAAGATATCTGTGAAGACGAAAATCCTTGACAACCCCATGCATTTAATGCATTGATGAAAAGAGCTGTTGAAGTCTTCATCTTCTCCAATGGATCTTTTGAAGTGCACCTGCTATAAATGCTGCCATTGAAGACTGGAACCACAGACAACTGTACAGAATCAATCAAACACTTAAAGGATTGCTATGAAACTTCATAACTCCAAGTCCTTCAGCTCAGTGCAATCAAGAGATCCTCAACAGATCTAGAAGTCCTCGTCAACAACAAGAAGCAGCTCATCAACAATTATTGTTTTATCTAGCTTCTTGTTGTTTACTTCCATTAAACTATACTTCTGCATGAATTAAATATCCTGTTTTTACAGATATTTAATTCCCTAGACCCCAAACACAAGTCAATATTTTGTACACGATCCATTAGGGATATTCTTTGTAATTGATCTAGTGGAAAACATAGTGCACAATTTAAATCCACGGTTGACTGCCTTGGTGGTGGACGTAGCACTCATTATAGTGTGAACCATCCCAAAATACTTGTGTTATTCCTTACTGTTTGTCTGATATTTGAACTGCAAAATTACTTTGATTATCTTTATCCATTTACAGCAGAACTTAAGTAATTTGTAAAGGTCTACCGGTAGTCCTTATCGGCAGACCTAGAACAACTACTTTGAAGGTCTTCCGCTACTTGAATCTTTTCGATAGATTGCAAGTATCTTTCAAAGTATTTACCAAAACGTTTTAAGTGTTTAATAAGCTATTCAACCCCCCCCCTTCTAGCTTATTATTGTGCCCGTTGGGACCCACAAGGACAAAATCAAAAGTGCGAGAGGAGTGCTGTCGGAATAACGTGTTGGAATGAGCCTCGGTTGCCTTTAGTGGATTTTGATCCAATATGGGAGCTTTGGGTTTTCTATGTCAAGTTATCCCTTTTTTAGGGGATACCAGGATATAGAAATGCATCACCCTTCTATTCCCATTTTCCCTTTTTTAGGGGAAAACGTGAAAGTGCAAGGAAAGAATGTTGCAGCGCCCCTACTATGGATTTTATGAAAATAGCCTTATGTCCTATCTCGGATCACTATAGGTTCTTTGGGTTTTCTACGTCAAGTTATCCCTTTTTTAGGGGATACCAGGACATAAGAATACATCACCTTTCCATTCCCATTCTCCGTTTTTTAGGGGAAAACGGAAAAGTGCAAGGAAAGACGATGTTGTGAGGCCCCACTGGATCCAAAATATTTTAGAGTCGCCATCTTTATTTTAAGGAATAAATAAAGCAAAACCAAAAAAAGAAAACCAGAGACTATAAAAAAACGGGTTCGGAGGCTAAGTTATGAGTTGGGAAGGTGCTAGGCACCCAACTCGCCCTTTCGGTCTCAAAACAGTTTTTGGCTAAAGTATGATTTTTGTTATATTTATTTAACAGATAAATAGAGCATTAACTGCCTACAAATACATCCATTTGTCTACATTACTTACAGACTTGCAACTGTCTCTTTACAAATAATTACAGATATACTTGGAAATATTTGGCTATAATAACGGCTCTATTACATAATATTTCCTAATCTAATCCGGGCAGCACAACGGCTTATATTGACTACATTGGGCCGGATTTTAAATACAACTTTAAATAATAAATGAGCGGAAAAGTAAATGGATAGATAAAATAAAGCCCTTAAAGGTTTTTACCTTTTAGAGCAGGGTGTGCTCGCTATGTCTTTCTCGGGAGAGGGAGACTTTTATTTCTGCTGCTGATGTGATTTGGGCAGAGTGACGGCTTATATATGGTGTTTTTGGCTCACTCACTCGAGCAGAATGACGGCTTAGTTTTTGTGGTTTTGGCTTATTTGGTTGGGCGGAATAACGGCTTATATGGGTTGATTTTCAGCCTATTACTCGGGCAGAGTAACGACTTACTTTATGGTTTTTGGGCCGGGGAAATAAGGTGGATACCTAGCAGGGGGGCTAAGGCTCGCTTCTACCGGTTGGTTTTGTGTTTGGAGGAGATTTGGCAGAGTTTCGAGGCTTTTTGAGGTGATCGCTCGCTATCTCACTTCTCTCTCTATTTCTCCAGCGTAACGAGAACGCGGAGAATTTTTATCGATAAAAAAGTGTGCTGAATGAAGAGCTGGGGGCCTGTATTTATAGGAGGAAATGAGGACATCGATGGAATTAAAATTCCTTCCTTGTGCATCAGCCGGCTTGTACACAGTGCGGGACAATTTGCACTTTACGGCAAAAGAAGGAGAAAACTGGGCGCAGCACAACACAGAATTGGGCGCAATGAAGCAAATTGGGCGCCATGCCCAATTTCCATGTGGGTGGCGCCTAATTTTTCAAAGTTTCGATTTTTTGCACTTTTGGTCCCTGCAGTTCATCCTTTTGCGCATCCTGCTTTGTCCTTTTGCACTTTTGACCCTGTAACTTGACATTTGTTAATGTTTTAACAGGTTTTGATATTTTATGTCATGTCACATATCAGGGGTACGAAATTGGGGTGTCTACACTCGCCCAAGAGAAAGAAAAATTCCTACGTTGAAAATTCTATATACTTCATAAGTAGGAAGCTACAAGGAAGCGAACTAAACTTTTCAGCGTTGGAGAAAAGCTGCACCGGCCTAGTCTGGGCCACTCAAAGGCTCAAGACCTATATCCAAGGACGGTCCATCAAACTCATATCCAGAATGGACCCTATCAAGTACATCTTCGGCAAGCCATCACCGTCGGTAGGCGGCCAGTGGTCCTTTCTTCTCAACGAGTTTGACATAACCTATATCACACTCAAATCTATCAAAGGGAGCGTGATTGCAGACCACTTAGCCGATCTACCCCTGAAGGCCGAAGATGCGACCGAGCCTGGCTTCCCAGATGAAGGTGTCCTGGAAATCATTGACCATGACACCAGCTGGCAGATGTTCTTTGACGGAGCCGCAAATAAAAGAGGCTTTGGCATAGGAGTCTTGCTCATCGACCCAGCCGATTCTCATACACCGTTGGCCATAAGGTTAGAATTTGAATGCTCAAATAATACGATGGAATATGAAGCCTGTATTGCTGGCCTAGAAGAAGCTCTCAAAAGGGGAGCCAAAGATCTTGAAGTCTATGGAGACTCTGCCCTAATCATAAATCAAGTCGAAGGGAGATGGAAAACTCAAGATCCTCGGCTGCAGCTCTATCATGCCAAACTAACGGCACTTGCCGCCCGATTTGACTCTATCTCGTTCCATTATGTACCACGAGATAGGAATCAATTTGCCGATGCCTTAGCTACTCTGGCATAGCTAGTCCAAATTCCCGCAGAAACTAATGTTCAGCCATTCGTAGTCGGGAAAAGGGTCACTCTGGCATACTGCTTCAAAATTAATGCATCCCCTGAGGCAGATCACGAGCCCTGGTACATTGATATCCTAAATCTGCTTCAGAAAGGTATCTACCCTCTCGGCCTAGACAAAAGAGGGAGAGTCTCCCTGCGAAGGTGGGCCTCACAATTTGTACTCAGCGGTGGCAGCCTGCATAAGAGGCACTATCAAGGCCTCAACTTATTATGTGTCGATCAGGCCAAGGCTGAGCGAATCATGGATCAACTTCATGGTGGTACTTGTGGGCCCCACATGAATGGCCATATGCTGTCCAAAAAGATTATCCGACAGGGGTACTATTGGAGTACGCTTGAAACCGATTGTATTCGGTGGGTGCAACATTGCGACAAATGCCAACGCTTTGCCAATCTACAGCACGTGCCCCCGCACGTCTTATATAACTCCACAGCCCCTGGCCCTTCTCAACATGGGGAATCGATGTCATAGGCCAAATTCACCCGAAGGGATCCAATGGCCACGAATACGTCCTGGTAGCCGTCGCTTACTTCACAAAGTGGGTGGAAGCCTCTTCCTACAAAATCCTAAATGCTCGAAAGGTGTCCGAATTCATCCGGGCCAATATTATATATTGATACGGGGTACCTTTCAAAATAATCTCTGACAACAACTCACATTTTGAAGGGGACGTGAATTGCCTACTCGACGAGTTCAAGATCCAAAGGCATAAATCCTCCCCCTACCGGCCGCAAGCCAATGGTGCCGTTGAGGCAGCCAACAAAACACTTGAAAATATCATCAGAAAAATGGCTGACACAGGAAGGGACTGGCTTGAAAAATTGCCACTAGCCCTTTGGGGCCATCGCACCTCAGTCCGCACACCCACTAAGGCTACCCCTTACCCTCTAGCATATGGCATGGGGGCGGTACTGCCGATAGAAGTCGAAATTCCATCATTAAGAGTGATGATGGAATCGGTAGCGTAGCAATTGGTGGGTCAAAGGGTGATTCAAGAATTGGCCCTGATTGACGAACGACGCCTACTAGCCCTAGAGCATACCCGGGCATATCAAAGGCGCATCGCCCCGGGCTTTCAATAAAAAAGTCAAAGGCCGCGACATCCAAGTCGGAGACCTCGTGCTTCGAGAAAAACCCCCAAGTTATGTTGATACTAGGGGAAAATGGAAGTCTCCATGGATGGGACCATATATTGTTAAGGAGATCTGGTCAGGAGGTGCCGTGCTTCTCACAAACCAGGAGGGAGAAGACCTTGTCCAGCCCTTCAATCTCGACAAACTCAAAAGGTACTATGCCTGAGCCAATCTATCCAGCAGTTGCTTCTCTCTCCAGCTCGCTAGGCTGAAAACCCGAAAGGGCCGCCTAGGCAAAAGTTAGAGCATAAAAAAAATCAGGAGAAAAAGAAAAAGGAAGGCACTATTTAAGTCCTCGAAATACTACCTCCGGTCTTCAGCGTATGGATCCTAAGGTGCAACTTAGGAATATTTATTAAGACATTTAAATTATACATTGATTGCATGTACATATCTATCTATTGCCTGTATCCCCCTTGTTTTCCCAGAAACTATCCCCTTTTGCGGCCTTAAGCCCTGTGGTGGTCCATCAATGTTTGCGGCGTCGGCAGAACCCATATACTCCTCTTGCGAGCGCGAGAAGAAGCTCTAGTCTCACTGCGTGCGAGCCACCGAAGTGTCCCCTCTTCATCATCAAGATCCCGTTCTCCAGGCGTGCGTTGCTCGACCGGCTCCATCATTCTGGCGAAAGTACCCATTCATCCGAGGCGGAAGAGGAGGGATAGCCTCCTCTGGCTCCCACGGATTATCTTGCCTGCTCGCGATGCTCAGCCGAGGAGGCTCATTGCCGCCAACTCTGAAAGCCGTGCCCCATCCGTGCGGGGAGAATGAGCGCTACTGTTCCCATGGGTTGTCTTTGCTCGCTAGCATTGCTTAATCTGCATGGGGTGCATTCTTTGGGACCCGCAAAGATGTCGGTCGAGGGCCGTTCGACCGAGACCATGTACCCGCCTGAACTCCGCCTCCAAAGCCTGAGGGACGACTAACCCGGCCAATATCCTCGCCTATCTCCATCAGGCGAGCATCTATCCCGTTAGTAACATGACGGCCCAACAAGTTCCTCAGTCTACGCCTGATAACGCGGGACGGCCCCTCGGCAGCCACCATTATCCATGCCAGATACCCATGGGAAAGAAGCATGTAATCAGCAAATGGATAGGCTACCTCTAGCCTCTCAAAATCCCTTTGCCACATATCCTGAATAGTGGCACCCAAGTCCTCGTCATTATTCTCCATCTCCAAATATACAGGACGAGTTGAGTCGAATCAGTTGCTCTCTCCCAAATTGGCGCAAGATCCGGTCAGGCCTATAAAAAGAGGTCCGCTCAATGCCCAAAGCACGACCACTTGACTATACTCGGCGAGAATCGAGAAGAAAGCGAGATCGCCAATGGTAGATCACCCAGATTATATCCATGGAGCCCCTACGGTAAAAATGCTCAGCCCAATCAAATTCTGAGTAATTGGTCTGAGGAAGGTGGCCACGAACGCCATAAAGCACCGGGTCATATGGTGCTCCATGCGGTACGGGAGCCAGAACCCAAAGAAAATGCTCCTCCAGCCACATATGGAGCAAAATGGGGCTACCGGTAGGGAATAATTCTTCACCGCCGACAAAAGCATTCAGGCCCGCGAAGGTCTCTGCCAGAATCACCGAACAATATTCAACCGGCGATCTCGAGCCTGCAATGCAAGGTCAACGACCAGCATCAATAAATCGGGTTGACCCACCAGCATATCTCCCTACCAGAAAGGAAGAGCGCTTGAGATAGCTACGCCGCGGGTAATCTATATCATCCTCACAGATGCAGAAGGCCCGGGGAGAGGCATCAAGTCAAAAGTTACTCCATTAAAGAAACACAGGTAGCGTCGCGGGTAGTGCGAATAGCTCCCGGATGGCCATGTATGGGCGCCTCCTATAAGAAACACTGCGATCGAGGCGAAGGTGCCACCCCGGCATTGCACATAATTCTTCAAAGGTGGGGCACATTTCATTCATGCTTAGAAATTAAAAAGATGGTCTTGAGCGAGACCAAAACACGGAGGCTCCCTCGGCATGTCGTTTATGGCGACATTATGGCGACTCCTCGGGACAATAGGCACCTGAATCCAAAGATATGATCAAACCAATCCCGCTCGTCTGATCGCAGAGAAAGGATCCAAAAATCCAAGGCATTCTCATAAATTTCTATTTCTAATGTCGTATGAATGCGTGCGGCCATTTGCAAAAGAGATGCAAGGGATTATAAGGCAAAAGGGGGCAACGGCTGAGCAGAAGAGAGCTTAAGAGTTGTGAGAAGAAAGAGCAAATGGGCTTGCGAAGAGGCAGGCCAGTCTCCGTCCGTTTTTATACCGAAAATTCAAGAAACAGACATTTCTGAGCACAGTACGTGAATAGTGTTGAAGCAGTAATTGCACAGAAGAGACTCATGGCGCCATCATAAGCCTCTCCTGGCGCCGCGCCAAGCTCTCCATTTGGCCACGCCAGCCTTCTCCACTGTACCCTGAAAAATCTGCCTGGTATCCTGGTTTTATCCGTCTTGACCATTAACTGCTACTGTGTCTGATCGCAAGAAAATGGAGGAGCTAGAAAGAAGGGTTGGCCACGGGCTCAATAGCCATAATACGCCGAGGAAACAGGGGAAGGCGGCTGTCTTTCCATTCCCGTATCATCAGAAAAGCCCACTCCAATCTGAAGGTGTATTCTTATAAACTCCTTTCCCAAAAATACAACGTGCCATTACCCTTTAGATATTTGGTATAGCTTTATTTCTTGTGTGTTTGAGTCTGCATGTGTAATATTTTGCATCATATACAATTATATTGCATTATATAATAAATGTTTGTACAGGTTTCTTTTGTATTAAAAAAAAAAAGAAAAAAAAAGACTAATAATCGCAGGCATCCAAAGCTAATGTTCTCGGGACGACTGGCTCCTATCTAGGCCACCACCCATGACCCAGGGACCCGCTGTGCCACCAGCTCTGTACACTCGACCTCTGCCCCGGGCGCGGCTCGACCCGACATCCGCGTCATCGTCATCACCATCTCGACACCTGGTCTGCCGCACTGTATTGCTTCCCCTGCAGGAAAACTCGTCAGCAAGCTTCTGATAAAGCTTGCTAATACTAAAGAAGCCCCGAAGCAGCTTCTTGTAGGTAGACACATTCACCTAAGAAAAAAAGTGAGACAACAAAAAGAATATATCAGTCTCCAAAAAAAAAAAAAATAATAGACATGCATAAAAAAAAAAAAATATATATATATATATATATATATATATATATATATATATATATATATATAATGAAAAAATATGTGTGCATGATTAAACAAAAAAATATAATAATAATAAATATAAAAGTAAATGTGTCTAGAGAGCAGACTGCTCAGGGACACCCGCGTTCCTCGGGGATCTCGACATGCAGGAGAACCTCCTCTACCATATGGAGGCTGATCGTTCATTCCATAAATAGGATTTGTGAAAACAAAGTAGAATGGTACGCTGGAGCATAATGTGAAAAAAGGAAATTTTTCAGCATAAAATCACCATCATTGGGAGTTACTTAAGGAGCTTAAAATGCTGTTTCATGATATAGCCGATAATTTTGAGGCTGTCATAATATGCTTTTCATTATTAAAAAAAGAAGGAAAATCATTGTAAATAAACTTTGTTTCTTGTTTTTAAAAAATATAATAACTTCTATATATAAGTATAAATAAATATTCAGTTTCTTAAAATTAGCTGCTTCAACAAAAATAATATGTTTAGCTCATATTTTATAGTGACTAACTTTATAGTCATTTGACCAACCAAGAAATATTTCCAATAAATAACCAAAAAAAAAAAGAAAGAAGGCCATATTATAAATGATTAAATATAAATAATAAGGATAAAAGAGCCTTGCATCATGTAAATGATACACCTCATTTTTCGAAATTTTAGTCAAAAACCAAAGCCTCATGGATCATATATTTATCAGCTCAAAGAAAATAAAATATAGAAAACCAATGTGAAAAACAATATTTGCAGCAATCTAAGAGGCAAGAAAAAAAGAAGATACTGAATTATATAAATGTTTTCTCTTTCATTTATATTTTGCTTGTGATTAAAAATTATGATAGAAAAGTCATTTTGATATATTGCAAAAATATGTTTTTAGCCTAAAATAAATAAAGTCAAGGACACGGTTTCCATCATGCCAGCAAGGCAAATGCCAATTTCCATCCTAAAGTATAAAAACTAAAGTTTGTGAAAATAAAAGTGGGAGAAAGGCAGTGGGAGTTGGCAGCGAAGGGGTTCAAAATAAAAGAAATCAAATATAACCTGCGCACAGGTAAGAAGATTAGTAAATATTACTTTATCTTTGGAATAAAATAAATAAATAATGAAAATCTTTTTAGGAAAGAGTTTTGTTTTCAAAAGCACAAAAAAGAAGAATCAAAAACAAAAAGGGAGGAATATTGAGTGAAAAAAAGCAGAGAGAGGAAAGAGGAACTCAAAGATTTTTTTTTTTGTTTTTTGGCTTTTTTTTTTTTTTTCCTTATATTTTTTGAAAAAAACTTGAAGAAAAGTTTTTTTGCCATGCTCGGCATTTTTTTTTTTTTTTTTTGGGTTTTTTAAAAATTTGAAAATTTTTTTTTTTGTTTTTTTTTTTTTTATTTTCAGATAAGGGGAACAATTTTTTGAAAATTCTCTTAAATTTTATTTTCATATTTTTTTTTTTTTTTGATTTTTTATTTTTTTTTTTTTTTTTTTTTAAAACTTTTTTTTTTTTTTTCGTTTTTTTTTGATTTTTTTCGATTTTTTTGAAAATTTTTTTTTTTTTTTTTTTTGTTTTTTTTTTTTTTTTGAATTTTTTTTTTTTTATCCTCGTTTTTTGTAGTTTTGGTTTTGGGTTTTAGTTTTCTTTTTTTTTTTTATTAAGGTTTACAGTTGATCTCATGATTTCAACTTTAAAAATCTTAATCACATAGTCGGTTTACAGCTCTTTTATATTGTTCATATTATGAACAAATATGTCTAGGTTATAGAGTTTTGTTAGCATGATAAACTGTTGCATTATAACTATTACTTGTTGCATTTCTCTCATATTTTAATTGAACGAAATTGGATAGTCTATTGTTTATCAACGATGTTCGTCTACTCAGTAAGCCTCGGGTTACCCGTAGACTCCATCGTTGAGGGGCTCTGTAGACACCCCAATTTCGTACCCCTGATATGTGACTCGACATGTGATATCAAGAAGCTGCTTAAACTTAACAAATGTCGTTACAGAGTCAAAAACATGATTCGAAAGGAAGCAGGATGCGCAAAATAAAATGTGAGGGGTGAAAGTGCCAAAATTGAAACTGGAATAGTCACTTGGCGCGGCCAAAAGGCTGATCTGGCGCCGCGCCAAGTAAGGGTTAAGTCCGCGCCATGCAAGCTCTGATCCCTCCGGTTAACGCATTGTACAATGAACGAAGGCTGGTGTACAACGATTTGATACGCGCTGAAGGGATTTTTAATCCCCGATGAGTCCCTTCGTCCACCTATAAATAGAGGTGTTGGGTTCACTTCTGAAGACGGAGAAATCCTCGCAAAGAAATGCTGAAGATTTTCCTTCGCATTCTTACAACGCTGATATAGTGAGAGAAGTGAGGTAGGGAGTGTCTAGCCCACAAAGCTTCCAAACCCCGTCCAAACTCCGCCAAAACAAAAATCCACCGGTTAAAAGTGATCCCTAGCCTTTTAGTTAGGTATCCACCTCACTTCCCCGGCCCAAAAACCATAAAGTAAGCCGTTACTCTGCCCGAGTAATAGGCTGAAAAACACCCAAAATAAGTCGTTATTCCGCCCAACCAAAAAGGCCAAAACAACCATAAATAAGCCGTCAGTCTGCCCAAGTGAACGAGCCAAAACCATCCGAAATAAGCAGTCACTCTGCCCAAATCACAACAACAACAACACAACAACAACAAAAAAAGACTTCCTCTCCTTGAAGGACAGATCGAGCACACCGCGCTCTAAAAGGTAATAGTCTTTAAGGGTGCTATTTTTTATAAATTTGCTTTTTAAATCTGGCCCAATGTATCTAATATAAGCCATTGTGCTGCCCAGATTTTGTTAGGAAATATTATGCAAAAAGAGCCGTTATAATGACCAAATATTTTTAAATATATTTGTAATTATTGTAAGGAAATGGCTACAAGTCCGTAAATAATGTAGCCACGGATGTATTTGTTTTTATTTTCTTGTCTTTTAATTCTTTGTTTATTTTTGCTAAATAAATATAACAAAAAACATACTTTAGCTAAAAACAATTTTTGAGACCGAAAGAGCGAGTTGGGTGCCTAGCACCTTCCCAACTCGTAACTTAGCCCCAAACCCGTTTTCATAATCTCTGGTTTTCTATTTTTTGGTTTTGCTTTATTTTGCCTTAAAATAAAGATGGCGACTCTAAAACATTTTGGATCCAGTGGGGCCTCGCAACACTCCTTTCTTGCACTTTTCCGTTTTCCCCTAAAAAAGGGAAAATGAGAATGAAAGGGTGGTGTATTCCCATATCCTGGTATCCCTTAAACAAGGGACAAGTTGATGCGGGAAACCCAAAGCTCCCATAGTGACCCGAAATAGGCCATAAGACTATTTTTATAAAATCCATAGTGGGGGCGTCGCAACATCCTTTTTTGCACTTTTCCATTTTCCCCTAAAAAAGGGAAAATGGGAATGAAAGGGTGATGCATTCCCATATCCTGGTATCCCCTAAACAAGGGATAACTTGATGCGGGAAACCCAAAGTTCCCATATTGGATCAAAAATCCACTAAAGTCAACCGAGGCGAAATTCCAACGCGCTATTTTAGACAGCACTCCTCTCGCACTTTTAATTTCGTTCTCCCCTAAACAAGGGAGGATGGAATGAGAGCAGTGGTGTCCCGCATCCGCATGTACGCGCACCCCTATCCAAGGGCGTGCGAGGGCGCGGGCGCACGCCGGGCGACCCATAGATATCGATGCCCACTTTTTTCCCTTAAATGTGTTCTTTTTGGTTTTAAATGTGCTACTTTTGGATTTAAATGTTTCACTTTTAGTCCTTCAAATTTTCATTCTCTATATCCCCTACCCTCGTTGTAGTTTTATCTTTTCACAAAACTGTGTTGGGCCGGAATCATTCTAAAAGATAAAATTGTTTTTGTGGCTTTGACACATTTCGATGCTTTCATCGTAAGTTTCGACGCTCGCATCGTAAGTTGTGATGCTTGCATCCCTGACTTTCTTCTTCTTTATATGCAAGAATAGGAAAGGGCTAGAACCTATGAATTGAGATCATAAATGAAAATTGGAAGAAAAAGAAAAGATGTAATTGTGTTGAGAAGGAAGAACTTCGCAGAGGTATATTCATCGGATGTAATTGTTAGAGAATAGTGTATATATATATATATATTTTATTTATATATATATATATATATATATATATATATATATATATTTTATTTCTAATTAATGTATAGAGGTAGTTACCTATTACAATTATTTCCTTATGTGTAATCGTTATTCAACTGTAACCCTAATTGTAACCATACATGTAACCTTATATAAACAGGTGATTCAATCAATGAAAAGTTTATGTCATTATTCATAATACTTGTGGGTTTCTACATGGTATCAAAGCAAATCTCCTAAACCCTCTTCCCCATTGCTGCCGCAACCATCAGTTCACTGTGCTACCATGGCTACCGACACCCACACTGTCACCATTCAAAACCCTGACGATCCAACCCAAACCTTCGATCGAACTCATTACCATCTCCCACCATCATATCACCAAACTCACCTCCACCAACTACATCGCTTGGAAACTCTAAGTTGAGGTTACCCTTATTGGCTATAGCCTCTACAAATTTGTAGATGGAACATACCCATGTCTGCCTCCCACCATCCTATCGAAGGATGGTCCTACACCCAATCCCAAATATCAACCCTGGATTAAGCAAGATAAGCTTTTGTTTGGAGACCTTGTCGGTTTTCTCTCTTGAGATCATCTTGGGAGCTTAGATGCCGATTATCGCCACATTGTTGCTATGGTCGGAGGACGGGACACTCCCATCTTGTTTGACAAGCTTCATGAAAAAATTCATCAACCATGAACTGTTTTTCCTGCTTCGGCCAACCCTGCTTCCTCGAGAACAATGGCTCGTATGCTCGGCAACCATCCTTACAAGCTCGACAACCTTCCTCCCAGTACTCGGCCACATCGCCCATATCTTGGAAAGTGTCAAGGCTGCCACCAATAGGACATACTTTTGCCCGCTGTCCTAATTATCGACAGGTCGCCACTACCCTGCTCCCTACTCGGCTAGTGGCTCCAAGTGGTAACCGCGAGCACATTTAGCGACCACCACAGACACCGGGACACCAAGCTGGCTTCTTGATAGTGGTGCCTCTCACCATGTCACAAGCGACCTTGGTAACTCTCTCTCCATTCCTCCCACACGGGCTCTGACGACATGGTCATCAGTGATGGTACAGGGCTAACTATCTCCAAAGTTGATTCCTCTTCTCTTTCTATACTCGCATGAAGCATGTGGCACTATAATTTCACTTCATTCGACAACAAGTTCAAGGCGGGCTTCAATGGGGTTCCTATATTTCCTCGGCTGATGAGTTGGTCGATGCACTTACCAAGCCACTTGCTCACCAACGCTTCCAGCAATTACTTCACAAGTGTGGTCTCTCCTCATGGGCGTCCATTTCGCGGGGGCATATTAGAGAATAATGTATATTATTTATTTTATTTGTAATTAATGTATAGAGGTAGTTACTTATTAGAATTCATTCTTTATGTGTAATCCTTATTCAACTCTAACCTTAATTGTAACCCTACCATAACCCTATATCAATAGGTGATTCAATCAATGAAAGACTTATGCCATTATTCACAGTACTTGTGAATTTCTATAGTAATTGCGTAGCGGAAGAACTTTGCAGAGTTATATTCATCAGAAAAGTACCTTTCGTCCGGTGGTTAGGACATTGTCTTTTCATGTCGAAAACAGGAGTTCGAAGAATATTTGAGGTGGTTGAGAAATGTCTCCATAAAGATTTGAATTTTCCATTTTCTTGTAAAAATATAGGAGGAGCTTGAGAAAGTTAATGATCAATGTCTTATTTTAATTATTTCCTTGCAAGTGGACAAGACTATTGTAGAATAGTTTTGGGAAGCAAGGGTCGAACCACAGAGACAAGAAGATCATAGATAACACAATTATCGGTAGCAAATTATTAAACTAAGGGGGGTTTTTATATTGATTTTAATCTAATTATTATTCTAGTGTTTAACTAATTAGCAGCAATTACAATTTATGAAGATCTTATGGTGGAAGGAAATCTAGGATTAGGGTTTCACATGTATCTCCTCTATGCTTATTTTAATAAAGTATCATTCAATCTCTTGGGTTCGTTCACAAAATATAGATATAGCATGTTGAATTACCGTTCAGTCTCCATCTTCAAATAATCCATCCATTCTATATCCTAGGCACAAGAACATATGATCTAACTGTCACTTAGGTCATATATGGAACCTGACCCTAACTTATCACTCTCGTGCATCGATAGGTTCAATTTATTGTGATGGTGAGCCAGTGTACGACATATACACATTGATCATGCAGTTATCCGCACCTCTAGGCCTTTATTATTCACGATTACATTCATTTGTTCAAAGTGAAATAATAGAGGGATTGATAAACACCGCAATCAACAAGAATTGAATGAATAAAAATATAATTAAAGCATAGATTCGATACAAGTTACCTCCCAACTCCTAGATTAATGGGTGATTAGTTCATCCTTGAAGATGAACAGCACATGGAGATGATAGAATACATGAATCGATCTTCAATCCTTGTAATTACAACAACTAATTATGTTATACACACTAAATCCTATTCTAAAGCTATAGAAAACTACTTTCTAGCCGTCCTAATGCCTTGGCTACCGGCCTCTATTTATACCATGGAGTTGTAGGGGGATTAGATCTCTTGGCCTGAAGTGAAAACCCAAAAAATCCCATTCTGACCACCTTGCGGTCGCAAGTTATTAGGCACCTTGCGTCCGCAAGGTCCTTGATATTCCGGGGCTTGAATCTCTGACATTCTGCCTACCTTGCGGAGGCAAGGTAGAATGCACCTTGCGGCCGCAAGGTGTCCAGTCCTAGTTTCTGCTCTTTGGTCTTCAATTTACACTTTGGCCCCTTCTTGGAATTTTCACCTAAAAGCCTTATAATCTGTATACTTTCACCTAAAACCCTGAAACTCACAAAATCACTGAAAAACATACATCAGTAGCCAAAAGCCTCGTGGAATCGCTCAATTTAAGTCATAAAAGTATATGAAATCGACGTATAAAATACATCGATCAAATACCCCCAAACTTAAACTTTGCTCATCCACGTGTAAACAATACTTATAAATACAAAAGCATTTAAACAAAATAACGAAAATCTTTTGTGACACTTTATTTCACTCCTCTAGAAACCCACAAACTATTGGAGACTCTAATTGAGACGAGTGACTCGAGGATGACTCGACTATGCAGATAAATACAAAAAAAATACAAAAGCAGATAAAAACTAAACTAAAAACAAAAAATATATTTTTGGATTCAACCTCAAGTTATAATAGCATGGCATAACAAAGCAGTCTCAGTCCAATGCTTACCACATATGTGCCGACTTAATCACATAGAACCAACTGACTTTTACTTAAAGCTGCTACTAGTCTTAATTTCTCCGTGTGTGTGTGATCACCAGTCTTAAAGAATATCTTAACTAAAACATTTTTATTAAGCTAAGCACCACATTTATACGAAAATCAGAATTTAATTAAAACCAATGCATCATAAAGTATGAGATCTACCATCCAAACCCGGTCTATTACAGAAAGAGAGGTCACCAAGGATTTCAAATACTTATACATCCATCCCATGCACTTCTATGTATGACATACAATGCTCTCCTATCCCAATTACTTGTAATAGCTAAGATTATGCTAACACAGTGAGCTTTGGCGAATAATATGAATATGAAGTGTTAGATCAATTCTATATGACTTACTTAGCAAAGAAAACACACGCGCAAGCATTGGCAAGAAGATCATTAGGTCTTTATTAGCTTGTAATGTAAGGCCATGGTGTTGGGGGCTTTGAAGGAAAGGGATTGGAATTCAAAGTGAGAGAGTAAGACTACCCTTTATCCCTCATACTTCCAAGCAAAAGGAAGTTTTCCCTATTTAGGCTAGGACCTGCAAAGACTACAAGTGGGGGTTATTTTCTTTTCTTTTACTTTTCAGTTTTCTTCTTTCCCCCTAAACTTGTTTTGGGCAATATATCAAGCTAAAAATATCTCATCATTTTTCTCAGCATCATTTTTCTAACATATTTTATTTTGAAAGCTATGCTTTCATTGGAATCTACTTGCACTCTTCTTCTCCGTTTCATTTTTCGTCGATCTCTCTCTCTCTCTCTCTCTCTCTCTCTCTCTCTCTCTCTATATATATATATATATATTTTTTTTTTTTTTTTCGACGGGAAGAAGAAGTCTTCAGAAAACTTGCTTGACAAAAAAATTGGTCCCATAAAATTAAGTCCCCACCCATATCCTACTCTCTCAAAGGGTAGGCTAAAAGTGTATAGGCTTTTAGGGTTAAGTTAATGTGGGTAATAGAAACGATGTCGAATGGGGTTTAATGTGTGCTTAGCACACTCCATTCTTTTTAATTAGGCTCAAAGGGGACACTAGGGATATTTTTAGTAAAGGTCAGGGAATATTTAGGCTCAATCGATCCAAAGATGGCCTAAATCATTTCTTAATGCCAAATGCTCATGCAGTTTTTAAAGCAAGTAAGACACACAAAATATCATATCAACTATGGGAATTGTGGGGTTGAATGTTTAGCATAACTGGATTTCATATAAGCATTCGCTAAGACAGATGGTAGGGACAATCGAGACTAAGATGCAGACACGGTTCGAAAAGTGTGCTTGAGATATATTAGTGAGAAAAATCCAAGGGATCTAACTTATCATGCAACTGACCCTAAGTTACAATTTAATGCAACAATGATGTTCGGACAGCTACTCTTCATATTCTTGTGCATATCTTGTTGTAATGAAATGGGTGTTATAAACTTTATAAAACTATTCTAATCAATCCATAATTATGACTGGTGTAAGTGCATGAAGAATTTGGAGAAAAGTAAGAATTTCGCAAAATCAAGTAAATTCCAGAAGGATCTACGGACAAGTTATGTGGTTCATTGCATTAACTCCTCATCGACTAGTACTACCACACCAACACTTGAGGAAGAATTTTTTTAATTAAACTATTTTATTTTTATTTATTCATTTTTTAATAAAAATTTGGAGATGATGATGACACAATTGATGATGGATCCCTATGAGGGGAATCCACGAGCATCCAAAATTATAGTATTCTGGTCAAGGCAACATCTCCGAGAACAAGAAAAATTCAAAAGCAAAAAAGGCGGGTGAGGAGAAGACACGATAGAGGGAAAAGAAATTTTTCCCCACCCTAAAAACGTAGCCCAACTCCATTCCTCCTTAGGCTAGGACCTGTTAAGACTCTAGGCTTAGAATCCCCCAAACTTAATTTCTATTTTGTCCCCAAAATTGAGGAACATATGAGAGGCTTGATGGGGAAGGACAAATATAAAAAGGACATAGCAGACCCACCTAACGAAAGAGGAAGAAACTTGGGCCTCGACTCACGGTGAGTCGGGAGGAAATAACGAACGAGGACGAAACTCGGGGAATCATGCCAGGCGGCATCCCAAAATAGCTGGAGACATTTTGCCCCACTAGGTTAACCCAACCAAACAAATCTTCTTGGTCGGCACGCATGAGTGCCAACTGTTGCTCGATCATATCAACCTTGAGGGCAATCTCCTCCTGCCTGTTGGAGATTGCCACCAACGGGTCCTCCTCCTCCTCGGGTTCCTCCTCGTGAGGGACCCTCTCTCGCGGCTGGCGAGCGTGCTCAAACAAAATTGCCCTAGTAATAGCGGGCACCTTCTTAAGCCTCTCCGAATCTGGAGTCCACCTGACTCCACCGTCCTTACACAGTCTAGTAATCAAATGCGGGAACGCGAACCCCGCATTTGTCGTACCTCTAATCAGGGTCCGAATTTGGCCGTTGATCAGGCGGCCAACATCGACAGTCCCATTGGTCAAGATGGTGTAGATCAGGACGGCCTTAGCCCAAGTCACCGTGTGTTGGTGACTGGAAGGCATAAGGCGGGAGCTAATAAATTTGAACACGGCCTTGGCCGTGTTCAACAGGAAGGACTCCTCCATAGTGCGGGGACCGAATGGTGGGTTACAGTTTTGGGTCCAAACCACACCAGGCATTGAGATGGTCTCATTGACCACCTCGACAGGGACAGGGGCAGAAAGGTGGCGGCTATAGTCATCGGCACCCTCCGCAAAGTTAGAGGTGCCGTACAAACGGTTAATGCTTTGGGACTCAAAATTAACGGCTATCCCCCTAACATCAACAACCTCTAAAACCCCACCGTCTATGCTAATTCGGCCATTAGCATAGAACTCATGGACAATGGGCACGATGGCCTTGTCCGGAGACTCAATCAAAGGACCCCACCTACGAGCTTTAAAATTATTATGGAGGCCAAATTTAGCAGCCTTAAATCCCCTTTCAGGGATCAAGGACTTGGAGAGTTTCGCGGTGTAGCTCTCCGATGCCTCAAAACTAATGAAGCGGGTGAGGTCAAAAACTTGCTCCTCATTTTCTTCGACGGGGCGAGAAGAGGAGGGGCCGGTGTTCCTACGTTTCGGGGCCATTTATGTTTGGGCACAAAAATTAACAAATAAAAATTTTACTCTTCTAAAAATTAAAAATTTAACCTATCAACTTAAAGCATGCAAAAATATTAATTCTACGTAAACTACTCTAGCACCCTAGCATGCAAATAAATTTTGTACATAAAAACTTAAAAGAAGGGTGAGAGTTACTTGGATTTCGCACACTTGAAGATGAAGAGTCACCGGAGTTGGAGCTTCTTCGCTAGAAAAAAAATGGAGCTTCTCTTCTTCAAACTTCAATGGAGGGCAATGGGGGATGAATGTGGGAGGAGAGTTGAAGGAGGGAGCTTCTTTTCTTGGATCTAGGCCGGATTTGGAAAGCTTCTGTCGGATTTTTGAAGAGAGAGGAGAGCTGTTGCTGTTGCTTTGAAGGAGGGATGAATTTTTCGGTGAACTGCTGCTGCTGCCTGACGATTTCTTATATAGAGGACCTTGCGGCCGCAAGGTAGTCAGTCATGCCTGGACACTGATTCCCTCGTACTTGCACGCCGGTCACACTTCTTGCATTTATGGGGACCTTGCGGCCGCAAGGTGGCTTAGGCCTTGCGTCCGCAAGGTGGGCAGAATATGCTTCCTTTGTTTTTCTTTCATCCTTTTTGGCAGTTTTACAATTTGGTCCGTCCGTTAAGTTCCGTTACCTTCCTGCACTCTAAAAATTATACAAAAACTCTAAACTAACAATATTAGCATCATATAAATACAACATTACGATGCTTTTCTCCCCCAAACATAAATTTTGGCATATTTAATTTTAAATTAAATGTCCAAAATTAAATAAGACGGAGAATAGCATATTTAAATTAACTACAAAAACAAATTAAATTCATCATAGTGGGTTGCCTCCCACCTAGCGCACTTGTTTAACGTCTTTGGCTCGACCCAACTGCAAACCTAATCATCCGGTGGTGCATTGTCAGCGAGACGAATTAGTTCAATTGTTCGCTCGACTGACATAGGTTCAAGATACGGTTTGAGTCGGTGACCATTAACTTTAAATACTTCATTGGTCCTTGGATTTCTTATATCTATTGCTCCATGAGGGTAAATTCGGACAATTGTGAAAGGACCAGACCATTTTGATTTTAATTTTTCGGGAAATAACCTAAGTCTAGAATTAAAAAGTAAAACTTTTAATCCTGGACGAAACATTTTATTGGCTAGCCCCATATCATGATATTTTTTGGTCTTTTCTTTATAAGTTTTAGCATTTTCGTACGAATTTAGCCTATGTTCCTCTAATTCATTTAATTGAAATAGTCTTTCTTCACCGGCCAAGGTTAAATCTAAGTTTAATTCTTTGACAGCCCAATAGGCTCTATGTTCAATTTCCACAGGTAAATGACATGCTTTGCCATACACCATTCGATACAGACTCATTCCTATCGAGGTTTTATAAGCAGTTCGATATGCCCATAAAGCATCATTGAGTTTGGATTGCCAATCTTTACGATTGGGTCTAACGGTCTTTTCTAACACTGCTTTTATTTGTCTATTACTTACCTCTACTTGGCCAGATGTCTGAGGATGATAGGGTGTAGCTAACTTGTGAGTTACACCATGTTTTCTAAGGACGTTATTTAATAATTTATTGGTAAAATGAGTTCCTTGATCACTGATTATGGCCTTCGGTACTCCATACCGGGCAAAAAGATCTTCTACAAACTTAACCACATTTTTACCATCATTAGTTTTAGTGCCTATGGCTTCTATCCATTTAGATACGTAATCAACAGCTACTAAAATATATTCACAATTATTAGAGACTGGGAAAGGACCCATAAAGTCAATGCCCCAAACAACGAAAATTTCAACAACCATATTTGTATGCAAGGACATTTCATTTCTTTTTCCTATTCCACCTGTTCTCTGACATTTATCACAAGTTTTATAAAATATGTCACAGTCTCTAAAAACAGTAGGCCAATATAAACCAGATTGTAAAATTTTCCTAGCAGTTTTATTTCCGCTAAAATGACCACCACAAGAGTATTCATGACAAAATTCCATAATACTTTGTTGGTCTTTTTCTGGAACACATCGCCTGATTAAAGAGTCTGAACACATTTTATATAAATGAGGTTCTTCCCAAAAATAATTCTTTGCTTCAGTCAAAAATTTCTTTCTTTGATAAAAATCAAAATCAGGGTTTATGATATCAGACACATAATAATTGACAAAATCAGCATACCAAGGGTCTGAATCTTTGACTGCTAATAGTTGTTCATCGGGGAAGTCTTCATTTACAGGAATTGTATTATCAAGAAATTGACGTTCAAGTAAGGGTGAAAATTCTAATCTAGACAAATGGTCCGCTACGACATTTTCGGTTCCCTTTTTATCCTTGATTGTAATGTCAAATTCTTGTAATAATAACATCCACCTAATGAGTCTAGGCTTAGCATCTTTCTTGTTCAATAAATATTTTAAAGCCGCATGATCAGAAAATATTATGACTTTTGAACCTAACAGATATGGTGTAAATTTTTCCAATGCATACACAACTGCTAAAAATTCTTTTTCTGTTGTTGTATAATTTAGTTGTGCATCATTTAATGTTCTACTAGCATAATGGATTACATGCGGTTTTCTATTTACCCTTTGTCCTAACACGACTTCAATTGCAAAATCTGACGCATCACACATGATCTCGAAAGGGAGAGACCAATCGGGGCCGGATAAAATAGGGGCAGTGGTTAATCTTTCTTTTAATAAATTGAATGCATTTAAGCATTCTTGATCAAAAACAAACTCTGTGTCTTTTTCTAACAGATTACATAGAGGTTTACAGATTTTTGAAAAATCTTTTATAAATCTTCTATAAAAGCCTGCATGCCCTAGAAAACTTCTAACACCTTTCACAGAAGTTGGGGGAGGTAGTTGTGATATCACTTCGATTTTTGCCTTATCGACTTCAATACCTTTATTAGACACAACATGCCCTAAGTCAATTCCATGTTTGACCATGAAGTGACTTTTCTCCCAACTTAGGGTTAAATTTGTTTCACAACATCTTTTTAGGACCGATGTTAGATTTTCTAGGCAATGATTAAAAGAGTTTCCAAAAACTGAAAAATCATCCATGAATACTTCGACACATCTTTCCACTAAGTCTGAAAATATAGAAATCATGCATCTTTGAAAGGTAGCTGGTGCATTACATAGTCCAAAGGGCATTATCCTAAATGCAAAGGTACCAAAAGGACATGTAAAGGTGGTTTTCTCTTGGTCTTCGGGTGCTACAGGGATTTGGTTGTAACCAGAAAAACCATCAAGAAAAAACAATAATATTCATACCAGCTAGTCTTTAAGGGATTTGATCAATAAATGACAAGGGGAAGTGGTCCTTCCTAGTTGCCGCATTTAGTTTTCTCAAATCGATGCACATTCTATAACCAATGATTGTTCGCGTAGGGACTAACTCATCTTTATCATTTTTCACTACTGTAATTCCTGATTTCTTAGGAACTACCTGAACTGGACTAACCCATTTACTATCAGATATCGGGTAAATTATACCCACATCGAGGAGCTTAAGAACTTCTTTTCTCACCGCTTCTTCCACGTGAGGGTTAAGTCTTCTTTGTCTTTCTCTTGAAGGCTTACTACCTTATTCTAAATGTATTTTATGCATACACATAGGCAGGCTAATACCTTTTAAATCAGCTAAGGACCATCCTATGGCTTCTCTATGTGTCCATAAAACTTTTAACAAACTTGCTTCTTGTTCTTCTGTTAAATCTGCAGCAATTATAACAGGTAAAGTTTTACCTTCCCCTAAAAATGCATATTTTAAGTGGGGTGGTAATGGCTTTAATTCTTCTACGGGAGGAGATTTAACAGACGGAATAAATTCAGAATTTTCCGATTCTATTATTTCCTCTTCTTTAACCTCCTCAATATTTTCTACTTTTTCTTCCTCTATTTCTATTTCTTCAAAAAGTGATTTTAAAATTTCCACTTCTTCTTCTTCATTATTTTCTTCCTCTACTTTTTCTATTTTATCAGAATTAATTTCTGATTCTGCCTTTTTATCTTCATCTTTATTCTTAAGAGCTTCTAATTTCTCTTTCTCTTTTCTTTCTTCTTCTTGAATTTCTCTCTCTAGCTCATCAATGTCAATTTTTATGGGAGGGATAGGTCTATCATCATAAACTACAAATACATCTTTCTCATAATCATCATCCTCACAATTTTCCTCAAAGGTTTGAGTTGTTAATTTTTCGATTTCGTCTATGGAGAAACATGCATTCATGTCACTAGGTCTATTCATAGCATCAAAAACAGAGATTTCAACAGTTTCACCTAGGACTGACATTGTAAGTTTACCATTTTTAACATTTATCATTGTATTGGCAGTGGCCATAAAAGGTCTGCCTAACAAGATAGGAACTTCATTATTTGTGCAAATTTTCCTTTCCATCTCTAGAACAACAAAATCGACCGGAATGATTAGTTTATCAACCTGAACTAGGATGTCCTCTACTATGCCCAAGGGATGTTTAACTGAACGATCAGCTAATTGTAAAGACATATTAGTGGGTTTTAGTTCTCCTAACCCTAATTGTTTATAGACTGCAAAAGGCATCAAGTTAATACTTGCTCCTAGATCTAGCATAGCTTTCATCTTTTTAGAGCTACCTAAAGAGACTTGGATATTAAAGCTACCAGGATCTTTCAACTTAGGGGGAAGTTCAGGTTGTAAAACAGCACTTACGTTTTCAGAAACAATATTTTTTTCATTGTTTTCAAATTTGTGTTTCTTAGAGTGAAGATCTTTGAAAAACTTAGCATAGGCTGGAATATTTTTAATAACGTTAAGCAAATGAAGGTTAACATTCACTTTGGATAACATATTATAAATTTCCGAAAACTGTTTATCCATTCGGTTTTTCATAAGTCTTTTAGGGAACGGAATTGGAGGAACATATGGTGGTGGTGCCACATAAGGTTCCTCTTCTTCTTGTTCTATCTCTTTTTCTACTTCTACTTGACTTTCTTTATTTTGAACTTCTTTTTCTATTTCATGATTAGTTGTTTGATTATTCTCATTTTTATCCTTTTCAACTTCTTTTTCAGAATTATCTACTTTATCAGACACATTAAAAGATTGAACAGGATCACTTACCTCTTCTCCAATTACTCTACCGCTTCGCAGAGTAGTGATGGATTTTGCTTGCTCGGTTTGACTAGGGAACTTCCCTTCTTCTCTTTTCTCAATCTCAGCTGTTGTAAATTTATTCTTTAAATTTTCTACTTCTTCAAGCAAATATTTTATAAGGACAGCTTGACCTTTACTTGCTCCATCTGATTTTGGAACTTCTTCAATTCTCAATTGACCTTGATTTGGGAATTGTTGAGGTTGTGGTGGTTGAGGTTGGAACGGTTGAGGTTGTAAAGGTTTATTTCCTCCCCAAGAAAAATTAGGATGATTCCTCCAACTAGGATTATATGTGTTTGAGTAGGGATCATTCCTTGGTCTTTGAGGGTATACGTTCATGGCATTAGCCTGTTCAGAATACATAGCACTTGATGGACAAAAATTAGTAGCATGAGAATATAATCCACATAAAGCATATGCTTCTTGAATTGGCCAATTTTCATATTGAGCTTGTGTATTTATTTATGGTTTTTCTTGAACTTGGTATAAACTTCTACTTTTACCTCTTGCACTTTTCTGTTGAGAATTTATACTTCACATCTCAAATAATTCTTCTAGTGCATCTGTTGTCATTCTATTAATAGAACCACCAGCTGCACTATCAATCATAGTTTGTAAACCCGGCGAAAGAGCATGATAAAATTGAAGTACTAGCACATCTTGGGACAAGTTATGATGAGGGCAGATAATAAGCATATTTTTAAATCTATCCCAAGTCTCATGGAATGTTTCACCTGGTTCATTTTGGAATGACATGATTTGTTTTCTATATTCGGTAAGGGATGCATGCTTATAATATTTACTCATGAACAAATCATAAAGTTGAGCCCAAGTATAAACACTACTAGGTGTTAGATTCATAAACCATCTCTTTGCCAAATCTTTTAATGCACTTGGAAAGTATTTCATTTTTACTTGGTCTTGATCCCAACCCTCTAACGGAAAAGTACTCATCATATACTCATAATCTCTAAGGAAACTTACAAGATCTTCGGTTGGCATTCCATGAAAAGAATGTATAACATTAAAATAATGGCCTTTTAATTGGAAATTCCTTACTGCTTTCGGTAAGACTAGACATGATGTTACTACATTTAGTGTGGGTCTACTGAAATCGTTAATAGTTCTTTGATTTACGACTACTTTCATATTTCTTCTAAGCGAGGTTCTTCTTCTCTTTGATTCACATAACCAGGCGGCAGGATTTTCGGGATTTTGATTAATATTGTCCATTAGAGAGGATAAACCGGAGGATCTCTTGATTCAATTGTTCTTGATTAA
>CM028380.1:87043467-87141447 GCA_013146195.2 Codonopsis lanceolata | reverse complement strand
TTTAATTAAGGACAAAACAAGTAAATTTACCATGACAAAAAATAATGTTTGGACGAAAATAGCCCTAAATATAATAAATCACTCATTATTAATTAAGGTCAAATAAGTAAATTTGTCATAGGCTAATTAATTCCATGAACAATTAAATAATAATTTGATCCATTGACTTGTACATATTTTAAAGTTAGGTCTCACCTTTTTGAATTCTACTTATTTCGTCTTGTATTTTGATCTTCTTAGCAGTTTCCCCTCCTACCATTATCGTTACAAATGTCGTTCAATATTTTCTAAAATGACAATAATACTCATATCCAGTCGAGAGACAAAAACATTATTTGAAACTAAAAAAATAATAAGGTTTTACTTTCTTAAATGTGTTTGGGAAAGACATTATTAAATATATATGAAAAATTATAATAATAGATTTGTTGGTGAGTATCGAGATATTAAGCAAATATGTAACGCATTTAGTTATTACCCGTGAATAAGCTAAGACAAAAGGGTTAAGAAAATATGTCATAATGTCAAGAAGATGAAAAAAATGAAGAATCAATTGATGAATATGTGCGTTTTGTTAGAAAAGAAAGCTAAAATCTATCGTTTACTTCTTTGAATTTTCTGACTACTACAAGCAGCCTTAAAAACTATTATATTGGTCCCTAACTTATAGATATTACAAATAAAACTACTGTTAGTAATCACAAATAACTAGGTTCAACATATTTTACTTATTTCTATAATTGGGTTCCAAACCTCTAACTTCTTTTGATCTGAACTTGTTTCCTTCTCTTCATAGGATCCGGGGTAGTTACATGTGAGAATCTCTGTATTCCCATCCACTGGCTATAGACTTTCTTTTCTTCTGCCGCAAGTCTCTTTTAATTGAAAGAGACGGTTACCACCCGTCATCCTTTCATATAGCCCCACCCTAAAATTAAATTCTCTCTTTACTTATTAATTTGATACCGAAAGTGTATAGGAACTAAGAAATGAGAACGTTCGAAGAAAGAAGTCCGACTAATTGAAAGCTAAAGAGATTTTATATCTCCACTTAAGTAAGGTGAGGTGATGATGGTGCTGACGACTGCAAGGATATCAGTGTTAGGGGTGGTGGTGGTGGCAATTATAAGGATAATGGTGGTGGTTTAGATGAAATACACCATTTTGAGATTTTCAAATATCCATATGGGTTTCGGTTTCAATTTCAAAATTTCAAAATTTCAAAATTCAAAAAAAATAATTTTGGTTTGTAAAAAGTGAAATTTAAGGTTGTGGTGGTGGTGTATCTATAATTGATGAGTTTCACAAATAGGTTACTATGAAGGAATGAGTAAGGAATTAGAGAAGAAAATAAACTAAAATAAAAAAAATGGAATTTTGGGTTAATGATGTTATTTGAGGTGGTAGTGGTGGTAATAGTGGTGGGTCTATAAATGATGGGGTTGATGGAAGAAAGTGAATGATAAGAAATTAAATTAAATTAATTCTAAATTTCATTTTTGGGAGTAATGCATTTTTTTTACTTTAAATTTAAATTTAAGAAAAATTATAAATACAACATTATTAGCATTTCAACTAATTTTATAACTTTCCTTACAACTAAAACTTGAAAAAAAGACAAAAATGTCTTTGTCCAAAACAACTTTGCGTTTTTTCAAAGATTAGTTGTAAACAATGTAGTATAATTAGTTGTAAAGATAGCGTTTTCCTAATAATTATGCCAAATTACAATCCCCCCCCCCAAAGTATTCACCAACATAGTGCACCCCAAGGCCCCCAACCTAAGGTTTGTCTCATTATGGTATATAATGTTAATTTTTTTCCCTATTTTCCCCCATAACTGCGACAACTGTTACAAAATTCACGTTAAATAACATGTGATCTTCCACGTGTGGGGTATTGTTTTTGACATTTCCTTGTGGGCGTTAACTCGACGGAAATATTAGGCATTTTGTGTAAACTTTGGGGGTGCTAAATCTACTTTAGCCTAATAAAAATTGAAATAAATTATAATTTTCTAAAAAGTGTATATAAATGCGTGTGGAAAGTTAAAATGTTTTTTAAAATGAAGTGGGGTCCACCATTCCATTTTTTCCTACTAACAGAAATCTAGAGAAAAGATCCACCATTTTTTCAAATCTTCACTACCAAAACAAAAATTAACCTGAATCCGACCGGGTTTTGTCCACTCCCTCCAAATTTATCTCTCTTGACTAGGAAGTAGATACGCATTTCCATTTCATTATCAATTTTCTTATCTTAATAATGAAACCAAAGTAATCGAAAGATATGAAAACTCTTACAGATAGTTACCTGTCTCCATCTCCAATTTCCTGTATGGAATTGGATCCACCCACCTTCTCCGGTAAAACCCAATCAGCACCGAAATCAATCAATTTCTCACCCACTTCATCCTCTTACATGACTTTACCTTTATTTTCTCTCTCCTAATTCTGTAAATAATCCAACCAGATCGCTATGGCAGCTACTCAGAGGTTAAAATTATCTAGAGCCAAAGTTTCTTCAACACTTCTCAATCTTGATACTTTGTTTTAAGCCATTTACATGTCAGTTGTATACCCAATTTTCTCCAGCGAAATTGAAGAGTATTTCAATAAAACCTTACCATTTTTCTTCATTAAAGCCCGTCTCTTTGATGAATTCTTCGATAAGGGTTATGAGTAGAGCTGTCAAAACGGGCATGCGGGCGGGTTTGCCTGCGGGCCAGAAAAGCCCGCTGTAAAACGGGCCGGGGCGGGAAAGCCCGCAGACATAACGGTCCTAGAAACCCCTGACCCAACCCGCCCCGCGTAGGGCCGCGGGCAAAACGGGCAAAGCCCCCAAAATTGAGTTTATTTAATATTTTTTTTATTTATTATCAATTATTTGAATTTAGGATTGATTTAGATTTTGGACAAATAAACCATTAAATTCAAAATACTTAAAATACTAAACAACAAAATAACAAAATTACAAATCCATTAAATTCAAAATACTAAATAACAAAATATAAAAATTACATATCGGCGGCGAAGAAATCTGACTAGCGAGCCGGTGACGTCACTGGAGAATGGAGGCCGCCGGGATTTGGAAGCAGGTTGGCCGGATGGGAGAGAGAGCTTGAGATCTCGTGATCCGACACTTTGAAGAGAAGAAATCGGTGGCGAAGTTGGAGGAGCGAGGCGGCGGTATAGGATTAAAGACTCGAGCCGAGGAGAGAGGAAGCTGGAAGAGAAGTCGCCGTCGCTGCCCGTCACTGAGGAAGCCAGAAACGGAAGAGACAAATTTGTGAATGAGAGAGATGAGAGAGTGAGAGACGGAGTGAGAGACTACCTTCCTTATGACTTATCACCTAAGACCTAACCCTAAGTGACGGGTTTGCCAATAAGACTGAGTGACAGTGATAGTGACATGTGAGGGGCTATTTTAATGTAAGTATGTTATGGGCTGCAAACTAAAATGGCCAATGGGCCGGTCCATATTCTAGAAATAAATTATAATGTGAATTATTGACAGAATGCACGGCCGCCTCCCTCGCCTACCGCAAATGCCGTGACTCGCACGGGCAAAGCCCAAAAAGCCCGTATACAAATGGGTATAAAAAATGCCAGCCCAACCCGCCCCTAATAGGTGGCGGGGCGGGCATGCCCGCCGGCTTTTTCCCTATTTGACAGCCCTAGTTATGAGTTTTCTTTTAATCGCGTGTTTTTACAAGGGTTCTTAGTAAGTATAGTCTATAGCCTCTGATTTATACTTTAGGAGCGACTTTTGTAGGAGAGAGAATGAGGGAGATCGGAGATGGAGTTTGGCTAGAATCGAAAGAGGATGAAGCTAGAATTGTGACAGACTTGACCTGAGTAGGAAAGGTTTGGGCTCGAGATGGCGGCTATGGTGGAGCCGAGATGGTGACTATTATAGTAAAGCCAGAGATGGGAACTTGCACCAGGAAACGAGAAAAGTAGAGGGTGTTAGATTAGGGTTTTTACTTTTAATATATTTACTCCTTAACCAATTTCATATCCGTAGATGAGTGTCAATTCGGAAGGGGAAAAGGAGGATTCAAAATGGGCTGAGTGAGAACAAGAGGGCCTTATTCACGTGAAGAAAGATTAAGCTAGTAACTTTAAATGTATGTTCAATCATGTATGCCATTAGGCGCTTACTGAATTTAAACTCATCGAAATCACGTCTTAAATCATGTATGACATGTTTTCAAAAGATTTACTATAACCTAAAAATAAAATCTTTTTATTTTCCTAAAATATTTTTAAAAAGCCATTTTCCTTAACTCATTTTTCGTGAAACAAACGGAGCCTAAAGATCGTTTTAAATAGAGATTATCGAGAGCTTCTCAACTAGAAACCTTGTAATTTTTTATTCTAATCTTAAGATATTGTAGACACCCCAATTTCGTACCCCTGATATGTGACTCTGACATGTGATATCAAGAACTGCTTAAACTTAACAAATGTCAAGTTACAGGAGTCAAAAATGCAAAAGGAAAAGCAGGATGCGCAAAACAGTAAAATGCGAGGGGTGAAAGTGCCAAAATTGAAACTGGAATAGTCACTTGGCGCGGCCAAAAGGCTGATCTGGCGCCGCGCCAAGCAAGGGTTAAGTCCGCGCCATGCAAGCTACAGTCCCTCTCCCAGTTAACGCATTGTACAATGAACGAAGGCTGGTGTACAACGATTTGATACGTGCTGAAGGGATTTTTAATCCCCGATGAGTCCCTTCGTCCACCTATAAATAGAGGTGCTGGGTTCACTTCTGAAGACGGAGAAATCCTCGCAAAGAAACGCTGAAGATTTTCCTTCGTGTTCTTACAACGTTGATATAGTGAGAGAAGTGAGATAGGGAGTGTCTAGCCCACAAAGCTTCCAAACCCCGTCCAAACTCCGCCAAAACAAAAATCCACCAGTTAAAAGTGATCCCTAGCCTTTTAGTTAGGTATCCACCTCACTTCCCCGGCCCAAAAACCATAAAGTAAGCCGTTACTCTGCCCGAGTAATAGGCTGAAAAACACCCAAAATAAGCCGTTATTCTGCCCAACCAAAAAGGCCAAAACAACCATAAATAAGTCGTCATTCTGCCCGAGTGAACAAGCCAAAACCATCCAAAATAAGCAGTCACTCTGCCCAAATCACAACAACAACAACACAACAACAACAAAAAAGACTTCCTCTCCCTGAAGGACAGAGCGAGCACACCGCGCTCTAAAAGGTAATAGCCTTTAAGGGCGCTATTTTTTATAAAGTTGCTTTTTAAATCCGGCCCAATGTAGCTAATATAAGCCGTTGTGCTGCCCGAATTTAGTTAGGAAATATTATGTAAAAAGAGCCGTTATAATGACCAAATATTTTTAAATATATTTGTAATTATTGTAAGGAAATGGCTGCAAGTCCGTAAATAATGTAGCCACGGATGTATTTGTTTTTATTTTCCTGTCTTTTAATGCTTTGTTTATTTGCTAAATAAATATAACAAAAAGCATACTTTAGCCAAAAACCATTTTTGAGATCGAAAGGGCGAGTTGAGTGCCTAGCACCTTCCCAACTCGTAACTTAGCCTCCGAACCCGTTTTCATAATCTCTGGTTTTCTTTTTTTTGGTTTTGCTTTATTTTGCCTTAAAATAAAGATGGCGACTCTAAAACATTTTGGATCCAGTGGGGCCTCGCAGCACTCCTTTCTTGCACTTTTCCGTTTTCCCCTAAAAAAGGGAAAATGAGAATGAAAGGGTGGTGTATTCCCATATCCTGGTATCCCCTAAACAAGGGATAACTTGATGCGGGAAACCCAAAGCTCCCATAGTGACCCGAAATAGGCCATAAGGCTATTTTTATAAAATCCATAGTGGGGGCGTCGCAACATCCTTTTTTGCACTTTTCCGTTTTCCCCTGAAAAAGGGAAAATGAGAATGAAAGGGTGATGCATTCCCATATCCTGGTATCCCCTAAACAAGGGATAACTTGATGCGGGAAACTCAAAGTTCCCATATTGGATAAAAAATCCACTAAAGTCAACCGAGACGCATTCCAACGCGCTATTTTAGATAGCACTCCTCTCGCACTTTTAATTTCGTTCTCCCCTAAACAAGGGAGGATGAAATGAGAGCAGTGGTATTCCGCATCCGCACGTACGCGCACCCCTATCCAAGGGCGCTGGGCGCATGCGGCGACCCACGCTGGCGACTGGGGGAGATCGTTTTATTTTAATAAAATGGAGGGCTAGACTCATAAAATAAAAACTTTTTTTGTTTTTCTTTGTTTCTGGCTAAAGTATGCTTGTTATATTAATTTATGCATTTGAATATTGCGTTCCTATACATCCGTGCCTATATTTGTGGATATGATCCTCCATCTTGCGGCAGCTTGCTCCGATAACTTATGTATATTTAAAAATATTCTTTTAAAAAAAAGCAAAAAAAAAAAAGAAAAAAAAAAAAATATATACATATTATATATATGTTTGCAATAAAATTCTGGGCAGCACAATAAAAGGGCCGGGGCTTTATTTTTAATATTGCTTTACCTTCGGCTCTGTATTATTATTTCTTTCTGTTTATTATTTTTATTATTCCGCAATTTGCACATATTTGCATTCATTCTGCCATTTTATTTTGGGGACATAGGACCAAATTTGTAATTAATAAAAATAGATAGATTCCCCGCTTTTCTTTCTATTTCTTAATGTGATGTGCTTAGCTTGCTTGCGCCAAACTAAAAAACCGAGAAAATCCACGCAGAATAAAGAAGACATGTCATATCTGTTTTATTTTCTGTTTATATATATCTGAAATAAATAAAGATTTTACTGCTTTTTAGATACCGCACACACGTGATATAATAATAAGTGCGCATAAAGAATATAGAAAAAGAATATACCGCACACACGTGAAAAAAAAAAAGAATGCCCAAGTTAAGAGAAAAATATAGAAAAAGAAAAGAAAATATAATAATAAGTGCGCATAAAGAATAAATACGCAGGGGCTGATTTATTATTCTCTGATGCTCGACCTAGACCATTTCGAATGGTGGATCCTGGAAAGAGTATAGGCCCTTCGCCTGGGATCAGTCCGATCTCGGGGAGTCGAAAGGCAGGTGGAATACGTTGGTCCTATACTCTGGAGAAAGAATCCATTGTTCTAGGAAAAGTCTTGAGACTGTCAAAATAAAGCATGTGCTTATCCGGTCAATTGTAGGGAAAATAAATAATAATAAAATATACTAATAAAGACACGCTGTACTCCAAGCCCAGAAAGCCTTCAGCCAGCCTTCTGATACCTCCAAACCCATTTTCCTCAGAAACCTGGCCCGAATTTGGAAAGGCAGAGATAGTACTGGCCGGTTGATACGGGAAATAAGTGCGTAAATCGTAGGGTATCGATAGATCGACAAGGGCGTAATCAAGAGGATACGATCCGAGCAAGATGGCAACAGAAAGTGAGCAATCCGCTATGGGTACGCATACAGGGGCTGTGGTACGCCCGACTCCCAATGAAGCAGGCTAGACCAAAATCTGGATGCACGACATGATCGCTTGCTAAGCCAAATAGCAAGTCTTATGCAAGGTCCAAAGCCCAATGGTGAGGTGAACTCTTCCCCTGCAGTCCCCCAGGAAGCATCAACATCTCATGTGCCTCCAAACCCAACTCCCCAGCCAAACACTAACCCACCAAATATTGCCACTACCCCGAATCCAAATCCCCCACCGAGTCCCTACTACCCAAATATCGCCCTACCCGCCCTATCCTCCATATCCTCTCCCAAGCGCCAAGATTCCCCTGAGCCCAAATGACCTCCCTTTTCCCATAATCAACCCACTCCAAAAACAACCCACATATGGACCCAAAAGCTATAACCCACCGTGCCAAGTTACCACATACTTACCTTTCAATGATCCTGTCGCCTACCGAAACCGTCAATAACCCACCACCCCAATCCCTATACTGTCCAAAATCCATCAACTCAGAATCCATATGCTGCCCAAAATCCATCAGCCCAGAATCCCTATACTACCGAAAATCCACCAACCCAGAACCCTTATCCAACCCAATATCCATATCCAACTCAAAGTCCTTACCCAACCCAAAATCCTTACCAGATACCTCAAAAATTAACCCAAATTCCCTAGTCCAAACAAGATATACCAACAAATTAACTCCCCCAGCCACCAAAATGGAGGCCGACATGGAAAATATGAAGACCATGATGCTCAAACTTCTCAACAAAGGGGAATTTTCTACACGGGCACTAGCATTGCAACCTTCAGCAATACTACCCTCAAAGTTCAAAATGCCCGACATAGAAAAATTTGATGGGACTGGATGCCCTATATCCCATTTGAAATCTTATTCCACCGGCATGCAAGGGGAGCTAGCTTTGAGGCTATGGCTTCCAATTTTCACCTCACCCTAATAGGGCCGCCAAACAATGGCTAATGTTGTCCGATAGTAGCACTATGAATACTTGGGACCGATAGTCAAGTTCCTTGAAAGGTACAAAGACAACACCACCCCGAAAATAGAAGGGACCTCGAGTCGTGCACCCAAAGGGAAAAAGAAACTGTGCCGAGTTTGCAATGTGGAAAAGAAAGTTGGCCTGCACTTTCGATGCACTGATCCTACTGACGAGTCATGCATGTTCATTAAAAACCTCCAGCCCATTTACCTGGAACATATGCGGTATCTCCCCTACACCAACTTTAAAGAAATAGTGGAGATAGGAGCCCGTATTGATGACGATATACGGACTGGGCAACTAAAAACCAATACGCCTCCTAGTTCTTTCCGTTACTCTAAAGGAAAGACAGCCGCACCAGCACCAGCCGTCAATATGGTAGGAAATGCCTCAGCCCCATTTCCTACCCAAAATTATAGTTCTGTTCCATGGTACTATGGGTCAGACAGGTCTTTCAATACAGTGGGAGGAAATGATGGCCCCGCGTAAATTTCGTAAATCGTAACATGGTGAACCTATTATGATGAACCGCAAGCTCCCAGTCTGTAATACTGCAGGGGCTAATGGCACATGGAGTGTTAAAGCCTTTGGAGAATTATAAGCCACCAAACCCCCGCCCAGAACCGGAATCATGCCCAAGATGCGTGAATACCATCGCCGCAGCAAAGGGTCACCTCACCGATAAATGTTATACTCTCAAAAATGCTATCCAGACCTTATAGATGATAAGGTTATTGAAAAGCCTCCACCTGCACTCAAATACAATCAATAACCCCTACCTCAAATCAATATGATTGAGGTTGATGAAAAAATTTGTGTACCCAAGTTCGAAATAAATAAACATCCATTACCATATATCCTTGTTCCTTTTCCTCCATCCTTATCCATAAAAGAGCCTAGCTGTAATATGCTCTCTTGGGACACTATCCCGGTAGCCAAAATACCGTAATGTTGAAAAGCCACTTGGGTTGGTGGAGATGTTAGCCACCTTACCCGATCCGCCGAGCCTACCACCAAACCCGAAAGAGGTGACCACTCGCAAAGATCAAGTGACAGATACTGGGGCTAAAACGGTGGAAGATACTTTATTAGCACAAATGAAGAAAACTCAGGCCAACATTTCCATCTGGGGCTTACTGTGTGCTTCTAAGACCCACCGTGATACGCTGGCCAAGTCTTTAAGCCAGGCAGTCATTCCAATTGAAACCTCCCCAAATGAGCTTACTCAAATGATCGGGAACATCCACTTTGGGAACGTGATAATGTTCACTGATCTAGATCTGCCAAAGGAAGGAACCAACCACATTGATGCTCTTCATATCACTGTGGGAATTTTGGAGAAACGGGTTCCCCGGGTTCTGATAGATAATGTGTCTTCATTGAATGTATGTCCCGCCAGCACGTTAGCCAAACTGGGAACAAAAATATCAGAACTCACTCCTTCCTCGCACAAGGCATACGACAACACCACCGATGTGTCTTAGGGGTGGTCACTTTAATACTGACTATTGGGCCATTAAAAATGCCGGTAGAATTCCAAGTCCTGGATATACCAGCCACCTTTAGCCTGTTGCTGGGACGCCCTTGGATCCATGGGGTAAAGGGGGTAGCCTCTTCATTACACCAGCGTGTCAAATTCATCCATGATGACCACATAGTAATTATTTTGGCTGATAAAATCGTGGAGAATAAGGAAAACGAGGATATCCCAATCCTCGAGATAGAGCATGAGGATACTGGTATCTTCCTTAGTGGCTTTGAGGTTATCCCCCAAGCTGTGGTCAACGCCATTGAATATGGCCGAGAAACTGACATCATTGGAAAGAAAGTCACCTCCCTAGGAAACATGGTCCCCTTGAACATGTTTCGGAAAATGAATTATATGCCCGGGTCTCTAAAATCAACAAGGGCTTGTTAATTTAGTCCAGATGAACTTAAGGAATGTATCCCTCCTTTTGGTCTAGGATACACGCCTACTCCAAATTGAAGTAGCCACAACCATGAAACGTAAACGTGAGAAAAGAAAGGCAGAAAGAGAAAAGCGTCCTTATGAATATCCCCCTCTCCAACCATATAGAAAAACCTTAAATGGTTACTTTGTAAGGAAAGGGGAAACTGAAGCCTATCTCATGTTTCCTGAGCCTTGGTTAGACCAGAATGGTAAAAAATGCCCTGGTTGGGAAATCTTTGAAGATGTCAGTCTTCTCTCGGATAGAATAGAACAAAGTTACCCCGAGCCCCATAGCACTGCATATAAAACAGAAAATACTTGGTCCATAGACCAAGACGATTATGCTTTGACCCTGCTAGATGATGATGGTCTAGGAGACAGCTTCCTGGGTATGATAGACGGAGGCACTTATTATATAAAGCTCCATGCTGAGTTTGAGCTTATTGCTGATAAGCCTCTGCAGAACTGGTATACCACGACCGGCCCGCTTTTGACGCCCACAGATCTAGTGGACCGCTTTGGATATACTATCCCTATTCCTTCCCCTAGCTTTACGGATTGGTCATCTACCGATCCGCTACCTAAAGTTGAGGATCTCAAACCCCAGGTCCTCAATAATGTAATAAACCCTGTACAGTTTGCTTTTAATGATAATCTGAATGTCTTTGCTTATTCCTTAGTTGCACCTACATTAAAAGACACATTAAATAATAATTATGATAATGAGTCATTTAATGAAATGGACCCAAAAGATAAAAATTATTTGCTTGAGCTTGTAAAGTCAGTTGAACACCAGGAACAGAACCATTCATCAGCAGCAACTGAAGACCTGTCCACTATCAATCTGGGGCTGGACAATGAAATCAAAGAAATCAAAATCGGCAGCTACCTGCAAGGCTCTGAAAGGGTAGCACTCATCGATCTCCTCAAAGAGTTCGTGGACATATTTGCCTGGTCCTTAGAGATGTTAATCGGTCCAGCCCTAATGGTTTCGGTCCAACCCTAACGGTTCCGGTCTAGAATAGGTCCGCTTAGTTGCTATCACCGTTGTCCCAAAAACCTAATGGTTTCAAACCTCGTGGTTTCCAATGATTAAACTTGTACGTTTTTCCCAATTTCGAGGCTTGTACGCTTATTTTAACGTATTATACGCGTCCCGTATATTATACTAACAATATTAAAGCTGTTAATCGGTCCAACCCTAACGGTTTTCGGTATTATACCCATCCCGTATATTACTAACTATACTAAACCGTATGCAAGTCGGCTTCCGGTTCAACCCTAATGGTTTTTGGTCTGGCCCTAACGGTTTCGGTTCCTTAACGGTCCGACTTAAACGGTCCATCTAAAATTTCAACCCTGGCGGTTTCGGTCTAGTCGGTCAAAAACCTAACGGTTTCGGTTCGAACCTACGGTTTTCGACCCTATTAACATCTCTACTGGTCCTACGAAGATATGCCGGGGCTAGACCCAGCCTTAGTCGAACACCGGATCCCCATATATCCGGATGCTCGACCAGTCAAGCAAAAGCTCCGCTGCATCAAGCCGGAATGGTCGCTACAAGTTAAAGAAGAAATCATGAAGCAGCTGCGCGTCAATTTCATTCGGTAGTTGAATACCCGATCTGGCTGTCCAATATAGTGACCGTTCCCAAGCCCAACGGGAAGGTCCGGATCTGTGTAGATTTCGCGACCTCAACAAGGCGTCGCCCAAAGATGACTTCCCTCTACCCAATATGGATATTGTGGTAGACGTCGTCGCTGTTCACAAAGTCCGATCCTTCGTCGACGGCATGCTGGGCTATAATCAAATCAAAATGGCAGCAGAGGACCAGGAGAAGACTTCATTTACTACTCCTTGGGGTACTTATTGCTATACTGTCATGCCATTTGGGCTGAAAAACGCTGGGGCTACTTACCAGAGGGCTGCCACCACCCTCTTCCACGACATGATCCACAAAGAAATGGAGGTCTATGTTGATGATATGATCGTGCATTCCAGTGACGCCAACGGTGCCCATATCAAAGACCTTCGAAAATTCTTCGAAAGGTTAAGGAAGCACCAAATGAAGCTTAACCCCACCAAATGCACATTTGGGGTTACCAAAGGCAAGGTCCTGGGATTCTTAGTAATCGAGCAGGGCATCGAGATCGAGCCAACAAAGATAAAAGCCATCCTAGAAATGCCAAAAACTCCAACCGAAGTCAAAGGCTTCCTAGGCCGATTGCAGTATATCAGCCGTTTCATCCGGCAGCTGACAACCACATGTGAGCCCCTCTTCAAACTCCTAAAAAAGAATACTGACCAAGTCTGGGACGAGAAGTGCCAGCTAGCCTTCGAAAAAATAAAAGCCTACCTTACCAATCCCCTTGTGCTAGCTCCACCTCATACACATAAACCTCTCCTCATATATTTAACCGTCACAGACACGTCAGTAGGGGCTATGCTCGCCCAAGAGAAAGAAAATTCCTACGTTGAAAATGCTATATACTTCATAAGTAGGAAGCTGCAAGGAAGCGAGCTAAACTATTCAGCGCTGGAGAAAAGCTGCACCGGCCTAGTCTGGGCCACTCAAAGGCTCAAGACCTATCTCCAAGGACGGTCCATCAAACTCATATCCAGAATGGACCCTATCAAGTACATCTTCGGCAAGCCATCACTGTCCAGCCGACTGGCCAAGTGGTCCTTTCTTCTCAACGAGTTTGACATAACTTATGTCACACTCAAATCTATCAAAGGGAGCGTGATTGCAGACCACTTAGCCGATCTACCCCTGAAGGCCGAAGATGCGACCGAGCCTGGCTTCCCAGATGAAGGTGTCCTGGAAATCACTGACCATGACACCAGCTGGCAGATGTTCTTTGACGGAGCCGCAAATAAAAGAGGCTTTGGCATAGGAGTCTTGCTCATCGACCCAGCCGATTCTCATACTCCGTTGGCCATAAGGTTAGAATTCGAATGCTCAAATAATACGGCGGAATATGAAGCCTGTATTGCTGGCCTAGAAGAAGCTCTCAAAAGGGGAGCCAGAGATCTCGAAGTCTATGGAGACTCTGCCCTAATCATAAATCAAGTCAAAGGGAGATGGAAAACCCAAGATCCTCGGCTGCAGCTCTATCATGCCAAACTAACGACACTTGCCGCCCGATTTGACTCTATCTTGTTCCATTATCTGCCACGAGATAGGAATCAATTTGTCGATGCCTTAGCTACTCTGGCATAGCTAGTCCAGATTCCCGCATAAACTAATGTTCAGCCATTCGTAGTCGGGAAAAGGTCACTCTGGCATACTGCTTCAAAATTAATGCATCCCCTGAGGCAGATCACGAGCCCTGGTACGCTGATATCCTAAATCTGCTTCGGAAAGGTATCTACCCTCCCGGCCTAGACAAAAGAGGGAGAGTCTCCCTGCGAAGGTGGGCCTCACAATTTGTACTCAGCGGTGGCAGCCTGTATAAGAGGCACTATCAAGGCCTCAACTTATTATGTGTCGATCAGGCCAAGGCTGAGCAAATCATGGATCAACTTCATGGTGGTACCTACGGGCCCCACATGAATGGCCATATGCTGTCCAAAAAGATTATCCGACAGGGGTACTATTGGAGTACGCTTGAAACCGATTGTATTCGGTGGGTGCAACATTGCGACAAATGCCAACGCTTTGCCAATCTGCAGCACGTGCCCCCGCACGTCTTATATAACTCCACAGCCCCTGGCCCTTCTCAACATGGGGAATCGATGTCATAGGCCAAATTCACCCGAAGGGATCCAATGGCCACGAATACGTCCTGGTAGCCGTCGATTACTTCACAAAGTGGGTGGAAGCCTCTTCCTACAAAATCCTAAATGCTCGAAAGGTGTCCGAATTCATCCGGGCCAATATTATATATCGATACGGGGTACCTTTCGAAATAATCTCTGACAACAACTCACATTTTGAAGGGGACGTGAATTGCCTACTCGACGAGTTCAAGATCCAAAGGCATAAATCCTCCCCCTACCGGCCGCAAGCCAATGGTGCCGTTGAAGCAGCCAACAAAACACTTGAAAATATCATCAAAAAAATGGCTGACACAGGAAAGGACTGGCCTAAAAAATTGCCACTAGCCCTTTGGGGCCATCGTACCTCAGTCCGCACACCCACTAGGGCTACCCCTTACTCTCTAGCATATGGCATGGGGGCGGTACTGCCGATAGAAGTCGAAATTCCATCATTAAGAGTGATGATGGAATCTGACGTAGCAGAAATTGACTGGGTCAAAGGGTGATTCGAAGAATTGGCCCTGATCGACGAACGACGCCTACTAGCCCTAGAGCATACCCGGGCATATCAAAGGCGCATCGCCCGGGCTTTCAATAAAAAAGTCAAAGGCCGCGACATCCAAGTCGGAGACCTCGTGCTTCGAGAAAAACCCCCTAGTTATGTTGATACTAGGGGAAAATGGAAGTCTCCATGGATGGGACCATATATTGTTAAGGAGATCTGGTCAGGAGGTGCCGTGCTTCTCACAAACCAGGAGGGAGAAGACCTTGTCCAGCCCTTCAATCTCGACAAACTCAAAAGGTACTATGCCTGAGCCAATCTATCCAAATAGCTTGCTTCTCTCTAGGAAAACCCGAAAAGGTAGAAGAAATAAGGGCTCGCTAAAAGAAAGTAGGCAAAAGTTAGAGCATAAAAAAATCAGGAGAAAAAGAAGAGGGAAGGCACTATTTAAGTCCTCGGCATACTACCTCCGGTCTTCAGCGTATGGGTCCTAAGGTGCAACTTAGGAATATTTATTAAGACATTTAAATTATACATTGATTGCATGTACATATCTATCTATTGCCTGTATCCCCCTTGTTTTCCCAGAAACTATCCCCTCTTTTGCAGCTTAAGCCCCAGGGTGGTCCATCAATGTCTGCGGCGTCCGCCCAGCCGGGCCCATATACTCCTCCTGCGAGGCGCAGAAGAAGCTCTAGTCTCACCTGCGTGCGAGCCACCAGAAGTGTCCCCCTCTTCATCATCAAGATCATCCCGCTTCTCCCGGGCTGCATTGCTCTGACCGGCTCCATCATTCTCGAAAGCAAGCACCCCATCCAAAGAGGAGGAGGGACCCTCCTCTGGCTCCCACGGATTATCTTGCCTACTCGCGATGCTCAGCCGAGGAGGCTCATTGCCGCCAACTCTGAAAGCCGCGCCCCATCCAGTCTGGGGAGAAGGAGCAGCTACTTCTGGTTCCCATGGGTTGTGCTGCCTGCTAGCATTGCTTAATTTGTGGGTGCATTGCTGGGACCCGCAGTATTCGGTCCAGGGGCTGTTCGGGCACCGAGACCATGTACCCGCCTGAACTCCGCCTCCAAAGCCTGAGGGACGACTAACCCCGAACTGTCAATATCCTCGCCTATCTCCATCAGGCGAGCATCTATCCCGTTAGTAACATGACGGCCCAGCAAGTTCCTCCGCGCGATAACGCGGATGGCCCCGGCAGCCCACCATTATCCATGCCAGATACCCATGGGAAAGAAGCATGTAATCAACAAATGGATAGGCTACCTCTAGCCTCTCAAAATCCCTTTGCCACATACCCTGAATAGTGGCACCCAAGTCCTCGTCATTATTCTCCATCTCCAAATATACAGGACGAGTTGAGTCGGGAATCAGCTGCTCTCTCCCAAATTGGCGCAAGATCCGGTCAGGCCTATAAAAAGAGGTCCGCTCAATGCCCAGCACGACCACTTGACTATACTCAGCAGAATGCAGAAGAAAGCGCCAGATCTGCCAATGATGGATCACCCAGATTATATCCATGGAGCCCCTATGGTAAAAATGCTCAGCCCAATCAAATTCTGAGTAATTGGTCTGAGGAAGGTGGCCACGAACGCCATAAAGCGCCGGGTCATATGGTGCTCCATGCGGTACGGGAGCCAGAACCCAAAGAAAATGCTCCTCCAGCCACATATGGAGCAAAATGGGGCTACCGGTAGGGAATAATTCTTCACCGCCGGCAAAAGCATTCAGGCCCGCGAAGGTCTCTGCCAGAATCACCGGAACAATATTCAACCGGCGATCTCGAGCCTGCAATGCAAGGTCAACGACCCGCACATCAATAAATCCGGGTTGACCCACCAACAGATATCTCCCTACCAGGCAAAGGAAGAGCGCAGATAGCCTACGCCGCATGTAATCTATATCATCCTCCCTGAATTCTGTGAAGGCCCCAGGGAGGACAGTCAAGTCAAAAGTTACTCCATTAAAGAAACCTGGAGTAGCGTCGCGGGTAGTGCGGAATAGCTCCCGGATGGCCATGTATGGACGCCTCCTGTAAGAAGGCACTGCGATCAGGCGAGAAGGTGCCACCCCCAGCATTGCACATAATTCTTCAAAGGTGGGGCACATTTCATTCATGCCAAAATTAAAAAGATGGTCTTGAGGAGACCAAAACCTGGAGGCTCCCTCGGCAAGATATCCCGTTTATGATGACATTCCTCCAGGACAATAGGCACCTGAATCCAAAGATATGATCAAACCAATCCCGCTCGTCTGATCGTAGAGAAAGGATCCAAAAATCCAAGGCATTCTCATAAATTTCTATTTCTAAAGCAGTATGAATGCGTGCAGCCATTTATGAAAGAGATGCAAAGGATTATAAGGCAAAAGGGGGCAACGGTTGAGCAGAAGAAAGCTTAAGATTTGTAAGGAGGAAGAGCAGATGAGCTTGTAAAGAGGCAGGCCGGTCTCCGTCCATTTTTATACCGAAAATTCAAGAAACGGACATTTCTGAGCACAGTGCATGAATAGTGGTGAACAGTGGCTGCACAGGAGAAACTCATGGCGCCACCATAAGCTTCTCCTGGCGTCGCGCCAAGCCCTCCATTTGGCCGCGCTAGGTGCTCTCCACTATACCCTGGAAAACTGCTGGTATCCTGGTTTTATCAGTCCCGACCATCAACTATTGTTGTGTCCGATCGCAAGAAAAGGAAAGAGCTAGAAAGAAGGGCTATGGCCACGGGCTCAATAGCCACAATACATTGAAAAAAACAGGGGAGGGCGGTGGTCTTTCCATTCCCGTATCATCAGAAAAGCCCGCTCCATTCTGAAGGTGTATTCTTACAAATCCTTTTTCTAAAAATACAACCTGCCATTACCTTTAGATATTTGGTATAACTTTATTTTTTGTGTGTATTTGAGTCTGCATGTGTAATATTTTGCATCATATACAATTATATTGCATTATATAATAGATGTCTGTACAGGTTTCTTTTGGAAAAAAAAGAGAGAGACTAATAATCGCAGGCATCCAAAGCTAATGTGCTCGGGACGACTGGCTCCTATCAAGGCGACCACCCATGACCCATGGACCGCGTGCCACCACACACGACCTCGCCCGGCGGCTCGACTCGACGTCCGCATCATCGTCGTCACCATCTCGACGTGTCATCGCTTCCCTCGCAGGAAAACTCATCAACAAGCTTCTGATAAAGCTTGCTAATACTGAAGAAGCCCCGAAGCAGCTTCTTGTAGGTAGACACATTCACCTAAGAAAAGAAGTGAGACAACAAAAAGAATATATTAGTCTCCAAAAAAAAAATAGATGTAGATAAACATGCATAAAAAAATGATGATGAGAAGAAAATGAATGATAATACACGTGTGCAAAAAAAAGAAGAATATTAATATAAAGGTAAATGTGTCTACCGAACGGGCCTGCCCTGGGACCCGATGTTCCTCAGGGATCTCGACATCTGGGAGAACCTGCTCTACCGTATGACCGCCCCATTGATACTGAAAGGTAAAGAAGATATCATCAGGCTCAGCGAACTGTAGGTTCTCGTCGAGAAATGAAGTAGAAGGCCCTGGTCTGGCAGAGGCATTAGAATGCCGTCTGGGTGCGGGAGGAGCAGGGAAAGGAGGATGCAACACTGTCCTAAAAAATTCCTCATACGCCATAATTGGAAAATCTGTCGCTGGCATGAGGTATTTCGACAGGTACTGATACCTGTTCGGCAGCTGATCGGGCTCTATCACCCAGAAAGGGGGCCGAGGAGGCACCACTGGAGGTACTAAGATCGATTAGTGCTGGCGATTAACACGCTCGCCCATGTATAACGAATCCACCATATTGGATACCATCAGTATCCGGCAGCGGCTAAATCCCAAGGCAACAACATAATGCCCATCCAGACCCTCCCAGGGAAGGAAGTGCACTGTACGAGGACTCGAGCTAGTGATCCGCTCCTGCACTCGTTCCTTCCTCTTGCAACCGTCGTCCTAGGTTGGCTAAATCCTGTTCTCATCGATATATTGGCGCAGATACGGTGGCTAGTGGACATGCTGAAGGAGAGGACCCGGCGAGAAATGGAAAAATGAAAAGGCCCAGACCTGCAAAAAAAAAAAAAAAAAAGGAGAAAGAAAAAAAAATGTTATCAGCAATAATTAAAAAAAAAAAGGAGAAGTGTATGTTGCGAAAAAAGAAAAAGAAAAGAAGAGGACGTATATATAAAATAAAATAAAAAGCAGCAAAAAGCAAGAAAAGGCGTATACCTCCCACGCCAGGGCAAATCCATTCAGGGTCGGCGAGTCATTCCGGCAAGCCCTATCCATGGAAGCATATAATTCGGGTAAGCCCGCCTGTCCCCAATCCTACGAAGGGATCCGCTCGAAATCAACCAAACAGGCCAGGACGGAAACTCGCAGGGAGGTAGAAGAGTTGGCAAAGAGCGACGTGCCAAGAAAGAAAAATAAAAATGCTCTAGCCACTTGAGTCACAGCAGCCATGTCATTTGCTGGCACCCGCCCAGCGTTGCTGAGAAGCCAGCGTCGGACGCTGCTGATAAAGATCTCGTCCGTCGATTTGAATTCCGACTCGATGCCCAGGAGGTCCACCACCTCCTCTGGACGTAGACGAAGAGTATAATCCGAGGCCAGAGTCTCCCCGATACTGGTAGGGAGACCAGTAATGGCAGCGAAGTCGCAAGGGGTCATTGTTGTTTCCCCCCAGCTAAAATAAAAGGTGTGGGTGGTGTCCACCAGTAGTCCCGCAGCGCATCAAAGATCGACATGTAACTTGTGAATGGGCGGAAGGCATGGAGAAAAGCGCTAAAACTAGAGCCCTCCACCAGGAGCTGTGCCACCTCGGGCAACATGTGGTAAATTTCCATAACGTTAGTACATGAAGCCCGGACTCTCTTAAATGACCTGCGAAACTGAAAAAAAAAAAAAGGAAAAAAAAAGGGGAAAAGGTAAGTCCATTGTCTTTATTTTCATTGTAAAGTTTTTTTTTGATAAACGATAATAATGAGTAAGTATGAATAAATAATAAACATGTTGCATGCATTATATTTCATGAATTATAAAATTGCAGCATGCTAATTTCCTATAAAAAAAATAATAAAAATCAATCATTTTTAATATAAATAAACACTTACCATTTATATAAAAAAATACATATATAAATACATATGTAAATAAACATTTAGTTTCTTTAATAAAAAAATGAATGACGAAAAAAAAAGAAGAAAATAGATTAAAAAAACAACAACAAAAAATGTGTATTTCGAAAATATATGTTGTATTCTTTTACATCCTTTCAATAAATAAAAATGCATTTTTGTACATTTAAGTATGTATTTTAGCCATTAAAAAAAAGATTATGTGTATCGTTTTGCATCCAAATAATTATTTTTGCATCCTAGGCATCATAGAAATACATGTTAAGTATGTATACTGCATTTTTGCATTTATTATGTACATAATAGAATCAGAGAATGTTCATGCATTATGTTAATAAGCATCCTATAATTTTTCTGCATTGCATTTGCATCAAGTAAAGTAGTATGTGCATCCATCATTTGCATTTATTGTCCAATAAGCTGCCTTAGGGGTGCGCTAAAAGAAAATAAAATGCCACCGATCATGACAATAAATATTCTTATGGTATTTTCTATATCCCTGCAGCATAAGCATGCATGAAAAATAAATTTTAGGGCATGAAATATATATGTTTTGTCCCATATTTATCCGAAAAATGTGCCCGAAAATGTGTTCGGAAAAATTTGAATTGTACTCCGAAAAGTCCGTTTCGCGAATATATTGCATGCAAAAATATGTTTTAGCCTAGAACATGCATCATATAGCTCCAATTGCATTTATAGTATAAATTATGCATAGTAGGGTCAAATAGTGACCACTAATTCAATCATGCATCACAAGAATAAATCACATAAATTTCATGCATCATTTAGACATAAATAGGACATGCATAAGCATCATTAATAAAGTCGGGAGTGCTCAAAAGGTGCCAAACGGTGCTAAAATCTAGCAGATCTGAAGTATATCCAGGCAAATTTAGAAAAAGAAGAAACTTACAGAAGTAGGTGGAAGATTGGACACATGAGTGTCCCGGTCACGAAGAATGTTGCCCCAGTTGTCCGTGGAATACCAGTATTTGAGTTTATTTCGGACCAAAGGAGGAAACTCTTTCCTCATTTCGCCAGATTCTGGGTGCATCGGAGCTTTCCTCTTCCTGGATCGTGAAGAAGACGCCATTTGCTAGATAAAACACTCGAGTTGGTGAAAGAAAATTGAGAAAAGAAGCGAAAATGGAAAGAAAATCAAAGCAGGCAGCGATGGCGGAGCTGCATAACTGAAGAAAGGAGCAGTAGCTCCCTTTCCCCACTCCCCCGTCCATAATAAGGGAGGAAAAGGGAATTTTTCCTTTTCCCCCCTCCGAAGTTTGAAGCTGCGACACTTAAGTCCTCAAGTTCCAAAAATTTCAAAATGGCACCTGAGCTTAACAAAGAGTTAACAAAGTAATTTTGTTAACCAAAATTGATGGCCATTCATCCGAGGGCAAAGAAAAAGTAATATCCCCAATAGGTCAGCCGTGAAATAAGCAGAAAAGCAAAAAAAATTCAGGCGACAAGAAAAGAAAAGAAAAGAAAGAAGAAAAAAAAAGAGAGGAAAAAAAAGAAGAAAAAAAGAGAGAGGTCCCCAGCCTGAAGGAGCGAGAGTGGCAGAAATGTCAACATCAGCTGAATCCGCAGTAGCCACCCAGGCACGAAAAGGTAAGAAAGGTAATGTATTCTAATCCTAGCTTCAAATAAATAAAAGAGAAATCTTTTCGAATTTTGCTTTCAAAAACAAAAAAAAAATTATATTTCAAAAACACAAAAAAAGAAGAATATTTCAAAAAACACAAAAAAAGAGGAATATTGAAAAAAAAAACAAAGAGAGTGAGAAGAAAGGAGAGGAAAAAGAACAATCTTTTCTACCGTATTTGGCGAAAAATTTTTGTCGATCTCATACAGTTTTCAAAAAACTTGATGAAAGTTTTTTTTGCCGTGCTCGGCGACAGATTTTGATCGGCCGAGTGCAGTTTTCGAGAAATTTGAAAATTTTCTTATTTGTGTTTGGAGATAAGGTATTGACCAACCAGGCACAATTTTTGAAAATTTCTCTTAACATATTTCGATAATAGGTATTGGCCAGTTGGAATATGGTTTCCGAAAAACTTTAAAATCTTCATACCGTATTTAATGGCCGTTCTCGACCATTTGAATACGGTCTTTTCAAAAAACATGAAAATCTTTTTCCTGTTGTGTTCTTGGTCAGGTTTTTGACCCAAGGGACATAACATCCTCGTTGGTTGTAGTTTAGGTTTTGGCCTAAACTACGTTTGGTCTGATTTCCTTTATTAAGGAATACGTAGGCAGCCTACACTAGTAGGTCCGACCATCAGAGCACTTCATTTGCATACCTACTTAAAAACTGTGATAACCTGTTATAATCGACTAAACATGTCTAGGTTATGGAGTTTGGTTAGCATGATAAACTGTTGCATTATAACTGTAACCTATTGCATTTCTCTCATATTTTAATTGAACAAAATTGGAGAATCTATTGCTTATCAACGATGTTCGTCTACTCAGTAAGCCTCAGGTTACCCGTAGACTCCATCGTTGAGGGGCTCTGTAGACATCCCAATTTCGTACCCCTGATATGTGACTCTGACATGTGATATCAAGAACTGCTTAAACTTAACAAATGTCAAGTTATAGGAGTCAAAAATGCGAAAGGCAAAGCAGGATACGCAAAACAATAAAATGCGAGGGGTGAAAGTGCCAAAAATGAAACTTGAATAGGGCCTTGGAGCGGCCAAAAGGCTGGATTGGCGCCGCGCCATGCCAAGGTGAAGTCCGCACCCACTAAGCTACAGTTCCTCTCAGACTTAACGCATTGTACAAGTGACGAAGGCTGGTGTACAACAAATTGATACGCACTGAAGCGATTTTTAATCCCCGATGAGTCCCTTCGTCCACCTATAAATAGAGGTGCTGGGCTCACTTCTGAAGACGGAGAAATCCTCGCAAAGAAGCGCTGAAGAGTTTCCTCCGCGTTCTTACGACGCTGATATAGTGAGAGAAGTGAGATAGGGAGTGTCTAGCCCACAAAGCTTCCAAACCCCGTCCAAACTCCGCCAAAACACAAATCAACCGGTTAAAAGTGATCCCTAGCCTTTTAGTTAGGTATCCACCTTACTTCCCCTGCCCAAAATCCATAAAGTAAGCCGTTACTCTGCCCGAGTAATAGACTGAAAAGCACCCAAAATAAGCCGTTATTCCGCCCAACCAAAAAGGCCAAAACAACCACAAATAAGCTGTCATTCTACCCGAGTGAACGAGCCAAAACCATCTGAAATAAGCAGTCATTCTGCCCGAATCACAACAACAACAACAAAGACTCCTTCTCCATGAAGGACAGAGCGAGCAAACCGCGCTCTAAAAGGTAATAGCCTTTAAGGGCGCTATTTTTTTATAAAGTTACTTTTTAAATCCGGCCCAATGTAGCCAATATAAGTCGTTGTGCTGTCCGGATTTAGTTAGAATAATTATGTAAAAAGAGCCGTTATAATGGCCAAATATTTTTAAATATATTTGTAATTATTGTAAGGAAATGGCTACAAGTCCGTAAATAATGTAGCCACAAATGTATTTGTTTTTATTTCCCTGTCTTTTAATGCTTTGTTTATTTGCTAAATAAATATAACAAAAAACATACTTTAGGCAAAAACCATTTTTGAGACCGAAAGGACGAGTTGAGTGCCTAGCACCTTCCCAACTCGTAACTTAGCCTCCGAACCCATTTTCATAATCTCTGGTTTTCTTTTTCTTTTTTTGGTTTTTCTTTATTTTGCCTTAAAATAAAGATGGCGACTCTAAAACATTTTGGATCCAGTGGGGCCTCGCAGCACTCCTTTCTTGCACTTTTCCGTTTTCCCCTAAAAAAGGAAAAATGAGAATGAAAGAGTGGTGTACTCACATATCCTGGTATCCCCTAAACAAGGGATAACTTGATACGGGAAAGTCAAAGCTCCCATAGTGACCCGAAATAAGCCATAAGACTATTTTTAATAAAATCCATAGTGGGGGCGTCGTATCATCTTTTTTGCACTTTTCCGTTTTCCCCTAAAAAAGGGAAAATGAGAATGAAAGGGTGATACATTCCCATATCCTGGTATCCCCTAAACAAGGGATAACTTGATGCGGGAAACCCAAAGTTGCCATATGGGATAAAAAATCCACTAAAGTCAACTGAGGCGCATTCCAACGCGCTATTTTAGACAGCACTCCTCTCGCACTTTTAATTTCGTTCTCCCCTAAACAAAGGAGGATGGAATGAGAGCAGTGGTGTCCCGCATCTACACGTACGCGTACCCCTATCCAAGGGCGCGCGAGGCGCGGGCGCAGCCCGGGCGACCCACACATATAAACAAGCTCGACATATAAGTCGGCATATAAAAGATTATGAGTCTAGAATATGCAAGTTATACAATAACAACAAAACCCAAGTCAAGTCTAAGTGACTTGCTTCGCATCATCCTTTCCAAAATAAAAGTCTAACTACAAAATCCCAAAAGAGCAACCTTAAGCTCACAAGCAACCAAATGCGGGTACGGCGAATCTAGCGAGAACCGTCTCCTTGGCTCGGATCTAAGGAAAACAAAACAAACAAATAGGGTAAGTCATAAAGACTTAGTAAGTTACTAAAAATGCATGTTCATGTTATAGCATAGCATTTATTATAATTATAGTACATGATATAGCACTTAGCACATTATTCACGTAAGTGCGGGAAATAAATCATACAAGTAGGATATAATATAGGCCCGGCTGCTACGTAGCTCCTGCAATAAACTGTGTTAACTGGTTCGTGTCATCGATGTTTTGTGAATTCATCTACTTGTATCGAGAACCGCCCCGATTTAATTGGCAAGCCAATGCGGCACGTATTGATACGGCATAGGGGCTACTGCCCCACTGCGGCCCACAGTGGAGGCGTGTGTGTGGTCCCGGGTGCGGCGATCCATAGCGAGCACGAATCTCACAATTCGTGAAGGCGATGCATCGTCCCACCCTGACGTATAAAACAAACCAAATAATGCCAGCTGGACTCAATGTGATGCACAAGTAGATATTTACTCGTCATAAACAAATAAGGATCGAATTCGACAAGAGCGAACTCATCTGACCAAGTAGGTTATTAATCTCTACCATTAATCATGTCAAGGCTATTAATTGCTCAAAAGTATCATTCATAACAACTTGATTGCAAACAATTAGGCTAACCTTATATTTGAGTAAACCCAATCAAACGGTGTCCAAACTTCGTAGGGATTGAAAGTAGTGTTCAACATGTTCAAACCTTCTCTAGAGTCGACTCCGTTGAGTCTTTACTATACATTCCCAATTTTGGGGTAATTGAAGCTATGTGCTTCATAAACCAGCCTAGGCCATTACTAAGTTCAACTAGGTTATAAATTCTCCAAGGCATTGCAATGTATTTCATATTCATCATAGAGTCCAATTTAGAGGATAGAACACATAACAACATACTAACATATCATGTAGGCTATAATTAGGGCACTCTCATATGGCACCACTTCAAGCAACACATATAATAAATGTTTCTAACATGTTCATAATCTTAAATATACAAGATGAAGGAGTATAACAATCTTCCATAACCATAAAATCATCCTATACATACTTCTAACAAGTTCATATTTTCAAATCACAAGATGAAGGCATATGAAGCATATATGTGTACTCATTGACCTCAAAAATCATAAGCTTTGTTTTCCTTAGGGTCAATGAGAACTAAATCAAAGAATAAGAGAAGTAACTTACATGTATTCTACACCCAAGAAAGCAAATGAGAAATCTATTCGGTAGGAAATGCTCTAGTTTTCAACTTCACTTCTATGGAGGTGGCTTGAGCAATAGAGGAAGGAATCCTGGAAGACCAAGGGAAAAGCTTCAAGAATCCATGGAAGAACCTTGGGGGAGATGAATCCCGTTTTTGGAGAGTGAGGGAGGGAAAATGAGGTCAAACATCAGATTGTGGTGTTTAAAGGGTTAGAAACTTAGTGGGACAAGTGTCACTTTGATGTGGTCTCTAAAAATATGATTTGGGGCTTGTTTTAATCACTAAGCACTCACTAATCCATTCTTAAAACAAGTTACTAATGCTAGGTCATAAGTAATGAGGGTTAGGGAGGTTTAGGTGGGGTTTAGAAAGGGTTTTGGATAGGGGTTCAAGTGCAAAAATCACAAAGCAGCAAAACAGAGCAACCCAGGCTCGGGGGACTATGCGGTCGCATGGTCCCTCATAGCATGCGACCGCATGCTCACTCTTCCAGCAACACACCATTTTCTGGTTACCTTGCGAAGGCAAGGCCATTCCACCTTGCGGCTGCAAGCCCGGCAGACCCAAAAAGGCTTAAAATGCAAATCTAAAGACCCCCAAATACTTAGCCAAATCAATGAGGCTTCAAACCCCATCAAAAATGAGTCTAAAACTCATCACAAACACCTTCAAACAACACCCAAGCAATCCAAACGAAGGAGGGAAAAAAGGAGAACTAAACAAGTGATTCAACCGACGATTCAACAAGCATGCAAACAAGATCCTAAGCATGTTAAGAGCATTATGAATGACTTATAAATGATTCTAAAACATTTATAGACTAAGTAAACATGCTCACAAGCAATATGAATGCATGAATGCAAGCTATGAATGGCTAGGGTGCCACAACTTAACTTAACTTAACGTAAGTTAATTTAACGTAACGTAACGTAATGTAACTTAACTTAATGTAACGTAATGGTCCATAACTTAACTTAGCTTAACGTAATGTAACTTAACTTAACTTAACTTAATTTAACTTAACTTAACTTAATTTAGCTTAACTGAACTTAACTTAATTTAACTTAATGTAACGTAATGGTCCATAATACTTAACTTAACGTAACGTAACGTAACGTAAGTTAACTTAATTTAACTTAACTTAACGTAAATTAATTTAACTTAACTTAACTTAACGTAACATAACTTAAATTGGATTTGATAATTTAATAATATTATATTATACATCACGCACACACACTTTTTTTTATTAAATTAAATTAAAGATAAAAGCTATAAATTGAAAGTATAAATTAAAAAAATCAAATAAAACTGATTTATGTATTTAATAAAATAAATTCAAGATAAACAAAGACAATGTAAATTATATTGTATTTATAAGCTGATAACTAAAAAAAAAAGCCCTAGGTATAAATACAACTCTAAACCCTAATCCAAAACAGTCTCTCATTATAAACTCATGGCACTCACTCCATGTCCTCTCTCATCACACAAAATCTCCCAAGCCGCCGCACCAGCATCACCCACAATCGACGAATCCCTTCATCTTCTTCCATCCAGCGTCCACCTCCCATCTCTCCCCTGTTCAAACAGACTGACGACTTCGTCTCTTCTAGTAAACGAGTCAAGTAATTAGGACGGGCAGCGACGGCAACTTCGTGTCTTCCGGCTTCCGCTCTCTTCCGCCTCCATCTCCGCTCCTCGAACTTCAACGCCGCCGATTTATTCTCTTCCGAAGTCAGATCCCAAGCTCTCTCTCTCATCCGACCATCCTGTTTCCAAATCCCGGCGGCTCCTCAAGTGACATCACCCACAATCACCTTCAGATCTAGCCGCGTTGTACCCGTTTCGGCTAAGAAACCCCATCTCCGGTCGTCTTCCCCACGTCTGGCAAGCCTCCAACTCATGTTCTTTAATCACTGAGTTTAACTATTTCTCATGCTCTGTCAGATTCGCCTATTCATCTGGACTGGACATGTATTACATTTCTTACGAGCCTTTGTTGATTTGGAATTATTTGAATGTGTTTGGATATGGCATTGGTGTTGCCCTAGGTTTTATTTTTTTAATGCAGTCTGAATTTTACATTTCTTTCTTTTCTCATATGGAGTTTTTTCTGCCTTCACTCTCTTGGGTATAAGTTATTATCCTAACGTTGGGTTTACTGATTTGAATTCGAACGTTTGAATGAAATTCCTTTATTTTGAGTTTATTGCTAGTTTAAATGTTCATATATGTTATCTTTGGTCGGTTGTTTGAGTTTATAGCTACTTCTCGATTTGGATTGTTATCTGATGGGGGTTCTGGTTTAAATTCTAACGTTATTGGTGATGGTTTCCCACTTTCCCTTTTTTACTCTGTTTTTGGTTGCTATTCTTTTATGAAGGAGTCAAGTAATTAGGAGCTAACCAACTCTTGTATATCTAGGAGAAAAACTCCATTGGCTCGATAGGCCTTGATATCTATTCGAAAACCAAAAGGGAGGAAAGTCTTTCTAGTTTTTGTATTTTAATTGCCTTACTTATATAATGAACATTCGAAATGAGGACTATCGTAGTTTCAAAAAAAAAACAATCGATATCCATTTGAGGAACAACCGGAGCAAAGACTGTCAGAACCATTAATTTCAATCACAGTGGAAAAGATAGCTAATTGTACATAAATTGATATGTGAACTAGACTATTACTCCCTTTGTTCCCAAATAAGTGTGCACCTATTCTTTTTGTTGGTAAATATTGCACTGACTCTTAATGCTCCAAAAACATCTTTAGAAAATATATTATACAAAAGTGTCACTAAAAATTATGATTTGACGCCCAAAGATTGATTTTTCATTAATATATTTTTAGTACTACGGTGCCTAGGTGCTCCATTGGCATGTCTCAAAATCCATGCCACATTTACTTATGAAAATGTGGACACTTTAGAGGAACAAAGGGAGTATGTTTTTCTTTTCTTCTTAAGGTTTTACTTTTGGTATTTTGTTTTTTTTGGGGGTAGGGGAGGCAGGGGGTAAGGATAAAATTCCGCTAAGCTAAATGCTGGATCAATGTAGAACTATAAAAATTTGTGTGTTTTCACACAATTCTTCCCTGAATCCCACCAACTGTTTTTACTTTAAATAAAGAAAAATTTGGTTTGTTGCAGGCACTCAGGAGGCAAGTTGTTAACAAATCTCATCAAAGCCTTCCATGTTTCTTTCTCAAAAATATGGAACGGATTGACTGCTGGTGTAAAACATTGTTAGAACACTATGAACAAGTTCTAAAATAAATGGTGAAAAAGAATACATGTACCCGATCCCATGTAATTGGAAAATAGTAGGAGATCAGATGATTTTTGTTATTTTTATTTTTTGACTACTTAGACAATATGCTTGCCAAAAGGGATGGAATCTTACTTTTTAAGTCTCAAATTCAACAAATACTTGGACATAAATTTTTTGTCAGCCAAACAATGCAAAATGCTACAGAAGATTATGCAAAATGCTAACTCTATAAGAAAGTTGAACCAACATACCAGTCGTAATGCAGCATTTCGTCCCAACCCCAACCTAAACCCCACCCCTAAACCCTAAACCTAACCCTTAAAACTTAACCTAAACCTAACAAACCCTAAACCATAAACCTAACCTTAAACCTGAACACTAAACCTAAACCTAACCCCACCCCCACCTCCACCCCAAACCCCAACCCAAACCCTAAACCCTAAACCTTAAACCCTAAACCCTAAACCCTAGACCCTAAACCATAACACTAAACCTAAACCATAACACTAACCTTAAACCTAAACCACAACCTTAAACCTAAACCTAAACCTTAAACCTAAACCTAACCCTAACCCAACCCAAACCCCAACACCAAACCCCAACCCCAACCCCAAACCCCAACACCAACCCAACCCCCACCCCTAACCAAAAACCTAAACCCTAAACCTAACTCTTAAACCTAAACCATAAACCTAACCCTAACCCCAACCCAAACCCCAACCCAAACCCCAACACCAAACCCCCACCCCCACCCCCAACCCCACCCCAACCCAAAATCTATCCCTTAAACCTAAATCCTAAACCCTAAGCCTAACCCTTAAACCACAACCTTAACCCTAAACCTAAACCATAACACTAACCTTAAACCTAAACCATAACACTAACCTTAAACCTAAACCTAAACCATAAACCATAAACCATAACACTAACCTTAAACCTAAACCTAAATCATAAACCTAAACCTAAACCTAAAACCATAAACCATAACACTAAACCTAAACCATAACACTAAACCTAAACCATAACACTTAACCTAGCTAAACCAAAACCTAAATCATAAACCTAAACCATAAACCATAAACCATAACACTAAACCTAAACCATAACACTAACCTTAAACCTAAACCTAAACCATAAAACTAAACCTAAACCTAAAACCATAAACCATAACACTAAACCTAAACCATAACACTTAACCTAGCTAAACCAAAGCCTAAATCATAAACCTAAACCATAAACCATAAACCATAACACTAAACCTAAACCATAACACTAACCTTAAACCTAAACCCAAATCATAAACCAAAACCTAAACCTAAAACCATAAACCATAACACTAAACCTAAACAATAACACTTAGCCTAGCTAAACAAAACCTAAATCATAAACCTAAACCTAAACCCCAAACCTAAATCTAAACAACCTAAACTTAAACCTAACAAACCCTAACCCTTAATTTAACCGTAACCCTAAACTTTAAAACTAACCTAAACCTAAACTGAAACCTTAGCCTAATAACTTATGATTCATTTGGTAGAAGTTAAAACACTAGTGATTACTGAAGTTAGTGATTAGGAATGTGAATATTATGATGAACGTGTTATAGAACATATTAGCTAGTTAGGATGAGTGTGGTTTCATTGTCTAACTTTACAATATATTCCAATGTCGGTTCTCGTGCATTTTTGGTCACTCAATGTCAATTGCATTTGTAAACCACTCCTGAATAAAGTTAAAAGCTTAGAAACCCGTTCGAGAATCCTTAATGGGTGTTGCGGTTCAACATGTGCTTGATGTTCGTGTTGTGGTCAACATCTATTATAGGTTCCTGAATTGTCCGTTTGGGAAGTTTGGAAATGTACGGTGTGTGTACTTTAAAACATTATTGTCTTTTATAAATGTTAATGTATTTGATATCTTAGATATTTTGGTCGCATTTTCCATTGTTCTCTGGGTGTATACTAGACGTGGGTTGTAACGACCCAGTCTATGTCGTGCACTTGGAGAGCCATGCGGAAGTGTTGTCAAAATTATCTTGGGTATCTTGCAATAACATATAGACAATAATGTGATTAAAGTACATACTATCGTGAGTTTCTAAATGGGATAGAAGCCTGACCTGAAATCAATTAATTAACATTCCAGTTTTGTGTCATCCATTGATTAGATTGAGTATACGTGTAATAAATAAATGGTAATGCAGAAGTGATGCTTAGTAATGATGATCGTAGTTGGATGTACAATCGGAGGTTGCCAAATCAAATGGGTATCACAGATGAGTTCATAAGAGGGTTGAAGGAGTTTATTGAATTTGCTACAAGAAATCCCAGTTACATGAATGGTGATAAGAATAGGTGTCCATGCGTCAAGTGTTGTAATAACAAGTTCCTACGTGTGATAGAAACTCAGAAACATCTTTTTCAGAACGGGTTTGAAGTCGGGTACAAATGGTGGATAGATCATGGTGAGCAAATCATAGTGCGTCCAAATTGATATAATTCCTAGACGCGTACTCGCGATGGAGGAATCAAAGAGCACGCATTGAATTGATGGATTGTGACACCTTGACCCAATGCTACGATCCGTTATTGAACGTGGTACTCTGCGATCCAATTACGAGACGAACACGAACCTTGGTATAATGAAGAACGCCACAATAGGGGTGGATATCCTATTGATAAGTTCGGGTTTCGATTATTAGCCTCTCACCAAATAATCACAAGTTCAATGAAGAACAAGGAGGTTTTGAAAAACACTCAAAAACTATATTAATCAATAATCATCAAGTTGTCTACAAAACAATAAGACACAACCCTTATTTATATGGGTCGTGAATCCTAAACCTAAAAGTAAAAGGAAAAGTCTAAGTAGAATCAACTTAGGAAACTACTTAGAATCAACTTAGGAAACTACCTAAAATCCACTTAGGAAACTACTAATGATATGATTCTAACTACCAACCAAGAACCAAGATTGTCACAAGCAAGGGAGAGGCATTGGAAGCATGCAGATCAAGGTTCGAGGGTTCATATGAGCATGGATTGAGGTTCAAGGGTTCTAAAATGCATAAAGTATGATTTGAAGATTCGAGAGTTCTATACAAACTTAATTCGTGGATTTATTGGAGATTCGGGCTATTACAATGGCTACTCTACAAATTCAAACATGTCTTGTGAAGCCTTAGATTTCATTGAAGATGACTTGAAGACTCAATAAATGTTCGTTAATGTTATACAATGACTTTGGAAGCATTTAATGACTAAAGGAAGACTTTATGGGGCCAAAATACAACTTTTAAAATTAGGCCTTTACAAGAAACGGGATTTGTAGATTTTCCTTATTTTGGAGGATTTATGTTTCTTAAATAGATTAGGTAACTGATCGATGTATTTTATACGTCGATTTACTATGCTTCTATGACTTAAATAAAGCTATTCCACGAGGTTTTTGGCTACTGTTATGCATTTTTCAGTGATTTTGTGAGTTTTAGGGTTTTAGGTGAAAGTATACAAATTATCAGGCTTTTGGGTGAAAATTCCAAGAAGGGGTCGAAGTGTAAAAGTGAAGAAGAAAAGAAGATGGCCAAGCTGGACATCTTGTGGTCGCAAGGTGTTATCTACCTTGCCTCCGCAAGGTAGGCAGAAAGTTAGAATTTCAACCTCGGAGAAATCAAGGACCTTGCGGACGCAAGGTACCTCAGACCTTGCGACCGCAAGGTAGTCAGAATTCCCAAATTTGCGTTTTCACAAGAGATCTAATTGCACTACAACTCCATGGTATAAATAGAGGACGGTAGCCAGAGCATAGGACGGCTAGAGACGGCTAGAAAGTAGTTTTATATAGCTTACGAATAGATTTTAGGTTGTATAACATAATTAGTTGTTGTAATTACAAGTATTGAAGATCGATTCATGAACTCATTTATCTCCATGTGTTGTTCATCTGCAAGGATGAACTAAATCTTCATTAATCTAGGAGGTGGGAGGTAACTTGTATCGAATCTATGCTTTAATTTATATTTATGTTCATTCAATTCTTGTTGATTATGGTGATTATCAATCCCTATATTATTTCACTTTGAACAAATGAATGTAATCGTGAATAATAAAGGCCTAGAGGTGCGGATAACTGCATGATCAATGTGCATATGTCGTACACTGGCTCACCATCACAATAAATTGGACCTATCGATGCACGAGAGTGATAAGTTAGGACCAGGTTCCATATATGACCTAAGTGACAGTTAGATCATATGTTCTTGTGCTTAGGATATAGAATGGATGGATTATTTGAAGATGGAGACTGAACGGTAATTCAACAGACTATATCTATATTTAGTGAACGAACCCAAGAGATTGAATGATACTTTATTAAAATTAAGCATAGAGGAGATACAAGTGAAACCCTAATCCTAGATTGTCATCCACTATAAGATCTTCATAACCTGCAATTGCTGCTAATTAGTTAAACACCTGCATAATAATAATTAGTTTAGAATAGAATAAATATAAAAACCACCTTAGATTAATAATTTGCTATCAATAAATTGTTTTATCTGTGATCTTCTTGTCTCTGTGGTTCGACCCTTGCTTTCCAAAACTATTCTCCAATAGTCTTATCCACTTGCAAGGAAAATAATTAAAATAAAACATCGATCAAGTTTTTGGCGCCGTTGCCGGGGATAAGCTAGTTTACATAATTAGTTTGTTGGTAGCGTAATTTTTAATTTAATTTCAGTTTTCAGTTTTTATAAAAATAAAAATTCAAAAAGATTTTATTTTATTTGTTTTTAATATTTAGTTGTTTTTAAATTGCTTTAATTATTTTATGCACGGTCGTAGATCTTTGAATCCTCAACTGGTAGAACTGAATCAAGATATAAATAAAATTAGAAGGAATCAAGAAGAGCTTGAAAATCTAGCAATCGAGCCTGATAATCAAGAACAATTGAATCAAGAAGATCTTCTGGTTGATCCTCCAATGGATAATATTAATCAAAATCCTGAAAATCCGGTTCATCCAGCTAATGTGAATCAAAGAGAAGAAAAACCTGCTAGAAGAAATATGGAAGTACTCGTAAATCAAAGAACTATTAATGATTTCAGTAGACCTTCACTAAATGTAGTAACTTCATGCCTAGTCTTACCAGAAGCAGTAAGGAATTTCGAATTAAAAGACCATTATTTTCATGCTATACCTTCTTTTCATGGAATGCGTAACGAAGATCCTGTAAGTTTCTTAAGAGATTATGAATATATGATGAGTACTTTTCCTTTAGGAGGGTTGACTGAAGACCAAGTAAAAATGAAATACTTTCTCAGTGCATTAAAAGAGTTGGCAAAGCGATGGTTTATGAATCTAACACTAGTAGTGTTTATACTTGGGCTCAACTTTATGAGTTGTTTATGAGTAAATACTATAAGCATGCATCTCTTACTGAATATAGAAAACAAATCATGTTATTCCAAAATGAACCAGGTGAAATATTCCATGAGTCTTGGGATAGATTTAAAAATCTGCTTATTATGTGTCCCCGTCTTTTTTTTTTTCTTAGAGAAACAGGGGCGGCACCCTGCTAGATTTTATTAATAAGAAAAAAATAATACAAACTGAAGGAAGACAACCAGCCTGACCCTTATAAATGGGAGGACAAGGAAGCCTAACCTCGAAGTGGAAATACATAAAGAAGCAAAAAAGAAGAGCCTATACAAATTAAGCCCTACGTCTAATATAAGGGGTACCGGACTTGTCCAGAGCAATAGAACCACAAATGCGAGGCGGCAAGCTATAAGAGTCATTAAATTGATAAGAAGTAGAAGAGTCACAACTCAAGTTGGCAAGAAGATCAGCAACACTATTAGCTTTCCTGTAGCAGTGACTAAAATGGAAATCCATGTCCCTCTGAATATCTCGAATTTGGTGGAGGATGGCCCAACATCGCCAAGGGAATTTGTGATTAGTTGTAAGACAACCAATAAGAATCCTGGAATCCAATTCAATAAGAGCTCCCCTGAATCCGACTTCTTTAAGCCACATAACGCCCTCAAGCAAGGCTTTGGCTTCAACAAAAGTGTTTGAAGAATGACCATAGAAGGACGCGAAGGCAAAAATAAAATCTCTGGAGGAATTACGAACAATACCTCCTCCCCCACTAATTCCAGGATTACCTCGAGAAGCTCCATCAGTATTGAGCTTAACAAACAAAGAAGGAGGTCGAATCCACTTAACAATCCGGACGAATGGAGAGTAAAAGAGAAGATGCAGACTGACCGTGCCCATCAAAAAAGAAAGAGTTTCTATTCTTCCAAATCTGCCATAAAACCAAAGAAGGAAGAGCAATATGGACCAAAGAATGCGGGTGAAAAAGCCACCATGAAAGGCAACATTGTTGAATGGAATGAGTACAGAAGTTTACTTGAAATTCAGCTCCCAGAACAGACCAAATGTGAGCAGCAACTGGACAGTGAAGGAAAACATGATTAAAGGTTTCAGCACTTCCAGACGAGCAGCAATAACATCGAGAGACCATTTGAAACCCTCGATGCAAAAGAGCTTCATCAATAGGTAACCGGCAGCAAAAAAGTCTCCACATAAAGACACTGATATGTTTAGGAATCTTTGAGTGCCAATAGAACTTTGTAGATAAAAGTCTAGGACTTTGAGGCCGAAGGGATTGCCAGGCTGAGGAGATAGAAAACCGACCGGAAGGGGAGAGAGTCCAGCATGCCGTGACTTCAGAATCATGAAGATAACAACCTTGGTCCAGAATGCGTTGAAGATCTTGGGGGTTAAGTTGGGCAGCAATTGAAGGAACAAGATTGATTGAGTCTTCAAACAGATCACGCACCGAAGAAACCATAACATTAGGAGGTTGAGTGAGAGGACCTCCATCTAACCAGCCGTCAAACCATAGAGAACAAGTACCTCGAACAATCAGCCATTTCATGTGCTGTTCCACAAAGGGGCAAATGGAGAGCATACGACGCCAAACATGAGAGCCTTTCAAGGAGGTTTGAACTGGATGAAGATGACGACAATACTTGGCCTTGAAGAAACTAGACCACAAAGTATTATGAGTTCGAAATCTCCACCAAATATTTGCCGAGTAAGCCATTGTAATATCGGAGAGAGAACGAATTCCTACTCCACCTTCAGCGACAGGCATACAGCAACGCGACCAGGCAATCCAATGAGCACGGTTTTTTTGGTCTACTTGACCCCAAAAAAAATTGGCAAACATTCTGTCAACCAACCGAAGGACAGACTTTGGAGGATCAATAGCAGGAAGATGATAGGCCGTTATGGATTGGAGAATAGAATTTATGAGAATTATTTTCCCAGCTGCAGATAAGAAGCATCCGACCGAGGAATCTATTCGAGATCGCAGCTTTAGGATGAGGGGGTCAAAATATTTTTTAAGCCTTCGACCACATAATCTGGCTCAACATGTGTTAGTACTTCAATTTTATCATGGTCTTTCGCCAGGTTTACAAACTATGGTTGATAGTGCAGCTGGTGGTTCTATTAATAGAATGACACCATATGCATTAGAGGAATTATTTGAAATGTTAAATATAAATTCTCAACAGAAAAGTGCAAGAGGTAAAAGTACAAGTTTATACCAAGTTCAAGAAAAATCAGATACACAAGCTCAATTTGAAAATTGGCCAATTCAAGAAGCATGTGCTTTATGTCGCTTATATTCTCATGCTACTAATTTTTGTCCATCAAGTGCAATGTATGCTGAACAAGCTAATGCCATGAACGTATACCTTCAAAGGCCAAGGAATGATCCCTACTCAAATACATATAATCCTGGTTGGAGGAATCATCCTAATTTTTCTTGGGGAGGAAATAAACCTTTACAACCTTTACAACCTCAACAATTTCAGCCTCAACAATCACAACCTCAACAATTTCCAAATCAAGGTCAATTAAGAATTGAAGAAGTTCAAAAATCAGATGGAACAAGCAAAGGTCAAGCTGTCCTGATAAAATATTTACTTGAAGAAGTGGAAAATTTGAAGAAGCACATTGCAAATTCTGAGACTGAGAAAAGAGAAGAAGGGAAGTTCCCTAGCCAAACCAAGCAAGCAAAATCAATCACTATTTTGCGAAGCGGAAAAGTAATAGGAGAAGAGGTAAGTGACCCTGTTCAATCTTCTAATATGCCTGATGAAGTAGATAATTCTGAAAAGGAAGTTGAAAAAGATAACAATGAAGATAATCAAACAACTAAGCAAGAGGTAGAAGTAGAAGTTCAAAGTAAAGAAAATCAAGTAGAGGTAGAAAAAGAGATAGAACAAGAAGAAGAGGAACCTTATGTGGCTCCACCACCATATGTTCCTCCAATTCCGTTTCCAAGAAGACTTATGAAAAACCGAATGGATAAACAATTTTCGGCAATTTGTAATATGTTATCCAAAGTGAATGTTAACCCTCCTTTGCTTAACGTTAATAAAAATATTCCAGCTTATGCTAAGTTTTTCAAATATCTTCACTCTAAGAAACACAAATTTGAAAACAATGAGAAAATTATTGTTTCTGAAAATGTAAGTGCTGTTTTACAACCCGAACTCCCCCCTAAGTTGAAAGACCCTGGTAGCTTTAATATCCAAGTCTCTTTGGGAAGCTCTAAAAAGATGAAAGCCATGCTAGATCTAGGAGCAAGTATTAACTTAATGCCTTTTGCAGTCTACAAACAATTAGGGTTAGGAGAACTAAAGCCCACTAATATGTCCTTACAATTAGCTGATCGTTCAATTAAACATCCTTTGGGTATAGTGGAAGACATCCTAGTTCAGGTTGATAAACTAATCATTCCAGTCGACTTTGTGGTTCTAGAGATGGAAAGAAAAATTTGCACAAATAATGAAGTTCCTATCTTGTTAGGCAAACCTTTTATGGCCACTGCCAATACTGTGACAAATGTGAAGAATGGTAAACTTTCAATGTCAGTCCTAGGTGAAACTGTCGAAATCTCTGTTTTTGATGCTATGAATAGACCTAGTGACATGAATGCATGTTTCTCCATGGATGAAATCGAAAAATTAACGACTCAAACTTTTGAGGAAAATAATGAGGATGATGACTATGAGAAAGATGTATTTATAGTTTTTGATGATAGACCTATACCTCCCATAAAAATTGACATTGATGAGATAGAGAGAGAAATAGAAGAAGAAGAAAAACAAGAAAGAGAAAAAATAACAGCTCTTAAAAATAAGAATAAAGATAATATGGAAAAAGAATTAGAATCAGAAATTAATTCTAATAAAATAGATAAAGTTGAGGATGAACGTAATGAAGAAGAAGAAGTAGAGATTTTAAAATCACTTTTTGAGGAAATTGAAGTAGAGGATGGAAAAGTAGAAAATAATGAAGATGTTAAAGAAAATAATAATGAGGAGGTTAAAGAAGAAGAAACAATTAAACCAGAAGATTCTGAATTTATCCCATCTGTTAAATCTCCTCCAGTAGAAGAATTAAAGCCATTACCACCCCACTTAAAATATGCATTTTTAGGGGAAGGTAAAACTTTCACTACAAGAAAATGGGGTATTTGGGACAGCCAAAAACCGTGCCAAATACTGCCAAAACCGTCCCAAATAGTATTTGGCACGGTTTTGGCTCCTTCCTAAATACTTGGGTGCCAAATACATTTGTCTCGGCTCAAAACCGTCCCAAATACTATTTGGGACGGCAAAGGGGACAGTTTGCTAGGGTGGTGCCAGTTAGCGTACATTTGGGACGGTTTTTGTTGAACCGTGCCAAATAGTATTTGGCACGGTGTTCTGCCCTCCCAAATAGTAGCATTAGGCACGGTTTTGATTCCGTCCCAAATAGTTTTTTGGCACAATTGGTTTGCCCTCCCAAATAGTAATTGGCACGGTTTTTGTTGCCCTCCCAAATAGTATTAGGGACGGTTGAATTGCCCTCCCAAAAAGTTTTTGGCACGGTTTTGTTGCCCTCCCAAATAGTATTTGGGACTGTTGTGTTTGGCCTTCCACGTAGTATTTGGCACGGTTGATGCCCTCCCAAATACCATTTGTGACCAATTAGTTTTGTATTTGATATCGTTTTAATATGAGATGGCCACCATTTGTTTGAGTCAAATATATGCTAATTATCAAATGGAAAACAATTACATTTTATAGAAATGAATTGAAGTCATAACATAAACTAATTATACATACATACATACATACATACATACATATATATATATATATATATATATATGTTTCTAATTGGTACCCAATTAGTCAAAAGCATAGCATAAAAAACATTCAAAATTACATAAAAGTACAATAAAAAAAAAGATTGTATGTAGATCAACTACCCTTCAAAAACTAAAGTTTCAATAAGTATCTTTCTTATACAAAAGTGTCTATTGAAATAGACAGATCAAGTCATCCATCATTGAAATAGCTAGCTCAAGTCGTCCATCAGTGAGTTGATCCGAGCCTACAACAAAAAATATATAATTAGTATAAATAACGTCAAAAAAAAAAAGAAAAGAAACAAAAAAAGAGGTACCTCAAGAGATCAACACTATAAATTAAGGGTACTAGATCTACTTGTCCTACACTAGATCCAGAGCCATTTGTATCCACACGAGGAGACGATGCTGTTATTCCGTGTGCATCCAATAAATGTTACCACTAAATTTCTTGTGTCATCGTCAGGTATGGTACCATCCTTTTTACTACGTATTTTGATGAACACGTTAACACGAGATGTATCCTCATTATTTGCTTTCATCTAATTACAATACAGACCAATTATATTCAATTACACAAAACACCAAGTAATGATGATTACACAAGGCAGAAAAATTAAAACAATGTCTCCCCAATGGAAAAACCAGCTCTAAAACATAAGCAGATGGACAAATGTTGAGTAGTTCTGTGGAATCATCATTATTACTTCAGTTAGTTGAAGTATCCAGGGTCATCCCTTCTTTTGGTTCTTTGTTGCTTGTAAGCATGTGTTCAGCATTTGTTGCATTTCATGGTTAATGTTTAAAGGTCAAGTTATCTGCCAGTTATGAAAATGCTACAAGAGTTTAAGAGCATTTACTTCCTGAAATATGTCCAAGCAAAAGATTCCTTTAGATAACTGTTTTGTTGGAATATCTAAAAGTGTGTGAAGGAAAGTATCAGGAGCTCAACTTTTACAAGTCTTGCTATGTGCCACCCGTATTTGGTTATGTCGTATGTCTCATTTGCATTATGATGTATAGTATATTCAATTTTTTAGTGCATTACAAGAAAGAATAGCGAATACCTATTTATAAACTAGTAACCATATGGAAGCTCATAGTTCTTAGTGTTCAGCCCATGGTAACAAGCCCATTCATGACATGCCAAGACATGTTACTCCTATTCTATGCTATGAAAGTCCTATCAATAGATGGAATAGTTTCTTGGACGTAAACATTACCATTTATAAGATGATAGAACACCACCAATTCTTCTATGATTATGCCATGTAATTGTAGTACCCAAAAGGCAAATGATATTATCAGAGTTTGTGGTATTATTTTGAGCTTTAGTGATTTGGGATAGTAGAGTAGTGGACAAAATAGATGTGATGGCTGGCAAATTCTCTATATCGTGTCTGTTTGAAAATAATAATTTCGACTTGAAATGGATTTTTTCGGGTGTTTATGGTCCTTGTGTAGATGCAAATCGTAGAGGGTTGTGGGCAGAGATAAAAGCAGTGATTGATAGGTGGAAGTCCCCCTGGTGTATAGGTGGGGATTTCAACGTAATCAGATTCCCTCATGAAAGAACGGGAGCCAGATCTTTCTCTCATGCTATGGTAGAGTTTAATGATTTCATTAACGATATGGAGTTGGTTGATATACCTCTTGTAGGGGGAACTTTTATGTGGGCTAGAAACAGTGAGATGAACAAGTGTTTGAGAATTGACAGATTTCTTGTGTCGACAGGGTGGATAGAGATTTTTGGGGGGAGCTCTCAAGAAGGTTTACCTAGGATAGTCTCAGATCATTTCCCACTTGTACTGAACTGTGAAGGGGTGCGAAAAGCGAAGTCTCCATTTCGGTTTGAAATAATGTGGTTTGAAGAGCCTGGTTTTAAGGACTGGGTGATATGTAAATGGCAATCATATTTAGGTAGAAGGTGATCCTTGCTTCAGTTTTGCGAGAAAGTTGAAGTGCTTGAAAGAGGATCTTAAAAGATGGAACAAACAGACCTTTGGAATCCTTAGGGAGAGACTGGATAAGGCCTTTGAAGAGGTGAGATCCTTGGATGGGCTAGAAGGCGTAAATGGTTTGAACAGGGAGGAGTCTGCCAGAAGAGCTATGCTCCAATCAGAAATTTAAAGACTTCTCAAAAGCGAGGAAATTAGCTGGAAACAGAAAGCGCGGGTTCAGTGGCTGTGGGAAGGGAATAATAATACGAGGTTTTTCCATCGTATGGCAAGCATTCACAAGCAAACTAATTAGATTCGTAAGGTAAGCATTAATTGCTAGAAGGAGAGGATGAAATCAAGGAGGGCAAAAAAAAAAAGAAATCAAGGAGGGCATAACAGGATTTTACGAAGGTTTGTATAAGGAAGACGAGGACTTGTTTTTTAAACTGGAGGGGGTTCTTTTAAAACTTTCACCATGGATAATCAGAGGGGGCTGGAAATTCCTTTTTCTGAAGAGGAAGTGTTCGTAGCAGTTCAGGATATGAGAGGAGATAAAGCTAGCCCCAGGACCTAATGGCTTTCCAATGGCGTTTTTTCAAAAATTTTGGGAGTTGTTCAAAGATGATTTGATGGGGGTGTTCAATTTATTCCTTTTTTCTTTCTCTTTTCTGTCCTACAAGTTCTCACCTATCTCTCACTTTCTCTACCTTTGTTTTTGCATGTGCTTGTTCTAATACCCTAAAAAACTAGAACCGATTGTCTTTAACCATCTGGAGAGTTACTTTTGTTGATTTATGGATGTCTCACTTGGAGAATCCATTTTCTAAAATTGTTTTTAAAACTTATAAAAACACAAGTTATTACACTATTGAAAATTATTTTATAGGCCTTTTCAACTCCTTAAAGTTTTGATTTTGCAAAAAAGTGACTTTTCAAATGGGTTGATATTGAGAAAGTGCAGACTAGATGTTCCCTTAAGCCTGCCTCGTTCTTTAAGGCTCCAACTTCATTTGATCCCCAAAGTTGATTGCTAGCCAGGAATCTTAGAGTGCTCTTAAAGACGTGAAGCCTTTCGATACATACTTTTGGAACATTTTGTTCGGTAAAGTGGATTCTGGTGATTTTCCTATTGGTGTAGTTGGAACTCCTTTTGACATTACAGTTCTACATTTCAGCCTTTGGTCTCTGCAGTGACGCAGACTTTTGATATGAATGGCTGAAGGGAATGGATGAGGGTTTCCTTGGATTTTATTTTTTCAATATGATCTCTACCATGCTAATTAGTTCAAAGATCTTAAATAACTTTTTTCTAACTTGTGAGTTCCTTGTGGCAGGAAAATGGCACTGATGACTCTGAAGACGAGGATGATGATCAAGAAGATGCTGAAGAGGATTAGAGCGGCCGAAACACTCTTCGGTTGGCGTATGAAAATTGTCGATCTTATTTGTTTTGGTAGTGGTTCATGTAAAGTGGTTTCTGAAGGTTGCAAAATATTTGGGGTGTAGGGTATGGTGACTGTTGGACTCTTAACTGGGTCACTATAACATATGTTCTTTGTAAAGTGGTTTCTAAAGGTTGCATGAGGACGCAATTGGTATACTAGAAAATATATATTTTTGCAACTTGTTGAATCTTTTTTCAAGTATTCCTTTTCTCAGCAAGAGATTGTGCAACCTGTCGTGGGGTCCTGATTGTTTGCTTGGAAACTGTGTGCCTTTCACCGGCGCAGACAACATTACGCTTCTTTGGAAATTCAGGATATGAGAAATTGTTGCAACTTGGTTTTTCTGTTGCTGGGTAGGGTAATGGTAAATGTGACTGATTTTGTTTTGGAAGATTTCTACAATTAGCTAGCATGTCAGCTGACTGTTGTAGCAATTTCTTGTTTGTGTGATTCCTTATATGATTGATTGTGAGGGAGAGCGGTCTTTGTTATTTGTTTTTTGGTAAGAGGGGTGGTTGTCAGCTACCATTTTATATACCAGATGTTCAACCCCACCCCCTGCGAATGTTCCGATTCCAAGGGGAATAAAGGCTAGTTTTTTGGGATAGTAATATTTTACAGAAACTCAATTTGGTATGGAAGTATTTATATTTAGTATGGATGATGGAGGTTTATGTCGTATTGTTTTGGTCGGTCATGGGAAAAATTGTAATTGTAATTGTAATGGAAGGGGACTCGGATCGTCTTTAATTTGCCATTATGTTTTATGAGAATGTGATGAAATAAGATGGAAAATGCAATTTATATGGTGCACACTCATCAAACGAGGGCACCCCAACAAAGCATTTATGTACAACAACAAAACAATGGTGCACACCCATCAAGCGAGGGCACCCCAACAAAGCATGTACAACAACAAAACAATGGTGCACACCCATCAAACGAGGGCACCCCAACAAGCATTTTAGTTATATAGCTTACCTCTTCTCGAATATTAGCGTGTGAAGTCCTTCCGGTCCTGTGTGGGAACTCGAGTTGCTTATGATTTGCAGAATTACGTTCATCTTCAGCCTAAAATACAAATCATATTCACAGCACATAAGCTTATGCATTATATAAGCTTGAGTACATCAACCATGCAAAGACCTGAGTATACATACCTCAATCTTTTCAAGCTTCCAATAATCCACCAAGTCGGGCCAGTAATCGGGGTCTACCCGAGTATCAGTTGGTGGAATCAAGAGTTTTTCAGCATCATCCATATTTGGAATAAAATAACGTTCCTTATTTCCAGGAATTTATTGATGCTACATTGGTACAATTTACCAAGATGAGGCAAAGGTTGATAGGTCCATTGCGGGGCTACAACCTTGGCTTTCAAACTTGTTACTGAACTCTAGCCTAAAGATTTCTAATGTCGGTGGACAAAGAAAAAGGTCCTTCGTGAACCAGCAGCCCCAATTTCATCAGGGAAATTCCTAAAAGCCTCGTGTAAGTCGAACCTACTATCTATCAAAGCATGAACATTCAATCTTTGAGGTTGCCACTGTGACATTCTGCTAAGATGATACTACTTCTCTTCATGCAAGACCTCTCTTCCTATCCAATTTATTCTGGCTATGATGCAATTAATTAAAATGGTCAACTAACACCTGTAGCAACTTCATAGATAGTCTGATTGGTTTCTTTCTAATAAGAACATTTAATTATATAATTTGGATACTTATGTTGGCAAAACTTCAACCCTTGCCACCTGCACTATCATTATGCAAGAAATGCAGAGCAGTTTGAAGTGCAGTCATTTCTGGAATAGAAAAACATTCTGCCCCTACAGATGAAACTACATCTACCTAACCAAAAGAAACACCTGCCCCACCCCCCAGTATTCTTATGGTGGTCATGCATTGATCACAAATGGTACTGTACATGAAGCATACCAGCGAGCATAACCAGGAAACAATCCAAACATCACTCCTTTGCAGGGCTGTTGTAAAAGCCTCATCGTATTTGTGCTCATAGACCGATCTGGATAGCTCTTTGGTAGGATCAAGAGGTGCCTCAATCTATTAAACAAAAGAGCATTATATGAATAGCATTAAGAAAATAGGCACCATCATTGGAATGTTGCTATTAGTTAAAATAATAAACTATAATAGTTCACTAGTTGATAATATCGCAAATTAAAACCAGAACCAACCTTCTCCTGGAAACCGCCGAAGGGTCCATTGCTTATTTGGGTAACCAAAGGATTTACTGCTTTGGAATGGGCACCTGCAATGACAAGAGTTGCGAACTTCCTTTTACACTCAGCCAACTTCCTTTCAACGCTTCCTGAAAGACCGATATGACGGTAAGTCATTAAAGGTCGCAAATACATAAGGTAAATAACAGACTTAGCTAGCACTATGAAGTATGAACTTTACATACCTGCACTTGTATTTTGGTTTGACGTCTGAGCATCTGCTGCTTAAATACCAACTAAATGTCATTGTACGAAAGAGGAATGAGATCAATTTTACCCCAGGAAAGGGACAAGTTAGTTAACGACTCATGGAAAATGGGTCAGGGAGTATAACAGGGGTGGATTCAGGGCTTTGTACATATACTTAAATGCAGAAATGGAGATATACAACGACATTAAAAACAGAAGGCTCAAAAGGGCTTAAAAAGTAAAACCTACAACAACATCACATAATTAAGCTGACACTTATATTAAGTAAAACCTACAATAGAGTCACTTTCTTAATGAGATTGAGAGAGAGTCCTCTTCGCTCCTTTATTTGTCCCTTTTCACCAAATGAAAACCACCAATTAAGTAATGGCTAGACAGCATAATATAGCCGTTAAGCTCAGCTGCCTTTAAAGTCTCTTCTCACAATCACAAAGTAATCCTACTTTATACTACAATCATAACATCCATTAGAATGTTTAAAGCCTCATTTCTATTCCTCCTGCTCTTGTCCTTCTTTTTAGGTACTATTCTTAACTTTCAGAAGCTAATTTTGCACTCACTTCCATGTGAACACGATTTACTTTGGAGCTGCGTTTGCCTGCTCATCTAAGTTTTGAAATTGAAACTCGACCAACATGAGTTGCACAACTCAAAACTTGTTCTTGCAATTTCAATTCTTTGACTTGGAGTTGGGTGGTCAATCACACCCTGAGTTATACTAGGCCTCTTGTATTAATATTTTCCTATCAGTAGGATTGATGTTTTTTGTAGTTTATAAATATGTTTTACAACTGTCCAAAATTAAAAGATTATGTTAAAGATTTTTCTTGGGTAATATATGCCCTTTGATTATTCCGCATCAGTGGGAAATATGGTTTTAGCACCATCTATATATCAAGCATACATTTTTTTTATTTTTACAGATGGGAAGTTAAGATTGGTTAATGCACAGGTAATTTGAATTGCTCTAAAGAACATAAAATGTGGAACATAAGTTCTTTACTAGAAATTTGCTAATTTGTGAGATTGCAGAAAACATGGTGTGCTGTGAAGCCTTCATCAGACCAAGAAACTCTATTGGAGAACATCAATTAAGCTTTCTCTCAAGTAGACTGCAAAATCTTGCAAAAGGGTTTCCCTTGTTACTCCCCCGACAATTTAATCAATCATGCTTCTGTAGCAATGAATCTGTACTACCAGTGCAAGGGAAGAAACGATTGGAACTGCCATTTCAGCAAAATATAGAGAGTTTACATAATATATAAAAGGAGAAACAAAGAGAAGATACATACACACATAAAGCTAAACAACGAAAATTAAAGAACAATTATTACTGTCCTAAGCAAGTTACAAAGTACAAATCCATTGATGGAGTTCCAAAGGCAAATTATAAATCCTTTATTCGAAATTCAGAACGATTGAACCTACCTACCCAGCTGCCATTGGTAGCATTGATTTTCATCACATTAGAAGTAGGATTGGATCCTAATGTCAAATTTCCTTGTTTGAAATTCACAATGATTAATGTAGGCACGGAGTAGAAGAAAAGTTGATGAAAATCGTTTATGGATTTGCAAGCCCCTTTTCACTGAGAAAAGAATACAAATAAACATCAAAAGACTCCTTCACAGATGTGAGCTTCATAGTAAAACTAAATCAACTGAACAACATGGTTTTCATTATTTATTGGATGTAAATCAATCTAGCATGTTAAGGCATGATCCAAATAAAAACCATTATAGCTAGAGTTTTAACAAAGACCTACAAGTTTGACAACATTGCCCACCAAGGTAACAACAATGTTGTTGACCCGATCATTAGCCTTCTTTAAATCTTTCTACCCTTTCTCAATATCCTCAAAAATCTCACTGGCCACCAAGGTAACAAGACAACACCCCCTAAGGCACTATGAGCTTCATAAATTGTATCCCTCAACACCAAGCTCAACCTTATTGACAAAACCTTGGTGATAATCATGTGCATATGCTAGTGACGAAGTAATATGAAATCACAACTTAACAAATAACAACTCGTGATTAGTAATGAATTACCTTGAGTTTTTTGAATAGCAATTGGTTCGAATGAGTAGGTGATGCTTCACGAGCGCACAAAGAGAGAAACGAAGTAACAGAGAGAGATTTGGGGATACTTCCTCTGCAATTTGAGAAAATCTCTTCCTCTGCAATTTGGGAAAATCATGAACTTAAAAATTAGGGCATAATCATGAATGGAGAGATTAAGAAAGTGAGAGGGCGACCTGAGGAATTCCTAAGCAGCCGTTGGAAGGGAATTGCGCTGGAGGGGATTCCACGATGAGAGAATACGAGCCCTAGCAGCGAAAAACAAAAAATAAAAAATAGATAGAGAGAGAGACTCGGTCGGTGTCTATGTGAAGGTTTCGCGGGAAAGTGAAAATAGGGTGGGTAAAATTTGAAGGATACAGATGGTGTTATGAAAATTTATAATTGGGACCAACGTGAAACCATTTAGGACAGGTACAAGTTTAGTGGTCCTAAAAAACATTATTTGGGAAGGGCAGTGAAAAAGGGTGCCTAATACCAGGTATTTGTCTCCGCTAAATCTCCCTTCCCAAAAAATAGTATTTGGGACCCTTTTTTGGCCCTCCCAAATAATAGGGGTCACAAATGGTGGTTTTTCTTGTAGTGTTTGCCTGTTATAATAGCAGCAGATTTAGCTGAAGAACAAGAAGCAAGTTTGTTAAAAGATTATGAACGCATAGAGAAGCCATAGGATGGTCCCTAGCTGATTTAAAAGGTATTAGTCCGTCAATGTGCATGCATAAAATACATTTAGAAGAAGGTAGTAAACCTTCAAGAGAAAGACAAAAAAGACTTAACCCTCACATGGAAGAAGACGTAAGAAAATAAGTCCTTAAGATTCTAGATGCAGGTATAATTTACCCGATTTCAGATAGTAAATGGGTTAGTCCAGTTCAGGTAGTTTCTAAGAAATCAGGAATTACAGTAGTTAAAAATGAAAAAGATGAATTAGTCCCTACAAGAACTATTACTGGTTATAGAATGTGCATTGATTTGAGAAAACTAAATGCGGCAACTAGGAAAGACAATTTTCCCTTGCCATTTATCGACCAAATCCTTGAAATACTAGCCGGTCATGAATATTATTGTTTTCTTGATGGTTTTTCTGGTTACAACCAAATTCCTGTAGCACCCGAAGACCAAGAGAAAACAACCTTTATTTGCCCTTTTGGTACTTTTGCTTTTAGGAGAATGCCATTTGGACTATGTAATGCATCGGCCGCCTTTTAAAGATGCATGATATCTATATTTTAAGATTTAGTAGAAAGATGTGTTGAAGTTTTCATGGATGATTTTTCAGTTTTTGGAAACTCTTTTGATCATTGCCTAGAAAATCTTACATCAGTTTTGAAAAGATGTTGTGAAACAAATTTAACTTTAAGTTGGGAGAAAAGTCATTTCATGGTCAAACATGGAATTGTCTTAGGCCATGTTGTGTCTAATAAAGGAATTGAAGTTGATAAGACGAAAATAGAAGTTATTTCACAATTACCTCCCCCAACTTCTGTTAAAGGTATGAGAAGTTTTCTAGGGCATGCTAACTTCTATAGAAGATTTATAAAAGATTTTTCAAAAATTTGTAAACCTCTATGTAACTTGCTAGCAAAAGATACAGAATTTGTTTTTGATCAAGAATGCATAAATGCATTTAATTTATTAAAAGAAAGATTAACCACTACCCCTATTTTATTTGGCCCCGATTGGTCTCTCCCTTTCGAGATCATGTGCGATGCATCAGATTTAGCAATTGGAGCCGTGTTAGGACAAAGGGTAGATAGGAAGCCACATGTGATACATTATGCTAGTAGAACACTAAATGATGCACAACTAAATTATACAACAACAGAAAAAGAATTTTTGATAGTCGTGTATGCATTGGAAAAATTTAGACCATATCTGTTAGGATCAAAAGTAATAATATTTTCTGATCATGCTGCCTTGAAATATTTATTAAGTAAGAAAGATGCTAAGCCTAGACTAATTAGGTGGATGCTATTATTACAAGAATTTGATATTACAATCAAGGATAAAAAGGGAACCGAAAATGTCGTAGCCGACCACTTGTCTAAATTAGAATTTTCACCCTTACATGAACGTCAATTTCTTGACAACACAATTCCTGTAAATGAAGATTTTCCTGATGAACAACTTTTAGCAATCAAAGATGCAGACCCGTGGTATGCTGATTTTGTCAATTATTATGTGTCTGATATTATAAATCCTGATTTTGATCACTATCAAAATAAGAAATTTTTGACTGAAGCAAAAAAGTATTTTTGGGAAGAGCCTCATTTATATAAAATGTGTTTAGATTCTTTAATCAGGCGATGTGTTCCAGAAAAAGACCAACAAAGTATTATGGAATTCTGTCATGAATACTCTTGTAGTGGTCATTTTAGCGGAAATAAAACTGTTAGAAAAATTTTACAATCTGGTTTATATTGGCCCACTGTTTTCAGAGACTGTGACTTATTTTATAGAACTTGTGATAAATGTCAGAGAACTGGTGTAATAGGAAAAAGAAACGAAATGCCTTTACACACTAATATGGTTGTTGAAATTTTTTATGTTTGGGGCATTGATTTTATGGGTCCTTTCCCCGTCTCTAACAACTGTGAATATATTTTGGTAGCCGTTGATTATGTATCCAAATGGATAGAAGCCATAGGTACTAAAACAAATGATGGCAAAACTGTGGTTAAATTCGTTGAAGATCTTTTTGCCCGATATGGGGTACCGAAGGCCATAATCAGTGATCAAGGAATTCATTTTACTAATAATTTTATAAATAATGTCCTTAAGAAACATGGTGTGACTCACAAGTTAGCTACTCCCTATCATCCTCAGACATCTGGCCAAGTAGAGGTTAGTAATAGACAAATAAAAGAAGTATTAGAAAAGACCGTTAGGTCCAATCGTAAAGATTGGGAGTCTAAACTTAAGGATGCTTTATGGGCATACCGAACTGCTTATAAGACCCCGATAGGAATGAGTCCATACCGAATGGTATATGGCAAAGCATGTCATTTACCAGTTGAAATTGAACATAAAGCTTATTGGGCTGTCAAAGACTTAAATTTAGATTTAACATTGGCCGGTGAGGAAAGATTGTTCCAATTAAATGAATTAGAAGAACATAGCCTAAATTCGTATGAAAATGCTAAAACATATAAAGAAAAGACCAACAAATATCATGACATGGGATTAGCCAATAAAATGTTTCGACCAGGATTGAAAGTTTTACTTTTTAATTCTAGACTGAGGTTATTCCCTGGAAAATTAAAATCAAAGTGGTCTGGTCCTTTCACAATTGTTCGAATTTATCCTCATGGAGCTATTGATATAAGAAATCTAAGAACTAATGAAGTGTTTAAAGTCAATGGTCACCGACTCAAGCCATATCTTTAACCAATGACAGTTGAACGAACAATTGAATTAATTCGTTTAGCTGACAATGCACCACCCGATGACAAGGCGCTAAGTGGAAGGCAACCCACTATGATGACTTTTTATTGCTTTTGTAGTTAATTTAAATATGCTATTCTCCGTTAAATCTAATTTTGGACATTTAATTTTGAAATTAAAAATACCAAAATCCAAGTTTGGGGGAGAAAAGCATCTTAATGTTGTATTTATATGCTGCTAATAGTGTTAGAGTTTTTGTAGGAATTCTAAAATGCAGGAAAGTAACGGAAGTAACAGAACTTGACGGATGGACCTAACTGTTAAACTGCTGAAAAAAGATGAAAAGGAAACAAGAGAAGTAGAATATGCCCACCTTGTGGACGCAAGGTGCCCAAGGCCTTGTGATCGCGAGGTCCCCATAAATACAAATATCGTGAACGGCAGCATGCAGACGTGGGAATCAGAACCGCTTTGACTGCCGACCTTGCGGACGCAAGGTAAAAGAGACCTTGCGAACGCAAGGTGTCTTTATAAAAGGATGTGCCGGGCTTCTTCAGCAGATCACCGAAAATTTCATCTCCATTCTTCAAGGCAGTGTTGCAGCTCTTCCCCTTCCTCTAAAATCCAGCAAGAAGCCTCCAAATTCCGGCCCGATGTCCAAGAATTCCTTCTTCCTTCAAACATCTCCTCTACCTCCACTCATCCTCCATTACAAACCATTGAAGTTTGAAGAAAGGTGAAGACACCATTTTTGCCGACGGAAAAGCTCGAATTCCGGCAACTCTCCACCTCCAAGCTGCAAAACAACAAGTAACTCTAACCCCTTTTTAATTTTTACGTACAAAATATACTTGCATGCTAGGGTGTGAAAAAATTTACGTAGAAATATAGTCTTTGAATGCTTTAGGTGTAGTTTAATTTTTAAAATTTAAAAAATAAAATAATATTTTTAATTGTTAAATTTTTATATTTGTGCTCAAACAATGACCCCTAAACGTAGAAACACTGGCCCCTCTTCTTCTCGCCCTGTTGAGGAGGAAAAGCAAAATTTTGACCACCGCCACTTTATATCCTTTGAGGCCTCGAAGAGATACGCTATAAAGCTCTCCAAGTCCTTGATTCCCGAGAGGGGATTCAAGGCTGCCGAATTTGGCCTCCACAATAAATTCACAGCGCGTAGGTGGGGGATGCTGATTGAGTCTCCGGACAAGGCAATCGTGCCTATTGTCTGTGAGTTCTATGCCAATGGCCGCATTGGCATAGACGGTGGGGTTTTAGAGACCGTTAATGTTAGGGGCATTAGTGTTAACTTTTCGTCCCAAAGCATTAACATGTATTACGGCACCTCCAACTTTGCGGAGGGTGCCGACGACTATAGCACCCAAACCCAAAACCGCAACCTACCATTCGGTCCACGCACCATGGAGGAGTCCTTCCACTAGGACACGGCCAAGCCCGTGTTCAAATTCATTTGCTCCCGCCTTATGCCTACCAGTCACCAACACACGGTGACTTGGGCTAAGGCCGTCCTGATCTACACCATCATGATTGGTGGGTCTGTTGATGTCGGCCGCCTGATCAACGGCCAAATTAAGACCCTTATTAGAGGTACCACAAATGCGGGGTCCGCGTTTCCGCATTTGATTACTGGACTGTGTAAGGACGCGGGAGTGAGATGGCCTCGACACGCGGAGAGGCTGAGAGATGTGCCCGCCATCACTAGGGCAATTTTATTTGACCACCACCAGCCGCAAGAGAGGGTTCCTCGTGTGGAGGAACCCGAAGAGGAGGAGATGGACCCGTTCAAAGAAATCTCCAACAGGTTGGAGGACACTATCCTCCAAACTGATATGGTGAGTCAGCAGTTGGCACAAATGCGTGCCGACTAGACTGACTTATTCGGTTGGTTTAACACCGTGGGACAAAATGTCTCCAACTATTATGGGCTGCCACCTGGCACGATCCCCGAGTTTCGTCCTCGTTCGTTATTTCCTCCCGACTCACCATGAGTCGAGGCCCAAGTTTCACCCTCTTTCGTTAGGTGGGCCTGCTATGTCCTTTCGATATTTGCCCTTCCCCATCAAGCCTCTCATATGTTCCTCAATTTTGGGGACAAAATAGAAATTAAGTTTGGGGGGGGGGATTCTAAGCCCAGAGTCTTAGCAGGTCCTAGCCTAAGGAGGAGTGAAGTTGGGCTATACGTTTTTAGGGTGGGAAAAATTTTATTTTCCCTTTATCGTGTCTCCTCCTCACCCGCCTTTCTTGGTTTTGAATTTTTCTTGTTTTCGGAGATGTTGCCTTGACCAGAATATTATAACTTTGGATGCTCGTGGATTCCTTCCATGGGGACCCATAATCAATTGTGTCATCAACATCTCCAATTTTATTTATTAAAAAAAATATATTTTTTAATTTAAAAATTTTAATCCTCAAGTTTTGGTGTGGTAATACTCGTCGATGAGTAGTTAATGCAATGAACCGCATAGCTAGTCCGTAGATCCCTCGGGAATTTACTTGATTTTGCGAAACTTTTAATTTTCTACAAATTCTTCATGCACTCACACCCGTCATAATTATGGATTAATTAGAATAGTTTTATAAAGTTTATAGCACCTACTTCATTTCAACAAGATATACATAGGAATATGATGCATAGCCATTCGAATATAATTGTTGCATTAAATTGTAACTTAGGGTCAATTGCATGATAGTTAGATCACTTGGATTTTTCTTACTAATATATCTCACGCACACTTTCGAACCGTGTCTGCATAATAGTCCCGATTGTCCCTACCATCTGTCTTAGCGAAAGCTTATGTGAAATCCAGTGATGTTAAACATTCAACCCCACAATTCCCATAGTTGATATGATGTTTTGTGCGTCTTACTTGCTTTAAAAACTACATGAGCATTTGGCATTAAGAAATGACTTAGGCCATCTTTGGATCGTTAGAGCCTAAATATTCCCTGACCTTTTACTAAAAATATCCCTAGTGTCCCCTTTTGAGCCTAATTAAAAAGAATGGAAGTGTGCTAAGCACACATTAAACCCAATTTTATGGGACCCATTTTTTCTGTCAAGCAAGTTTTCTGAAGACTTCTTCTTCCTGTTGTCGAAAAAATATATATATAGATCGACAAAAAATGAAACGAAAGAAGAAGAGTGCAAATAGATTCAAATGAAAGCATAGCTTTCAAAAGAAAATATGTTAGAAAAAAAAATATTGCTGAGAAAAATGAGGAGATGTTTTTAGATTATGTATTGCCCAAAACAAGTTGGGGGGGGGGGAAGAAGAAAACTAAAAAGTAACAGAAAACACCCCCCCCCCACTTGTAGTCTCTGCAGGTCCTAGTCTAAATAGGAAAAACCTTCTTTTGCTTGGAAGTATTAGGGATAAAGGGTAGTCTTACTCTCTCACTTTGAATTCCAATCCCTTTCCATCAAATCCCCCATCACCTTGGCCTTACATTACAAGCTGATGGATGTATAAGTTTTTGAAATCCTTGGTGACTTCTCTTTCTGTAATAGACCAGGTTTGGATGGTAGATCTCATACTTCGTAATGCATGGGTTTTAATTAAAGTCTGATTTTCATATGAATCTGGTGCTTAGCTTAATAAAACTATTTTAGTTAAGATATTCTCTAAGACTGGTGATCACACACATACGGAGAAATTAAGAGTAGAAGCAGCTTTAAGTAAAAGTCAGTTGGTTTTATGTGATTAAGTCTACACATATGTGGTGAGCATCGGACTAAGACTGCTTTGTTATGCCTGCTATTATAACTTGAAGTTGAATCCAAAAAGAATTTTATTTTACTGTTGGTTTAGTTTTTATCTGCTTTTGTATTTATCAGTTTTTGTATTTATCTGCATAGTCGAGTCACTCGAAAGAGTCTCCTTGAGTTTGTGGGTTTCTAGAGGAGTGCAAATAGTGTCACCCTCCAAAAAGATTTTCATTATTTTTGTTAATTAATTGCTTTTGTATTTATAAGTATTGTTTACTCGTGGACTAGCAAAGTTTAAGTTTGGGTGTATTTGATCGATGTATTTTATACGTCGATTTAGTATGCTTCTATGACTTAAATAGAGCTATTCCACGAGGCTTTTGGCTACTGATATGCGTTTTTCAGTGATTTTGTGAGTTTCAGGGTTTTACGTGAAAGTATGCAAATTATAAGGCTTTTGGCTGAAAATTCCATGAAGGGGTCAGAGTGTAAAAGTGAAGAAGAAAAGAAGATGGCCAAGCTGGACACCTTGCGGTCGCAAGGTGTTATCTACCTTGCCTCCGCAAGGTAGGCAGAAAGTCAGAATTTCAATCCCGGAGAAATCAAGGACCTTGCGGACGCAAGGTACCTCAGACCTTGCGACCGCAAGGTAGTCAGAATGCCCATATTTGCGTTTTCACAAGAGATCTAATTGTACTACAACTCCATGGTATAAATCGAGGACGGTAGCCATGTCACGACCCGACCCGGACTCCAATGCGGAATCCCAAGGTCGTGCCGCCAAGACAAGATAAAAGACGGACAAGCACCCGCTAAGCGTAGTGGTGCGAGTCAAGAGTTGAACCCACAACTCTAAACAGGGATGTAAAGCCATAACGGCAAAACTGAATAACCAAAAACTAAAATCTGCGGAAGCGAATCATAAGTGGGACCAAAGCCTATAATTATAAACCAAGGAATACAAGGCTGAGAGACGACTATCTCTCGACAAATCTACGACTCGCGTGACGCAACATTGCGCACGTACAACAACCCATCGGCAACCTAAGGCCGGCGAAGCAACAAGAACCCAACCTGATAAACAAGAACTCAACGGCTAACATGCCGGAGGAATAAATCAACTAAAGGAACAAGATATTCAAATTCTAACAACTAAACCCAAGTCTCACGACTAACGTCGTCGGAGATGACAATACCAACAATACTAGGATGAGTGAGCTAAAGCATGCTCGAAATAACAAGGGAATAACTTCTAAAAGATACAACAGCTCGACCAAACGAGTCGGCTACCAAAATAATACAATAAGAAAGTACTAACATAATCTACCCAAGTAAAGTCTACATAACTTTACATTCGTTTCTCACAGATACATAACATAATAATATTAAATCCAAGCTTAAAGCCCGGGAGACCACCTTCTAGGAATCACTATCCGAAGCCGCCACGCGTACTAACGGGATCACTGCAAAACTAAGGAAAACAAACACACGAAATGAGTCATAATGACCCAGTAAGTTACTAAATGCAAATGTATGGCATAGCATGTCGTGGCATGGCATAATGCACAAGCATATATAAACTCATGGCATCTAAATCGTATACCAACAATAAACCGGTATTAAGTCATCGAGTAACATAAACTTCATAAAACATATAGCACATTGTCTTTCATATAAGTGCTCATAGTAATCCACATAAGGGATAGAGAAGATACCCAAATAGCTCCGTTGTGTTGCTCCTGCAATACACAATGTTACTGGTTCGTGCCATCGATGTTTGTGAATTCATCGACTTTCATCGAGTTTCTACTCGATATCATTAGCAAGCCAATGCGGTACTTATTGATACGGCAGAGGGGCTACTTCCCCATTGCGGCCCACAATGGAGGGGTGTGTGAGGTCCCAGGTACGGCGATCCATAGCGAATACGAATCTTACGATTCGTATAGACGATGTATCGTCCTACCCTGACATGAAAACCAAATCCAAGTAATGCCAGCTGGGCTTTTATGAAATGCACAAGTAGATAATTACTCTCATGCACAAACAAGAACCAAGACCGATCATAGCGGACATATCAAATCAAGTAGGACATAAAGTTCTACACACCAATTTTAACAATGCACATGTTGTACACACTTAACAAATCCAATCAACCTATCCGTTTAGTCCAAGAACCACCTATTGAGGTATTCATAACCCTCAAGTCACAACCCAATCAAACGTAGCATAAAAGCTCAAGAAATCACAATGTGAGGTCTACTATAGCCCTCTACTCGGGATTAAACCAAAGACCATTATTCAGTCTAAAAACAATCATAAATCCATACTTAGCATTTATCCTCACTTAAAGGTACACCGGACTTCAACCATAGTCCCAACGGTCATATATGTTCGACTTCTTCAAAGTCAATCTCACGGGTATCAAAACTAAGCCGTAGTCATAACCTCGCAAGTGCTTTCATGTGCACGCGACCCAATTCCTAAAAGAGAACTCATTCAAATAATCATTTCTTAAAGTAATACGAGATCATAGGTTGATCTCTAATGCTCCGTGCTCTACGAGCACGCTCTAATTAAATCCCCAATAAGCTTCTATGTCATGGGTGTCACAAATGGGACACAATTCGAGATGCTCGGGTACTCACAATCAAAACCAACCAAACCCGAACATCGTAGGATTTCAACATAAGGCTCACTAACGTCTTATTGGACCTAAAATGACTCCATTGAGTCTTATTATCGCACTTCATTAAATACGCATTTCATAAATCCCAAAACCAACACAACATTCAAGTTTATAATAATTCTCCCAAAATAATTCGGGCTTGATTCCCAAGCCCCAAAATTCATAAAATCCTTAACAAAGGGATAACCAATTTCTCCCAACACACAATATCATCCGAATCAACCTACACATCAATGCCCACTTTAATTAACAACCAATCCTCCAATAATTCGGGCTTGATTCTCAAGCCCTAACATTCATAAAACTCTACATAAATCACAACCCATATTCCCCAACACATCATAACATTCAAATCATGCTAGTCATGTTATTAACAAGTTCATATTTCCAAAAATTCACAAAATGGGCATACAAGGCATACAAGGTGTTCATTGCCCACAAATAGCACGTATATTGTTTTCCTTAGGGCCAATGAACCAAAATAAAAAGAAGGTAACTTACCTAGCTTGAGTGAAAACTCAAGAGAACACAAATCCGATCGGTGAAGTTGTTCTACTCGTCGCACACGTCAAGAATCCGAAGTTTGGCGGCAATCGAACGGTGGAATCTTTGTGGATCGGAGGAAGAAGATGAACTAGGGCTCAAAACTCAAGCCCCCAACTCTCTCTCTCTCTAAAGTGTAAGAAGGAAGTGAAGAAATGGGAGAGTTTACTGAATATTGCAAAGGGCTTGGGTATTTATACCCCCAAAGTGAGGAGGGCACAAAGGACATTTCTCAAGTGCAATTAGTAGAGATTAGGGGAAATCAAACACTAATCTAACCTTAATTAACTTCTAACTAATGTTAGGACATGATTTGGGTTAAGTATGAGAGGTTAGGAAGGGTTTAGAGGGGGTTTAATGAGGGTAGGATAGGTATAATTCGTCCAAACTCAAAACAGGGCAAAAATCCCGTAAATGACATTTTTATGTTGAGGCGGGCGCCTCACAAGAAGCCAGGCGGGCGCCTGGGAAGCTGAGGCTGGAAGCTGAAGTTGAAATGCTCCCAGAAGTTGAGGCGGGCGCCTCACTAAAGTCGAGGCGGGCGCCTGGGAAGCTAAGGCTGGACAGTCAATCTTGTAAAATCGACCATAAATCGTTCACAACTCCAAATGAGGTGATTTTTGATTTTTATGAAACTAGACTCATTAAATTATATTTTAGAATTTTAAATTACTCCATTTGGACTTATATTCATCAAGATATGGTTACAACAAAATCAAGTACAGAAGTTGTTTTTCTGAAAACTGAATTCTGGCACAGCCGTAAGTCAAGACCTAATTAAGGTACTTAGACACCTTGGAAAATTACCAAATTTTACAGAGAGTATCCTAACGTATGAAGGTAAAACATACTAAATTTTTAGAAAATTCTATTCAGTGGATTAGTACCAGAATTTTCCCGAAGTTTACCCAAAACATGACTGGTCTGTGAAGGAATAAATTGGTCATCTCATAACCAAAGGTAACAAGTCTACGAATAATGATCGTGCAAGAATGATAATTACTAGTATACTTGGTCTATAACTCAAATGAACTTCTCACAAGTTGAAAACACAAAGAATACAAGCAACGAAGGAAATCGCTAAGGGCGAAACAAAGCAAGAAGGTTTATAAACTTCCAAATCATCGATAGACTTAAGGAACACCTCCAACTTGAAGTCTAATGCATCTAAACATGTTAATAAACCATCTTATAGAGGTCTAGGACCCAAACCGAGGTCACGAACACAAAACGCAAGCAAACCCTCAATCGCGTCGCATTCCGACTATCGTCGAGTCACGACTTGTGACTTTAGCAAGTCAACAACTATATGAAGTCTCTTAATAATGTTTTGGTCTTAAAATGGTCTCTCAAACACATCTAGACCCTCTCGCAAACCAAGCATGCAGTCAACAAAGGAAGAAGTGCAAGTATAGCATGCAAACCGAGATAACGAAGGAGCGGGGCGTCACAAGCCAGAGCATAGGACAACTGGAGACGGCTAGAAAGTAGTTTTATATAGCTTTAGAATAGATTTTAGGTTGTATAACATAATTAGTTGTTGTAATTACAAGTATTGAAGATCGATTCATAATTAGTTTTATATAGCTTTAGAATAGATCCATGTGTTGTTGATCGATGTTTTATTTAATCTTTTTCCTTGCAAGTGGACAAGACTATTATAGAATAATATTGGAAGCAAGGGTCGAACCCACAGAGACAAGTGATCACGAACAGTCCAATTTATTGATAGCAAATTATTAATCTAAAGGGGGTTTTTATATTTATTTCTATTCTAAACTACTATTTATATTTAGATGTTTAACTAATTAGCAGTAATTACAGATATGAAGATCTTATGGTGGTTGGCAATCGAGGATTCTGGGTTTCACTTGTATCTCCTTTATGTTCAATTCATAATAATTATCATTCAATTTCTTAGGTTCGTTCACGAAAGATAGATATAGTCTTTTGAACTATTGGTTCAGCCTCCATCCCCACAACATTCATCCATTCTATATCCTAAGCACAGGAACTGTCAATCTAGCTATCACCTAGATTTATGATCTATCTGTCACCTAGATCATGTATGAACATGGTCCTAACTTATCACTCTCGTGCATTGATAGGTCCAATTTATTGTGATGGTGAGCCAGTGTACGACATATGCACATTGGTCATGCATTTATCCGCACCTCTAGGCCTTTATTATTTGCGATTACATTCATTTGTTCAAAGCGAAATAATAGAGGGATTGATAAACCACACAATCTACAAGAATTGAATGATCATATATAAGAATTAAAACCTAAATTCGATACAAGTTACCTCCCACCTCCCACCTCCTAGATTATGGATGATTTAGTTCATCATAAGCAATGAACAGCACATGGAGATGATCGGATACATGATTTGATCTTCAATACTTGAAATTACACAATCTAATTATGATATACAATCTAAAAACTACCTAAAATCTCCCTAAGAATGCTTCCAGCCATCTCTCTCTATGTTGCTCTCGGCATCTAACTTCAATATATACTCGGGAGTTGTAATCCAATCGAATCACTGTGTGAAAATCTGAACATATCGCGTTGTGACCACCTTGCGGTCTCAAGGTGTTGAGTACCTTGCGCCCGCAAGGTCTCCAGTGTGTTTGGCCTTTGACTTCTTGACTTCTCATCGACGTATAAAATACATAGATCAAATACCCCCAAACTTAAACTTTGCTCGTCCACGAGTAAACAAAACATATAAATATAAAAGCATATAATTAACAAAAATGAAAATCTTTTTGGAGGGTGACACTATTTACACTCCTCTATAAACCCACAAACTCAAGGAGACTCTTTCGAGTGACTCGACTAATTAGATAAATACTAAACTAATAAATACAAAAGCACTTAAAAATTAAGCTAAAATAAACATAAAATCTTGTTGGCTTCAACCTCAAGTTATAAGTGTATGACATGCAAAGCAATCTCAGTTCAATGCTCGCCACATATATAGGCTTAGTCACATAAAACCAACTGATCTTTTCTTAAAATTGCTACTAATTTTACTTTCTCCGTGTGTGTGTGATCACCAGTCTTAAAGAATATCTTAACTAAAACAGTTTTATTAAGCTAAACACCACATTCATATGAAAATCAAAGTTGAATAGAAAATCATGCATTAAGAATTATGAGATCTACCATCCAAACCCGGTCAGTTACAGACAGAAAGGTCCCAAGGATTTCAAAGACTTATACATCCATCCCATGCACTTCTATGTATGACATACAATGCTCTCCTATCCCAATGACTTGTAATAGCTAAGATTATGCTAACACAGTGAGCTTTAGGGCGAGTAATAATGAACATGAAGTGTGTGATCAATTTCGTATGACTCACTTGACAGTTAAAACAGCATAAGCATTGGCAAGAAGATCATTAGGTCTTTATTTAGCTTGTAATGTAAGGCCAAGGTGTTGGGGGATTTGATGGAAAGGGATTGGAATTCAAAGTGAGAGAGTAAGACTACCCTTTATCCCTCATACTTCCAAGCAAAAGGAAGTTTTCCCTATTTAGGCTAGGACCTGCAAAGACTACAAGTGGAGGGGTGCTTTTCGTTACTTTTAAGTTTTCTTCTTCCCCCCCCCCCAAAAAAAACTTGTTTTGGGCAATATATACTTCTAAAAATATCACATCATTCTTATCAGCATGATTTTTCTAATATATTTTTCTCTTGAAAGCTATGCTTCCATTTGACTCTTTGTTACACTCTTCTTCTTCCGTTTCATTTTTCGTCGATACATAATTTTTTTCTTTTCTTTTCTTTTTCTATTTTTTTTTTCGACGACGGAAAGAAGAAGTCTTCCGAAAAATAGCCTAACTGAAAAGAAGTGGTCCTCCAAAAATCAATTTCCCACCCACATCCTACTTTCTCAAAGGGTAGGCTAAAAGTGTATAGGCTTTTAGGGTTAAGTTAATGTGGGTAATAGAAACGATGGCGAATGGGGGTTTAAATACTGTGCTTAGCACACTCCATTCTTTTTCATTAAGCTCAACGGGGACACTAGGGATATTTTTAGTATAGGTTAGGGAATATTTAGGCTCTAACGATCCAAAGATGGCCTAAGTCATTTCTTAATGCCCAATTCTCATGTAGTTTTTAAAGCAAGTAAGACAACACAAAATATCATATCAACTATGGGAATTGGGGGTTGAATGTTTAGCATCACTGGATTTCACATAAGCATTCGCTAAGACAGATGGTAGGGACAATTGAGACTAACATGCAGACACGGTTCGAAAGTGTGCTTGAGATATATAAATGAGAAAAATCCAAGGGATCTAACTAACATGCAATTGACCCTAGTCACAATTTAATGCAACAGTTATGTTTGAATGGCTATGCATCATATTCTTGTGCATATCTTGTTGTAATGAAGTAGGTGTTATAAACTTTATAAAACTATTCTAATCAATCCATAATTATGACTGGTGCGGGTGCATGACGAATTTGGAGAAAAGTAAAAGTTTCGCAAAATTAAGCAAATTCCAGAGGGATCTACGGACTAGCTATGCGGTTCATTGCATTAACTCCTCATTGACTACGACTAGCATTACCACACCTAAACTTGAGGATGAAAATTTTGATTTTTGATTTTTTTTTTTGATTTTGATTAAAAAAAAATTTTTTTAAAGAAAATTGGAGATGATGACGATGACTCAATTGATGATGGTTCCCCACAAGAGGAACCCACGAGTATCCAATGTGAGTGTATTCTGGTCAAGGCAACACCTCCGAAAATAAGAAAAATTAAAAACAGGAAAATAGGGTGAAGATTTAAATGGTCATCAAGAAAAGAAATTTTTCTTTACCCTAGAAACATAGCCCAAATCTATTCCTCCTTAGGCTAGGACCTGCTAGGACTTTGAGCTTAAAATCCCCCCCCAAACTTAATTTCTATTTTGTCCTCAAAATTGAGGAACATATTAAAGGATTGATGGGGCAGGACAAATATCAAAAGGAGATAGCAGGTCCACCTAACGAAAAAGGATGGAACTTGGGCCTCGACTCACGGTGAGTCGGGCGGAAATAACGAATGAGGATGTAACTGGGGGATCGTGCCAGGAGGCAGCCCATAATAGGCGGAGACATTTTGTCCCACCGTGTTAAACCAACGAAACAGCCGCTCTTAGTTGGTACGAATTTGTGCCAACTGTTGAGTTGTCATTTGGCCTTCTAGGGCAACCTCTTCTAGCCTATTGGAGATCCCAACGAGCGGGTCCTCCTCCTCCTTGGGTTCCTCCCCTTGAGGAACCCTCACTCTCAGCTGCTGGTGGTGCTCAAACAAAATGGCCCTAGTAATGGCCGGATCAGCCTTAAGCCTCTCCGCGTGTCTGGGCCATCTCACGCCTGTCCTCCTACACAACTCGGTGATCAAATGCGGGAACGCGAACCCCGCATTCGTAGCACCTCTAATAAGGGTCTTAATTTGGTCGTTGATCAAACGGCCAACATCAACAGACCCACCGGACATAATGGTGTAGGTCAAAACAACCCTCTCCCAAGTCACCGTATGTTGGTGACTGGAGGGCATGAGACGCCCACAAACAAATTTGAACACGGGCTTGACCGTTTTCTGAAGGAAGGACTCCTCCATGGTGCGTGGACCAAAAGGTGGATTATGGTTGTAGGTCCACTCAACACCAGGGAGGGCGATGGTCACATTGACCACCTCGACAGGGATAGGGGGTGGAGGTGTGTGCTAAAATTATCTGCACCAACCGCGAAGTTGGAGGTGCCGAAATATTCGTTAATGTTTTGGGACGAAAATTCTACTACGATGTCCCTAACATTAAAGGTGTCTAAAACACCCCCATCTATGCCAATGTTGCCATTGGCATAGAACTCTCGGACAATAGGCACTACGGCTGCCCTTGTCAGAGAGTCGATCAAACGCCCCCACCTACGAGCCATAAAATTTGGACGGAGGCCAAATTCTTCAGCCTTGAATCCCCTCTCGGGAACCAAGGACTTGGAGAGTTTGACCGCATATCGTTCTGAGGCCTCGTAGGATACAAATCGGGTAAGGTCAAAATTTTGTTCCTCTTCCTGAGCAGGGTCGGAGGACGAAGCACCGGTATTTCTACTCTTACGGAACATTTTGTTTGTATATATAAAAATACTAAAGTTTTAACAATTAAAATAAGCTTTTAAAATTTTAAAATTAAAAATTAATTCTAAAGCTTGCAAAATTTTATCTACGTTAAAATTATCTAACACCCTAGCATGCAATTATTTGACGTAAATATTAAAGAGAGGGGTTAGGATTACTTGTTTCCAGCTTAAATGGAGAGAGTAGCCGGAGTGTTGAGGTTAATTGACGTCGGCAACAATGGAGTTTCTTCCTAGCTTCAAAGCCTTCGATCTTTGATAGAGTGCAATGGTGGATGTGGGGGACGTAGAAGATGAAGAGTTTGAAGAGAGAGGAGATCTTTGAAAGTGAGCCTAACCGACCGATCTCGTAGGAATTTTGAAGAGGAGGCGGCCGTTGCTTTTGGAAGGAGGAAGGAATTCCGTGATTCGCAAATGAAGACTCGACACTTCTTATATAAAGGGACCTTATGTCGCAGCACCGCCACACCTTGCGACCGCAAGGTGGGCGCTCAAGCGAAGTCGTATTCTCATCGATTCCCCATGCTTGATCGGGTACACTGCACGAAACTTGCATTTACGGAGGACCTTGTGGTCGCAAGGTCTCCAACACCTTGCGTCCAGAAGGTGTCCAGAACTTGTCCCTTTTGTTTTCATTTTCTGCTTTTTAACAGTTTTGCAATTCAGCCCTTTTCCGTTAACTTTCGTTATGTTTTGTAACTTTCCTGTATGCAAAAACTTAACAAAAACTCTAAACTAAAAAATATTAATACCATATAAATACAACACTAAGATGCTTTTCTCCCCCAAACTTGAATTTTGGCATATTTAAACTAACTACAAAGTAAATAACATTCAAAATAGTGGGTTGCCTCCCACTTAGCGCCTTTGTTTAACGTCTTTGGCTCGACCAAACCGCAAGCCTAATCCCTGGTGGTTCATTGTCACCAAACGAATTAACTCAATTGTTCGCTCAACCGACATCGGCTCTAAATATGGCTTGAGCTCTGTCCATTCACTTTGAAAATTTCATTATTTTTAGGATTTTGAATATCAACAGCTCCATGAGGATAGATTCGCATAATTATAAAGGGACCGCACCATTTAGATTTTAACTTTCCTGAATAACCTTAATCTAGAATTAAAAAGTAACACTTTCATCCCTGGATGAAACATTTTGTTGGCTAATCCCATGTCATGATATTTCTTGGTCTTTTCTTTATATGTCTTAGCATTCTCATACGAATTCAACCTATGTTCTTCGAATTCATTTAATTGAAACAGTCTTTCTTCTCCAGCCAGAGTTAAATCTAAGTTTAATTCTTTAATAGCCCAATAGGCTTTATGCTCAATTTCAACTGGTAAATGGCAAGCTTTGCCATATACCATTCTATATGGACTCATTCCTATGGGGGTTTTAAAAGCAGTTCGGTATGCCCATAAAGCATCCTTAAGTTTAGATTCTCAATCTTTACGATTAGGCCTAACAGTCTTTTCTAATACTGCTTTTATTTGTCTATTGCTAACTTCTACTTGGCCGGATGTTTGAGGATGATAAGGTGTAGCTAACTTGTGAGTTACACCATGCTTCCTAAGAACATTATTCAACAACTTATTGGTAAAATGAGTTCCTTGGTCACTTATTATGGCCTTAGGTACTCTATATCTAGCAAACAAATCTTCTACAAATTTAACCACCGTTTTTCCATCATTTGTCTTGGTTGCTAATCCGCTTCAATCCATTTAGATACGTAATCAATCGCTACTAAAATATATTCACAATTATTTGACATCGAAAAGGACCCATGAAATCAATACCCCAAACATCAAAGATTTCAACAACCAAATTAATATGCAAGGGCATTTCATTTCTCTTTCCTATTCCACCTGTTCTTTGACACTTATCACATGTTCTATAAAACAATTCACAATCTCTAAAAACAGTAGGCCAATATAAACCAGATTGCAAAATTTTTCTAGCAGTTTTGTTTCCACTAAAATGACCTCCACAAGAGTATCCATGGCAATTCCATAATACCTTGTTGGTCTTTTTCTCGAATACATCTCTTATTAAAGAATCTGAACAAATTTTGTATAAATGAGGTGTTTCCCAAAAATAATTTTTCGTTTCCGCCAAAAATTTCTTCTTTTCATAATGATCAAAATTCGGGTTAACGATATCAGACACATAGTAGTTGACAAAATCAACATACCAAGGGTCAGAATCTTTAATGGCTAAAAGTTGCTCATCAGGAAAATCATCATTTATGGGAACAGGATCATCAAGAAATTGACGCTCAAGCAAGGGTGAAAATTCTAACTGACAAATGGTCGACTACGACATTCTCTTCCCTTTTTATTTTGATAGTAATGTCAAATTCTTGTAACAATAACATCCATCTAATTAATCTTGGTTTAGCATCTTTCTTACTTAACATATATTTTAATGCGTAATGATCGAAAATATTATCACCTTTGATCCTAATGATATGATCTAAATTTTTCTAAAGCATATACATCGCTAAAAATTCTTTTTCAGTAGTTGTATAATTCAATTGTGCATCATTTAGAGTTCTACTAGCATAATGGATCACATGAGGCTTTCTATCTACCCTTTGTCCTAACACGGCTCCAATTGCAAAATCTGATGCATCACACATGATTTCAAAAGGAAGTGACCAATCAGGGCCGGATAAAATAGGGCAAGTTAATTTTTCTTTTAATAAATTAAAAGCTTCTAAACATTCTTTATCAAAAATAAATTATGTATCTTTTGCTAGCAAATTACATAGAGGTTTACAGATTTTGGAAAAATCTTTTATAAATCTTCGATAAAAACCAGCATGCCCTAGAAAACTTCTAACTCCTTTAACTGAAGTGGGGGGTAGTTGTGAAATAACTTCAATTTTAGCTTTATCAACTTCAATGCCTTTATTTGAAACAACATGCCCTAAGACAATTCCATGTTTGACCATGAAGTGACTTTTCTCCCAACTTAAAGTTAAATTTGTTTCACAACATCTTTTCAGGACTGATGTAAGATTTTCTAAACAATGATCAAAAGAATTTCCAAAACTGAAAAATCATCCATGAAAACTTCAACACATCTTTCAACTAAATCGAAAATATAGAAATCATGCATCTTTGAAAAGTAGTCGGTGCATTACATAATCCAAATGGCATTCTCCTAAAAGCAAAAGTACCAAAGGGACATGTAAAAGTTGTTTTCTCTTGGTCTTCTGCAAAACAGGATCCGATTGTAACTAGAAAACCATCAAGAAAGCAATAATATTCATGGCCGGCTAGTCTTTCAAGGATTTGATCAATAAATGGCAAAGGAAAGTGATCTTTCCTGGTTGCCGCATTAAGTTTTCTCAAATCAATGCACATTCTATAACCAGTTATTGTTCTTGTAGGGACTAATTCATCTTTCTCATTTTTAACAACTGTAATTCCTGACTTTTTAGGAACTACTTGAACAGGACTAACCCATTTACTATCTGATATAGGGTAAATTATACCCGCATCTAAGAGCTTAAGAACTTCTTTTCTTACGGCTTCTTCCATGTGTGGGTTAAGTCTTCTTTGCCTTTCTCTTAAAGGTTTACTACCTTCTTCTAGATGTATTTTATGCATGCATATAGAGGGACTAATGCCTTTTAAATCAGCTAAGGACCATCCTAAAGCTTCTCTATGTGTCCATAAAACTTTTAACAAACTAGCTTCTTGCTCTTCCGTTAAGTCGGCTGCTATAATAACAGATAAAGTGTTACCTTCCCCTAAAAATTCATATTTTAAATGGGGTGGTAATGGCTTTAATTCTTCAACCTTGGGAGAATTAATGGATGGTATAAATTCAGAATTTTCTGCTTTAATTGTTTCTTTTATTTTAGCCTCCTCATTCTCTTTAATTTCTACTTTGACATTCTCTACCTCAATTTTTTCAAAGAGAGATTTCAGAATCTCTACTTCATCTTCCTTAATTTCATTACTTTCTTCTACTACTTTTTCGAACTTATCAGAATTATTTTCTAATTCTTTCTCTATTTCTTCTTTATCTTTCTCTTTACTAGCTTCTAACTTTTCTCTCTCTTGTCTTTCTTCCTCTTCTATTTCTCTTTCAATCTCATCAATGTCAATTTTTATGGGAGGGATAGGACTATCATCATAAACTATAAATCTATCTCTCTCATAGTCTTCCTCTTCTTCAAAAGTTTCAGTTGATAACTTTTCAATTTCATCTATTGAAAAACAGACACTTATGTCACTAGGTCTATTCATAGCATCAAAAACAGAAATTTCAACAGTTTCACCTAGGACTGACATTGTAAGTTTGCCATTCTTCACATTAATCATTGTATTGGCAGTGGCCATAAAAGGTCTGCCTAACAATATTGGAACTTCATTATTAGTGCAAATCTTCCTTTCCATCTCTAGAACCACAAAGTCAACTGGAATGATTAATTTATCAACCTGAACTAGGATGTCTTCCACTATACCCAAAGGATATTTAACTGAACGATCACCTAATTGTAATTGCATAGTAGTGGGTTTTAGTTCTCCTAACCCTAACTGTTTATAGACCGCAAACGACATCAAATTAATACTTGCTCCTAAATCTAGCATTGCTTTCATCTTTTTAGAGCTTCCCAAGGAAACTTGGATATTAAAACTACCAGGATCTTTCAACTTAGGGGGTAATTCGGGTTGTAAACAAACTTACGCCGTTTCGAAACAATAATCTTTTCATTGTTTTCAAACTTGTGTTTCTTAGAGTGAAGATCTTTGAAAAACTTTGCATAAGCTGGAATATTTTTAATAATATTAAGCAAAGGAAGATTAACATTCACTTTGGATAACATATTATAAATTTCCGTAAATTGTTTGTCCATTCGGTTTTTCATAATTCTTATTGGAAACGGAATTGGAGGAACATAAGGTGGTGGAGCCACATAAGGTTCCTCTTCTTCTTGATCTACTTCTTTTTCAACTTCCACTGGCTTATCTTTATTTTGAACTTCTTTTTCTTGTTCCTTATTTGGAACTTCTACTTCTACTTCTTGATTGCTTGATTCATTATTCTCTTTATTACTACTATCACTATTTTTTCAATTCCCTTTTCAATTTCCTTTTCAGAACTTTCTACAGTAACATGCACTTTAGAAGAAGGATCAGGGTCACTTACCTCTTCACCTATTACCTTACCGCTTCGCAAGACGGTGATTGACTTGGCTTGCTCTGTTTGACTAGGGAACTTCCCTTCTTCTCTTTTATCAGCTCCAGAATTTTCAATGTGCTTCTTTAGATTTTCAATCTCTTCAAGCATATATTTCATCAATGCTGCTTGACCTTTACTTGCTACATCTTGTTTGGGAACTTCTTCAATTCTCAACTGGTTTTGATTTGGAAACTGTGGAGGTTGTGGTGGTTGAGGTTGGAATTGTTGAGGTTGCAAAGGCTTATTTCCTCCCCAAGAAAAGTTAGTATGATTCCTCCAACCAGGATTATATGTGTTTGAATAGGGATCATTCCTTGGCCTTTGAGGGTACATATTCATAGCATTAGCCTGTTCAGAATACATAGCACTTGATGGATAAAAATTAGTAGCGTGAGAATATAATCCACATAAAGCACATGCTTCTTGAATTTGTCAATTTTCAAATTGAGCTTGTGTATCTGTTTTATCTTGTAATTGATATAGGCTCCTATATTTACCTCTAGCACTTTTCTGTTGAGAATTAATACTTAACATCTTAAATAATTCTTCTAGTGCTTCTGGTGTCATTCTATTAATAGAACCACCAGCTGCACTATCAACCATAGTTTGTAAGCCTGGCGAAAGACCATGATAAAATTGAAGCACTAACACATGTTGAGCCAAATTATGATGAGGACACATAATGAGCAGATTTTTAAATCTATCCCATGACTCATGGAATGTTTCACCTGGTTCATTTTGGAATGACATGATTTGTTTTCTGAATTCCGTAAGAGATGCATGCTTGTAGAATCTACTCATAAACAAATCATATAATTGAGCCCAAGTATAAACACTATTAGGTGTTAGGTTCATAAACCATCGCTTTGCCAACTCTTTTAATGCACTGGGAAAATATTTCATTTTAATTTGATCTTCAGTCAACCCTTCTAAAGGAAAGTACTCATCATGTATTCATATTCTCTTAAGAAACTGACAGGATCTTCATGAGGCATCCCATGAAAAGATGGTATTGCATTAAAATAATGACCTTTTAATTCAAAATTCCTTACAACATCTGGCAAGACTAAGCATGATGTCACAACATTTAATGAAGGTCTACTAAAGTCATTAATAGTTCTTTGATTTACCACTACTTCCATATTTCTTCTTGCAGGTTCTTCTTCTCTTTGATTCCGGTTAACTGGGTTAACTGGATTTTCAGGATTACGATTATTATTATTTTCTTCCATTGGAGGATCAACCAGAGGATCCTCTTGATTCAATTATTCTTGATTATCCAACTTGGGAGCTAGATTTTCAAGGACTTCTTGATTTCTTCTAACAATATTTATATCTTGATTCAATTCTACCAATTTAGGATTCAAAGATCGACGACCGTGCATAAAAATAATTTAAAGCAATTTAATAACAGCTAACTATTAAAAACAAAATAAAATCATTTTGTATTTTTATTTTTTTATAAAACTGAAAATTAAATCAAAAACTAAATTAAATTAAAAACTATGCTACCAACAAACTAACTACGTGAACTAGGTTTTCCCCGGCAACGGCGCCAAAAACTTGATCGATGTTTTATTTAATCTTTTTCCTTGCAAGTGGACAAGGCTATTATAGAATAGTATTGGAAGCAAGGGTCGAACCCACAGAGACAAGTGATCACGAACAGTGCAATTTATTGATAGCAAATTATTAATCTAAAGGGAGTTTTTATATTTATTTCTATTCTAAACTACTATTAATATTTAGATGTTTAACTAATTAGCAGTAATTACATATATGAAGATCTTATGGTGGTTGGCAATCTAGGATTCTGGGTTTCACTTGTATCTCCTTTATGTTCAATTCATAATAATTAACATTCAATTTCTTAGGTTCGTTCACTAAAGATAGATATATTCTGTTGAACAATTGGTTCAGCCTCCATCCCCGCAACATTCATCCATTCTATATCCTAAGCACATGAACTGTAAATCTAGCTGTCACCTAGAGTTGTGATCTATCTGTCACCTAGATCATGTATGAACCTGGTCCTAACTTATCATTCTCATGCATCGATAGGTCCAATTTATTGTGATGGTGAGCCAGTGTACGACATATACACATTGGTCATGCAGTTATCCGCACCTCTAGGCCTTTATTATTTGCGATTACATTCATTTGTTCAAAGCGAAATAAAAGAGGGATTGATAAACAACACAATCAACAAGAATTGAATGATCATATATAAGAATTAAAACATAAATTTGATACAAGTTACCTCCCACCTCCTAGATTATGGATGATTTAGTTCATCATAGACAATGAACAGCACATGGAGATGATCGGATACATGATTTGATCTTCAATACTTGAAATTACACAATCTAATTATGATATACAATCTAAAAACTACGTAAAATCTTCCTAAGACTGCTTCCAGCCGTCTCTCTATATGTTGCTCTCGGCATCTAACTTCAATATATACTCGGGAGTTGTAATCCAATCGAATCACTGTGTGAAAATCCGAACATATCGCATTCTGACCACCTTGCGGTCGCAAGGTGTTGAGTACCTTGCGTCCGCAAGGTCTCCAATGTGTTTGGCCTTTGACTGCTTGACTTCTCATTTGTACTGCCTACCTTGCGGTCGCAAGGTCTGAGGTACCTTGCGTCCGCAAGGTCTTCAGATCTGACAGTCTTCACTTTTTTTTCATTTTTTCTCTTTTGGCCCTTCTTGAAATTTGCACTTAAAACCCTGGAGTTTCGCATATTTTCACTAAAAACCCTGAAACTTACATAACTCACCAAAAACATATATTAGTAGCCAAAAGCCTTGTGAAATAGCATAATTTAAGTCATAGAAGCATATAAAATCGACGTATAAAATACATCGATCAGTTGTTCATCTACAAGGATGAACTAAATCTTCATTAATCTAGGAGGTGGGAGGTAACTTGTATCGAATCTATACTTTAATTTATATTTATGTTCATTCAATTCTTGTTGATTGTGGTGATTATCAATCCCTATATTATTTCTCTTTGAACAAATTAATCTAATCGTGAATAATAAAGGTCTATATGTGCGGATAACTGCATGATCAATGTGCATATGTCGTACACTGGCTCACCATCACAGTAAATTGGACCTATCGATACACGAGAGTGATAAGTTAGGACCAGGTTCCATATATGACCTAAGTGACAGTTAGATCATATGTTCTTGTGCTTAGGATATAGAATGGATGGATTATTTGAAGATGGAGACTGAACAGTAATTCAACAGGCTATATCTATATTTAGTGAACGAACCCAAAAGATTGAATGATACTTTATTAAAATTATGCATAGAGGAGATACAAGTGAAACCCTAATCCTAGATTGTCATCCACCATAAGATCTTCATAACCTGTAATTGCTGCTAATTCGTTAAACACTTGAATAATAATAATTAGTTTAGAATAGAATAAATATAAAAACCCCCCTTAGATTAATAATTTGCTATCAATAAATTGTACTATCTGTGATCTTCTTGTCTCTGTGGTTCGACCCTTGCTTTCCAAAACTATTCTCCAATAGTTTTGTCCACTTGCAAGGAAAATAATTAAAATAAGACATCGATCAGTAACTTACCTAATCTATGTAGGCAACAATTAGGTAAGTTACCTAATCTATTTAAGAAACATAAATCCTCCAAAATAAGGAAAATCTACAAATCCCGTTTTTTGTAAAGGCCTAATTTTAAAAGTTGCATTTTGGCCCCCTAAAGTCTTCCTTTAGTCGTTAAATGCTTCCAAAGTCATTGTATGACATTAACGAACATTTCTTGAGTCTTCAAGTCATCTTCCATGAAATCTAAGGCTTCACAAGACATGTTTGAATTTTTAGAGTAGCCATTGTAATAGCCTGAATCTCCAATAAATCCACGAATTAAGTTTGTATAGAACTCTTGAATCTTCAAATCATACTTTATGCATTTTAGAACCCTTGAACCTCGATCCTTGCTCATATGAACCCTCGAACCTTGATCTACATGCTTCCAATGCCTCTCCCTTGCTTGTGACAATCTTGGTTCTTGGTTGGTGGTTAGAATCATATCATTCCCTCTCTCTTGAAAAGGATTTGTCCTCAAATCAAGACCTACATCACATAGACACGATTTAGTAACCAATATATAGTCTCTAAAAGTATGCTTACCATATGATTTCATGTCGTCGATTTTCTCATACTCTCCATGTTTGCAATCCATTCCATGCAAGTTCATGTATCTCCAATCATCGGTATCAAAGACCATGCTCACTTGACTTTCCATCGGTACACTTTGGTACTCCATCAAGATTTCCTCCTTTAACTATAGAAGAAACACAACAAAACTATGCACTACCATATGAACAACATTGTTAGCACACAATGGGTTATGAAATAATTTAGCAACAACATCTCTTGGTGTAGGAACATGTCCCACCATTAAACACATCCAAACCCTATCACCAGGTTCAAATACCAATCTAACATATCTCACTTACATTACTCGGTGACTTTCCACGAATGACATCACATATGCAACATTAAACACGACAAGATCATTATAAGGAATGTCAATGATATATATTAATAAGTATAATAAGATAATATGCAATATGGCATACCAACTCATGTATCCAAATTCGTCATGACAAGTAAATCCATCAATGTTTATAATCTCACTCATCAAGTTATCACAACTCGATGTTCCCTCATGAAAATCCTTTATAGAACCACAATCACCAGGTTTAAACATTAACCTAGTAAATCCCCTTTTTAGTACAACCATGCTCAACATCAAAACTTTATGCAATCCAAAGCATATACTATTAATCATACAAATCAATAAAATGATTATATATGACAAGATACTACCATAATCAAATCTTTCGCTCCTCAACTTACTTAATTCCTTGATTTGAAACAAACAATTGATTTCACCAAGTACAAAGATCAACCTAAAAACTTTCATCTTTTGCATATCCATATTTATCAATAATGAATCATGCAACGATAAGAAATTACAACCAGAGTGTGATCTCAAGGATAAACATCCTTTATGCTTAAAAATCATTTCATGTGTTAAAACATGCTTATAATCATCAACAACATGAATTTCATCACCTTTCCAAGGTTTAACATGCTTAACATGAGTTGTCTCTTTCCATGAATCCATATGTAACTCATGCAATTCATAAATCTTGTGAAAGAATAATATAACATGGAAAACAACATTTCCTTTGAAACATGTATCAACATAACTCAATATAGAAGAATGTTGCATGTTCTCACGTATAGGACTCACACAATTTGGTAATTTAGTCACACCATGCAAACTCATCAATTCAACACCTATCAAAGTGCTATGGAACACATCTACTATCTCATGATATGGCTTAAGATGTCCTATATTAAGATTCACAATCATACCATCATCATGCAATGAACTTGTAAAAAGATGAATTCTAGTTTTATACAATGCACAACTAAGAGATTCCCTCTCAACTTTCAATAAACAATGCAATCCTAATGACTTATCAACCAAAGTATCATCCATGAATGGACCTACATACACATGGTTAGGAATATGCAATGTCGATTTTGATTCATTAGCCATGCTTTTACTACATTTCATCCAATCACTTAAACCATGATGACTAACTAAACTTTGCAATTGGAATTTCATTGGCATGTCAACTGAACTAACAACTCCTCTCATGAATAAGGAATTCACAAGACTAATCAAATTATCACAAGTAGCACTTTTAAAAATTCTGAATTTCTTATCAAATCCTTCGTGCTTAAGATGTAATAATTTAGGTGGCTTAACAATTTTACCCATGACACAAGTGTCCACTAACCTAGTCAATTGTCCAAACTCAACAAGAACTCTATTGAGCTTGTTATCAATGTAATGGTGCTTAACATGTAACAATTCACCACATAATTTATTCTTCGAAGAAAGATTAAGATCATACCTTTGAGAAAATGTAGGATCTATAACAATTTCCTTACCTTGTTGGTATTCCACCTTGAATCTCATAATTTCTTTTGGTGGTGCCTCTTGAAAAGTTTCTGAAAAAGAATCAATAGATTTTGGCAATACAACATTAACTTGATAAGTATCAAAATTTGCCTCACTTTCTTTCTCTTTCTCTTTCTCACACTCTTTCTTTTGAGAGCACACACTAATTGTGGCGACCCCGACCCCAGACCCGAGAGGGGACCGCGGACCGGAGCGCCAAACAATACGAGACAAGAAAGGACAATAAAGGAAGAACATGCAAGGACTCAAAATATTTTAAAACTGACGTAACATTTCAGTCGCAAAAGAACTCGACTCTAACGGTCGGTATTTTCAAAATCATTTCACCTGATAAACGGTTAAGCAATAAATCTAAGTCTTCGGCGACACTACAGCCGGAACCCAAGCTAAGCAATAAATATAACAGGGAATAATAAGAGCTAAAAGAGTGCTCAGAGGAAGTCTATGCGTAGTGAACAACACACGATATACAAGGCACGGCTAACATAATTGCCGGCATCAAGAGAAGTATAAATACTACAAGAATTAATACTACGGTAGCCAACAGGAATACACGAGTACAAGTCTATACAATCCCAAGCATAGTCTAGATGACTAACTTATACCCATCGTCCTTGCAAAATACAAAAGAAGAGAAGAGGACTTCTAAAACCACCTCTTCAACCGCAAAAGTCGGATCAAAAGAGAACTAAGGTATACGAGCACTGCGAGCCTCAATGGGAAGGTCCTGTCCTGCTAGGATCTAAAAAAAAATACAGGGGAACGGGTAAGTCATAATGACTCGTAAGCTATCAATCATGCATGACATGGCATTATGCAACACGTTAGGCAAGACAATATTTCAATCATGTATATCAATTATTTAAGATGCACATTATTGCACGTAGTTCACATAATATGAGGATATAGAGCTGGGCCGCTTCGTAGACCTGCAAAACAGACACCTTCGATAGCGTGCGATAATCGATGGTTGTGATAATACATCGATCTCCGAGGAATGCTCGGGAAACAATAGTCATTCTCAATGGTCGCGTATTGGTTGGCCAAGGAGAGCTCTTCCCCACGGTGGCCCGCCGTGGAGGTGTGTGTGCAATAACAAGTATGCCAGCTGGACTTATGCAATGCCAAGTAGTATTTACTTAACAATCACTCAATATGGAACAAGTCCAACAAGAGCGTCCTCGTTCAAGATTAGTATATAATGTCATCAATAAACAATCAAGATTGAGCTCGACAAGAGCGAACTCAATATATCAATTATCAAGTATGCATTTATTATGTCATAAAGATACAAGCATGACAGTCAATCCGTTTCAATAGTCTAGAATTAGTTTTCTAGTTGAACGCATGTAATAACGTCGTAGGGATCGATCATTGAGCCGGTATTGTTCAATAGCTCACTAATGTCGACTCCGTTGAGTCATTTCTATAATTCGAACCAAATAGAGTTAAACACTATTTGCAATTCCAACTCTTTTCTAAGTCATCGCATTGATTAATCTAAGTCATTAATCCAATTTATAACCATAACTAACAATAAACTCAAATTCCTAAATTGTGGAACCCTAGATCACGTTTTCCCAAATAATGTTCGAAAGTCTATGACCCAAGAATAATAGTTATTTCTAATGTAGAGTAGAACACTTTTACTTCTAGGCTTAGTGTCCAAATCACGACATTTACATTCATAGTCTATACTTCCAGATTTTCATACTCTAAAAAATACTCCAATATCATGGTAGAAATCAAGGAGAGCAACGATTTAGACATGAGAGAAGGGAAGCAAGAAGGGGTAGCATGTTATCTCTAACATGGACCTAAGGGAAATTGATAGCTTACCTCAAGCCAAGCAAAAGACGAAGCACGAAAAACCGATCGGTGTCGAACGCTCGTCTCGACGGCGGCTACGCAACGGCGATCTCGGAATCGTTAGCGGGTCTTGAAATCTCTTGGAAGTAAACCCTCAAGGACGTATCTCACGGAGACTCTCACGCACTACTCTCTCCAGACCAGAGAAGACGGAATGAAGAAATGAATCGTGAAATGAAGACTAGAGCTGATGTAGTGTAGATCAGCTTAATTAAGGTGTTAGTGGAGTACACATGTCACTTGATGAATGGTTGAAATAGGTTTAGAAATCTTAATTAGGCTTAGATTAGGCTAATAAGACTCTAATACATGTGGTTTAAGTCACTAATGGTAGAGGTTTAGTAAGGGTAAGATCGTAATCAGCCAAATGTTGCAGAAAATCACGTTTTGCTGGAAATTCCTTCAGTTCGGCTGTGATGGCCGAACTTCCATCATTTTGTTCGGTTATGGTGGCCGAAAAAATCCCAAAATGTTCGGTTGGCAGAGTAGAACGATTCCTCAGGACATACTTTAGGTCAAACAGGTTCAGATTTGCACGTATAACGCATACAAGGCATATACAACTCAAAGAAACATTAGAATGAGTATAAAGGGTCCTTATAACAATGATAAATGTCTCTCAAGGTCTTGGCTAAGTCCAAATATCAAAGCTCGAGCAAGAACAAGTCAATCTAGAGCATGCAAGGCAATAGGCGTTCGATACGACAATTACGGTTCGATCAAGGAATGCAATCGAGTCAATCATGTTAGGGATACTACTAGCATGTTAAAAACATATTCTAATCATGTGAAACAAGTATGGAAGACAAGTAATACAAGTAGGTTTTGGGTTCTCACACTAATTTTCCTCTCCTTTTGCCCAGTTATCTCACATCTTTCACTAGTCTCTAAAATCGGCCTCTCACTCTTCTTTTCATTCAAGCTCTCCTATTTCTTGGCTATCTCACAAAACTCACTTTTATCTCTAGACAAACTCTCATTATTTTCACTTGAGCTCTCCTTTTTCTTGGCTATCTCACTCTCCTCACTTTGCTCTCTAGCCAAACTCTCTTTATTTTCTCTCAAGCTCTTTTTTTTAAGGCTTCTCTATATTGTTTTCCTCACTAGCCTTTCTCTCTTTACTAACTATTGAACTTAACATCATAAAGTTCTCATAAGCTTGTGTTGGAGTCAATGGTACAAGCTTAATGGTTATTTGATTGTGTACAAATAAATGTCTTTTTGTGTTACCATCATAATTAACACTCCTCTCAACTTGCCAAGGTCGCCATAGCAATAAACAAGTTTGTCGTATTGGCACCACATCACACATCACCTCATCTTCGTATCTCCTAATCTTGAACTTCACAAGCACCTGCTTGTTCACCCTCAACATACCTCCTCCATTCAAGCCTTGTAACTTGTAGGGTTTAGGATGTTTGGTTGTAGGTAACCCTAATTTCTCAACCATGGTCACACTAGCAACATTAGTACAACTACTTCCATCAATGATCACCCCACAAATTCGCTCTTGCACTTTGCACCTTGTAAAGAATATTTTCTCTTTTTCAATCTCTTCAGCACTTGGAACTCTCAATTCTAACATCCTCCTAACTACCATATTGTTTTCTCTCTCATCACCTATTGGTAAAGGTTTAGAAGAATTTTTGTCACCCTTATTTACCTCCACTTCTTTGAGTTTTGAGTTCTTAATTTGCAACCGAAGATCCTCCCAATATTTCTCAAAATTAATTTTTTTCATCTATTCTACGTCTTGGCACATCAGTAGGTTCATTACCTCCCTCTCTTATTCTTTTCTTTCTTTCACTACGAATTTTCCCAATCTCCTCCATTGGATCCTCCTTTTGCTCCCTCATAGTTTTATACAAATCTCTCACAAACCCTTCCATATAAAGTCGCATATAAAAGGTTGGAACATTATTCTCACTTGTATTAGACATGGTGTACCTGTGAGAAATATTATTAGCAAAGAAAATCACCTCACCCACTCCCTTACGTGTATCGCTCAATTAATGTCACTCCTCTCGTGTTTACCTACTCTCCCTCACTTTCAATTCCTCCAAGTTCTAAAAGAACTAAGCAATTAAATAGTGATTAACAAAGCAAGCTAAACCAAGAAACTTAATCAATAAGAATCACGTGTAGAGAAAAGAAAATTAAGAGTAGAATTTCAAGGATGATTAGCTCAACGATTAGTTTGTAAAAGAAGATTCATTATTTTTTTAACGTTAGAATCTAGATGGGTTGTCCGAAAAGAATATTACCACAAAAAAGTTTTTTTTTTTTGGGACTGACGTAAACAGTAATGTGAATAGTAACAACATATTTTTTTTCGGATTTCTTTTTGTGTAGACCGCAAGTTGTTTTATCTCTTTTTTTTATTTGTTGAAACTTGCTGTAAACAATAACAAAAGCAAGTTTTTTTGTTTTTTGTTTTTTTACAGTCTGTGAACAGTAACATGATTAGTAGCTGTAGGTTTTTTTTTTTTTTTTGATTTATAACCCTAGAAGTTTTATGGTTTGAAATAAACAAACAAAACACAAATTTATAAAAGAACAAACTAAGATTAATGATCTTAGTTTAAAGGAAGAAGAGAATCAAATAGATGAAAAAAATAAGAACGATTTAAGTAAGATAGATTATGGAAACGAAACTTAGCTCTGATACCAAATGATATGATTCCTAGACGCGTACTCACGATGGAGGAATCAAAGAGCACGCAGCACGGCAAGCGAAGAACGTCAATGAATTGATGGATTGTGACACCTTGACCCAATGCTACGATCCGTTATTGAACGTGGTACTCCGCGATCCAATTACGAGACAAACAAGAACCTTGGTATAATGAAGAACGCCACAATAGGGATGGATATCCTATTGATAAGTTCGGGTTTCGATTATTAGCCTCTCACCAAATAATCACAAGTTCAATGAAGAACAAGGAGGTTTTGAAAAACACTCAAAAACTATATTAATCAATAATCATCAAGTTGTCTACAAAACAATAAGCCACAACCCTTATTTATATGGGTTGTGAATCCTAAACCTAAAAGTAAAAGGAAAAGTCTAAGTAGAATCAACTTAAGAAACTACTTAGAATCAACTTAGGAAACTACCTAAAATCCACTTAGGAAACTACTCAACTTACCTAATCTATATAGGCAACAATGAGGTAAGTTACCTAATCTATTTAAGAAACATAAATCCTCCAAAATAAGGAAAATCTACAAATCCCGTTTTTTGTAAAGGCCTAATTTTAAAAGTTGCATTTTGGCCCCCTAAAGTCTTCCTTTAGTTGTCAAATGCTTCCAAAGTCATTGTATGACATTAACGAACATTTCTTGAGTCTTCAAGTCATCTTCCATGAAATCTAAGGCTTCACAAGACATGTTTGAATTTGTAGAGTAGCCATTGTAATAGCATGAATCTCCAATAAATCCACGAATTAAGTTTGTATAGAACTCTTGAATCTTCAAATCATACTTTATGCATTTTAGAACCCTTGAACCTCGATCCATGCTCATATGAACCCTCGAACCTTGATCTACATGCTTCCAATGCCTCTCCCTTGCTTATGACAATCTTGGTTCTTGGTTGGTGGTTATAATCATATCACAAATGTTTCAAATAATCCCCCAATGAATATTCATGTACCTCCTCAACCCGATCCTATTATTGTGGATGTAGAACCACCTTTGAATATGAAAGATATGGTTAGGGATGCAGCTGGTCCTAAATTTGATTGGCCATGGAACCAAGAGTAGGAATCAACTCCTACAGCCAAGAAATATATTGATGTTATGGACTCTGCAAAAGAGAAGGTTTGTCCAGGTTGTGAGATCAGTATATGGAGGCTGTAGCTGAGCTCCTTAACATAAGGGTTGATTGCAATATTAGTCAGTCTGCTTATAATCATATCATGAAAGCAATTAAGCGGTTGTTGCCGAAAGAGAATAAGATGGTCAATAACTTCTATGAGACAAAGAAGTTGGTTGGGCAGATTCGACTATGTTATGAAAAGATCGATGCGTGTAAGAATGATTGCATGCTATTTTACAAGGAAGATGCACCGAAGACAAATTGTTCAATTTGTGGAGAAAGTAGATATAAGCCAAATCGGAGGGGTAGTTCAAAACACAAGAAAAACAAACCACATAAGCAGTTGCGTTACATGCCGTTGATTCCAAGATTGCAACGCCCCTACGCATCTAAATCTACTGTAGAAGCAATGCGTTGTCATAAGGAAAGTTCGCGTGAAGAGGGTGTGTTGATTCATCCTAGTGACGGGGAAGCTTGGAAACACTTTTATAATACTTATCTCGAATTTGTGTCTGAAGCAAGAAATATAAGGTTATGCATCTGCTCTGATGGTTTCAATCCGTTTGGTCCTAGGGCAAAATCTTATTCTTGTTGGCCGGTTATAGCCACTGTCTACAATCTTTCCCCGTGGTTGTGTATGAGTGATCCTTACATGTTCTTGTCTTTATTCATCCCTGGACCAAACAGCCCTGGAAAGAACATTGACGTCTATCTCCGACCTTTGATGGATGAATTGAAACAACTTTGGGAGGATGGGGTAGAAACGTGGGATGCTTTCAAATGAGAGAATTCCATCCTGAAGGTTGCGTTGATGTGGACAAACAAGAATGATCATGATGAGCCCCCGATTCGTTTGAGTGGTGAAGCGGTCTATAGAGAGGTATCTAGATTGTCCCCCGAACCTCGGTGGGGGAAACAGTTTTCAAAGAACAAAATTCAAGGGTTTGGGACTTCCCATAACTGGACCAAGAGGAGTATATTTTGGGAGTTGCCATACTGGAAAACTAATCTCATTCGACATAACCTTGACGTGATGCACATTGAGAAGAATGTGTTTGATAATGTTTTTAACACGTTGATGGATTTCAAGGCAACTAAAGACACAATCAAAGGTCGAATGGACCTTAAGGAAATTTGTAGGCGACCGGCGTTAGAGTTGGCTGAGGTCAATGGTAAAACAGTGAAACCGATGGCTCAATACGTGCTTACAAAGGAAAACAAACAACACATCTTGAAATGGCTCAAGAGTTTAAGGCTTCCAGATGGTTATGCATCTAACATTAGTAACTGTGTCAATCTAGAGGAAGGGAAAATGCAGGGTTTGAAGAGTCATGATTGCCACGTTTTGCTGGATAGACTACTTCCGATTGCTCTCAGGGATCTCTTTCCTGACAATATCTAGGTGGCATTAACAGAGTTAAGTGAGTTTTTCCGAGCGTTAACATCTACCACACTACGTGTTGATGACATGAAAACGCTCAACGAGAGCATTGTAGTCACTTTGTGCAACCTTGACAAGATATTTCCTCCTTCGTTCTTCGATTCTATGGAGCATTTACTGGTCCACTTGGCATACAAAGCTAGAGTCGGTGGTCCAGTTCAATACAGATGGATGTATCCATTTGAGAGATAATTGAATTTATTCTATTTTTAGATAATTTGAGCGTTAACAATACCTTCTTTAACATTATTTATGTTTTAATTACAAATGACTTTTAGGTATCTAGGACAATTGAAGAGGAAGATGAGCAATAGGGCCAAGGTTGAGGCTTCAATTTCAGAGGCTGTTATTATAGATGAGATTGTTGCCTTTGCCGGAACATATTTTCATCGTGATGTTGATACGAGATTGACTAGGGTTGGACGTAATTATGATGGTGGTTATCCGGTGTCTAATGGAAGCATCTCTGTATTTTCATCCCCTGGTCGATTCCTTGGTAAACTGGTTGGTACGCGTATGCTAACCACCAAGGAGTTTGACACGATCTCACTCAATGTTCTTCTTAACTGTGACGAGGTTGAGGAATATGTGAAGTAAGTTATGTTTACGCCTCATTGATTAAATTATGAATGTTTACCTTCATATATATGAAATGCCTTGTTCAATCCTATTACAGAATGTTTGAAGATTTAGCTCGAGATTTATCTCCAGAACTCATCACGATTAGGACAGACAAAGAATTTCGAAGTTGGCTAAGGAAATATATAAATATATCATTTCATTTAAATTTGTCCATACAATTTTTAAAACATTCAATCTTAAAATTGTAGCTGAGCATTGGTTACATATTGTTTTATAGATAGCTGAACATCTGGGTGGTGCCAAAGCTGCGAGGTTAAAACATTTAGCAGCAGATCCATGCTTGAACGTTAATTTATACTACGGTTATTTTGTGAATGGCTACATTTTTCATACCAAAACTTATAGGGAGTCAAAATTAACGTGGAATAGCGGTGTGACTCTTAAAGGAAATCTTGAGTATTACTATGTCCTTAAAGAAGTACTCGAGTTGGAGTATTTGGGTGGAAACAATGTTGTCCTGTTTAATTGTGAGTGGTGAGATGCTTTGCGAGGTATTAAGAAGTATGCCATATTTGACCTCGTCTATGTAAAGGACTCGTCCAGACACGTCGGCGACGACGTCTTCATCTTAGCATCTCAAGCACAACAGGTATACATGACACCCAACCCTCGTCGGTGATCTGAGTTAAGCGGATGGTGGGCTGTTTGGAAGACTAAGGCTAGAAGTATGATTGATGAACATACAACTACAAAGTCGACATTAGAAACACCCTATCAAGAGGATGAAATGCCAGTACCACCTAACGCTTCATCAGCTAATCATCCATTGGATGAGGCCACTCATATTCCTCAAAATGTTGATGAACCCGAGGAGGATTTCTTGCTAGTGAATTTGCCACCTCCTCTGCCTCGTTCAGGTCATCTCGCACACATTGATATTGATGAATCAGAAGAAGAGGAAGAGGAAGAGAAAGAGGAAAAGGAAGAGGAACCAGAGTTTGATTCATCAGAGTCTGAAGAAGATGATGAAGAAGAACTTGAGTTTTGTAGTAATTCAGAGTCCGGTGATGAGGATGAGGAAGAAGATTCATAATAGTTTAACATCTCAAAATATGTACTTAACAATGATCATACTCTTATAATTTATGTATTAGTTATTCGACAAGTTAACTATATTGTGATTGCTTTAGATCTTTAAAGCTTTAAATTTATGTGTCCGAGCATTGTAAGAAAATTTGTCAATGTATTGTTTTCTATTGCTTAAGTTTTATATTTTTATTGTATTTAGAGATGAGTTCGTCTAGACCTTCAAGAGCGGGTAAGAAGACCCGTCGTTTATTTTCCTTGATCACTGGGACGCAACCGTCCCGCTCTGTTGATATGATTGATGGCTGTGCAGAGTCCGGTGGAGACAGGCATACAGGCTCCTCCTCCGGAACAGGTACTACGACTTCTAGTGGTTTCGATTCCGATGGGAGGATATATGTCTATTTATCTCCCAATTACAATCAGTAAGTACTATTCTTTAGTTTGATATAATTTGTTTTTTTTAATATAAAATTCATTAACATTTAAGTTAATTCGTTATTGTATAAATATACTTGGCAGGTTTGTAGGTGCATACCCTTCACCCGACAATTTGATTGGGGAGTATTGGCAGCGTCGAGTACTCCGTGAGTTTTGGCCCTCGTATACAAAGTTGTCCAACGAGGAGAAGGAAAATATTTGGGAGGCCTTCAAGGTAATGTCTTAATATTTTTTATTTTTATTAAATGTCAGTTTGTAATTAAAATGTTATAATTCTATTTTTATATTGTAGTTGAAATATACATGGACGGAGGACTATGAGGAGGCCATGATAAAGGCTGTTTTCATTGCTCAATGCAGCAAATTATGTACGCATCATATCGGTAACACATTTATCTATCCTTGGCTTAATATTATAATGCTATCATTATGTGTTTATGAGATGACTAAATTTTTAATAGGTAACACATTTATCTATCCTTAGCTTAATTTTATAATGTTTATCATTATATGTTAATGAGATGATTATATTTTTAATAGGTAACACAAAAAAAGAATGTTGGAAGAATCGTGCAACTCTTATGAGACCGACGTGGATGACCGAGGAAGTGTTTGCTGAGTTTTGCACTTACTGGGTCGGAGAAGGCCGCTGCAATCTCCAATCAGGTTACGCAAAATAGGTTGAGCACGTCGGGGAGTAGCACGAAGCATACGATGGGGACAATAAATGTAGCTGAGCATCATATGCGTATGGTACGTATGCTAGTGTAAATTTAGTGTATTAATGTTTAAACATCGATTTATGGACGTTTGTTAACTGGGTAGTCATGTTGATGCTATGAAATCCATGGTTGTAGTTTAATTGGCTTTGAAGCCAAAAAAGATAACTATATGTACGTTTGGGGGGTGTTATGTAAATAGTAAGAAATAAAGGGGGTGTTAGTGTATTAATGCTTAAACATTGATTTATATACGTTTGTTAGCTGTGTAGCATTGTTGATGCTATGAAATCCATGATTTTAGTTTAATAGACTTTGAAAGCAAAGAAGATAACTATATATACGTTGGGGGTGTTAGTGTAAATGATAAGAAATAAAGGTGGTGTTAGTGTAAATTTAGTATATTAATGCTTAAACATCAATTTATGTACGTTTGTTAGTTGGGTAGCCATGTTGATGCTATGAAATCCATGGTTGTAGTTTAATTGATTTTGAAACCAAAAAAGATAATTGTTTGTACGTTGATGGGTGTTAGTGTAAATGGTAAGAAATAAAGGGGTGTTAGTGTAAATTAAGTGTATTGATTTTGGGTAGCCATGTTGATGCTATGAAATCCATAGTTTTAGTTTAATTGACTTTGAAACCAAACAAAATTTATAACTGTATGTACGTTGGGGGTGTTAGTGTAAATTTAATGTATTAATGTTTAAACATCGATTTATGTACGTTTGTTAGCTGGGTAGCCATGTTAATGCTATGAAATCCATGGCTTTAGTTTAATCGACTTTGAAAGCAAAGAAGATAACTATATGTACGTAGGGGGTGTTAGTGTAAATGGTAAGAAACAAAGGGGGTGTTAGTGTAAATTTAGTGTATTAATTAATGCTTAAACATTGTTTTATGTATGTTTGTTAGCTGGGTAGCCATGTTGATGCTATGAAATCAGTTTAATTGACTTCGAAACCAAATAGGGTGTGTTCAAGGAAATGCCATGAAATTATGTTATTTGGTTTAACTAAAATAATTATAATGATTGTAGGAAAGGGAATATGGCAACGTCAATTTTCTTGATGTGTTTGTTAGTACACATACTAGGCCCAGTACGTCTGTCGATGACCCTTCGCAGTGGCTTGATGATAGATCAGCATCGACATTTGTAAGTAAACTATAATTGAAAGACTTTCTTTTGAATATGTAAATTTATTTATGTTTATTATATTGTGTATATGATAATATTTGTTTATTTTATTGGTAGTTTGGATATAAGTCGAGGGTATTGGAGGAAGATGCTGACCCTACCCAGCCCCCTACCCAGCCCATTTCATTTTTTCCTCAGGTTTGTTAAGATTTGGCCCTTGAAGGACGAAAAAAAGGGGAGATAGAGTGTTCAGAATGGGGGACCATGGGCTGTAATGCGCATCGTCGGCACGTCGCTCGTTTGATATTAGGCCCAACACTCAGCAGCTTTCGAGGATAGAGACTTTGGAAGCACGCTTGGCTGAGGAACAACATTTGGCTGCGGAATATCGGGAACAAAACGAGTGACAACTTGCAGAAATAATGGCGACAATGCGAAGCATGGCACAATAGATGCATGGGTCTTCGAACACTCCCTCTAGTAGTATCGGGTCCCCTTTTCATCCCAGAAATCTCTTCCAGGATCAGCCCCCCCTCCCCCATTTTGATTATTGGTACTGTTTGAAGTTGAAACATTGATATTGTTTGATTTTGTATGCATATATTTGGTACTTCGATGTAATAACATTTAGAGTTTGATGTTTTAAAATTGGTTTTATAGTATTTTTTATTTTGTATTAATTGTTATATTATCAGGTACAAAAATTTATAATGGTAATATTTTTGTGTTATTTTTTTAAATTTTTTTTCCATTATTAGCGATGGAAATTTCCGTCGCTGAAATTAAAATTTAATTATTTTTTAAAAGCCTTTAGCGATAGAAATTTCCGTCGCTAAAATTACAATTTAATTATTTTTTAAAATCCTTTAGCGACGGAAATTTCCGTCACTGAAATTAAAATTTAATTATTTTTCAAAATCCTTTAGCGACGGAAATTTCCGTCACTGAAATTAAAATTTAATTATTTTTAAAATCCAATTTCCATCGCTGAAATTAAAATTAAATTATTTTTAAAATCCTTTAGCGACGGAAATTTCCGTCGCTGAAATTAAAATTTAATTATTTTTTAAAAGCCTTTAGCGACGGAAATTTCCGTCGCTGTAATTAAAATTTAATTCTTTTTTAAAAGCCTTTAGCGACCAAAATTTATGTCGCTGATATTAACCTTTAGCGACCGAAATTGGTCAGTCGGACATCTGCGATGCGTTATCACCGACGGCCCACCGACAGAAAAATTTCGTCGCTGAGAGTCCATTAGCGACGGAATTCTGACTTTAGCAACAGAAAATTCAGTTGCTAAAGGTCATTTTTCTAGTAGTGGAGACTAACTTTTCGGAGTCTGACTGGATTAAGTATTTCTTGCGCATTGGCTCCATGTAAATCATATGGGTTATCAGCCACTTGCGGATCTGCAACTTCTTTATGTATTCCGGGGTCTATGCCCAGGTTATTCTGCCGGGTCTTGAGCACACCTCATTTTATCTGGCGTACAGGGTCCTTCGCCAGTTCGGCAGAGAGCAGATTATCCCAAATGTGAGCTGTCTTCTAGCTGAAGAGCTGGAGATAGATAGGGATGTAGGCACCCTTATCGGCAACATATGGCAGCTTGATTTTGATTCGCGAGAGGCAGCTTATGTCTATTCTGAATATATGCTTTTGTCGCATGAATATCTGTCATGGGTGCTAGTGGCTGCCGAGGGCCATTCCCGCGTTATTAGGCATGCATTGAGGCGGATGGTGGACCGACGTGTGAACAGTCACTTGGATGCTCGCCTAATGGAGATATGCGAGGATTTGGAAAGCTCAGGGAGTAGTTCCTCAGGCTCTGCAGGAGGACTTCAGGCGGGTGCATGGCCTTGGTGCCCGGATGGCTCCTGATCCAAATAAGGCAGGCCTCAGTAATACGCCTCCTCGTCTGAGCAATGCAAGTCGGCGAAGCAATCCCCGGCAAGCAGGTGAGGCTGTTCCCCCTCAGGCTGGCAGACGAAGCACTGCCTATAGGGATAACGGCGCTGGCCCAAGTCGTTCGGCTATTCAGGACAATGAGGATGCTGATGATGAAGAAGATGAGGACACTTCTGGTGGTTCTCACACTGGTGAGACTGGAGCCTCTTCTGTGCCTCGCAGAAGTATATGGTCCCGGTTGGGCGGACGTCGCAGGCGCTAATGGACCGTTTCGAGGCTAATTTGTAATAAAAGGATAGTTGGGGGGAACATGGGGGATATAGGTAGCAAGTAGTAATAGACAAATGTTCAGGCATAAATGCACAATCTTAAACGTCTTAGGCAATTATTCCTAAGTTGCACCATATGACCTGTTTTATATTATATTTAGATGTTTTACACAAGCTATGCCGTGGTTTTTTTTTCTTTAGTCAGTCGAGACCCTGCATAGGCTGAAAACTTTGGCAGGCTGGAGGTCAGATGCTGAGGATTCAGAAATTGCATTTCCTCTCCTTTTCTCCTATATATTCTTTTTATTTCTCTGACTTTTGCCTAGGCTGCCCTTGTGACGACCCAACCCGGACCCCGAGGTGGAATCACAAGTCAAGTCGTCCAAATAGGACAACAATACATGCAACGACTCAATTATAGAAAACGACGTGTCGCAACATTTCAGATGAAGCGCGACTCGGCACCTAAAGGTCGGAATCTTTTAAACTTTTTAAACCTGATATAACAATTAAAGACAAGTATATCAATTCATTGGCGACTTTACTACCGGAACCCAACACTACGCAGTTCATGCAAATATACCTCAACGGCTACAACATGCCGGAGAAACAACATAAATAAATAAGAGCTAAAGTAATGCCCAGCGGAAGATTTAAAACAGATGAACCATACTACAGCTATACAAGGCTCGGCGTACATGCGCCGGCACTCAAAAATAGGATACATGAACTACAAGTATAGACATAAAACCAAGTTCCCAAGCAAAGTCTAAATGACTTGCTAAACCCAACGTCCTTACAAAAGAGAACAAAATAAGGACATCTAATAACCACAACCTCGTCGCGTGCGATCACGGACAAGCGAGAATCCTGCTACACCTCAACGAGCGGTACCTGAACGGCTCGGATCTAAAGCAGTAAAAGGGAGGGGGTAAGTCATAAAGACTTTGTGAGTTAACAATTATGCATGTCATGGCATTATGCAACATTCATAGCAAGATATCATCTTTAATATCAAGTCACTCAAAGTATTCATTTAATAAACACTTAAATCACATATCCATGGTAGCACGTTGTTTCACATAAGTGCTAAAAAGTAAATCACATATAAGGAGGATATGTTATGGAACCGGTGCCGCTACGTAGCTCCTGCAATACACAGCGTTAATATTCGTGCCAATGATACCCGTGATGAGTGTATCAAAGTGCCGAGCTCTCTACTCGGGTACCAAGCTCTCTCCATGGTACTTAGACAGGCCAATGTGCTCTCTTGGTTACAACAAAGGGGCTACTTCCCACCTGTGGCCAACAAGGAGGCGTGTGTGATAAAACCCGGTATAACAACCCATCACTATCACGAGTCCCATAACTCGTGACGGCGATGCATTGTCACACCATTGACTCAACCAAATATGCCAGCTGGACTCATGCAATGCCAAGTAGATGTTTACTCGTCATGAAATCTCAAATAAGGAATAAGTTCGACAAGAGCGAACTTATTCAACAAGTAGTTGTTTACTCATTTAAGGAATCACACAAGAATTCGACAAGAGCGAATTCAACATGTCAAATAGATACATTATTCTACAACATGCTCTCAATCATGCATTTACTTCACACGATCACATAAACCGCATAAGAACTCAATCGAGTCTTAAAAGCACACAAACATCAAGGCATAAGCATCAATCCATCTCAAAGTATCGTAAGCTAATTCATTAGTCTAACGAACTACATTCGTCGTAGGGATTGATTGTGGAGTCGTTATTGTTCATAACTCCCTAATTTCAACTCCGGTGAGTTTTACTACATTTCAACCAAGAAGAGTATTGATACTATATGTATCACATTGCCCTTTTCTAAGTTCTCCGTTCATTTAGAACTCGATAACTAAGCCGTTCATGTTCTTAAACTAGCCTTAAACACAATCTCGAGTTTCAAACCCTAGTTTCGGCGATTTTGTTAAACCTTGAATTGAACTGAATTCTTTCACAAGAGTTATTCCCAAGCTTAATACAAACAACATTCATGCTTTAATAAATGTCAAAATCATAACTTCATAGAGATTTCATAAAATCATACACATATTTTATATGTTGAATTGGAAGTTTTGTCTTCACAAAAGGTGTTCATAATCAACCCTAGAACAACTATAATGAAGGGGTCATGCTATATTATTGAACATGAAAATTCTGGGAATTGTCACTCACCTTAGTCCTATGATTAATGGAGGAAAGGTTGATTAAAGAGAGGATTGTTGTAGAGAAGATCGAGAGCTTCGATTTGGCGGTCTCGGTTCGACGATCGGACCACCGGATCTCCGGGAAATGATCTCTCAAGTTGGTGTGACCTCCATGGACGAAATTTGGAGCTATGTATCTGAATCTCTGGTTATGGATGAACAAAAATGGCTGGAAGGGATGCATTTTGTGTTTATATACTTCCCAAGAAGTCCCTAATCCAAGTGAAGTGATTAAGAGGCTTTCTATTGGCTAAGGCATGAAGACCATTGATAGGCCATGATCCAAGGGTTCACAAGGGTCTTAGACAAGTCAACAAAGGTGGCTTTGAGTCACAATGACGTCCAAGGGCCAAGGGTTCAAGAGTCAATAGCCAAATCCACTCAAAACTCACAAAACCAGATTTTGGAAAACAGACAGTTAATCTTGTAAAATCGACCTAAAATAGCTCACACCACCAAATGAGGTCATTATTGATTTCTATGAAACTAGACTCTTTAAACTATATTTTAGCCTTTTAAATTACTCAATTTGGACTTATATTTATCAAAGTATGGCTACTACAAGTTCAAGTACAGAAGCTGATTTCCTGAAAATAGAATTCTGGCACAGACGTAAGTCAAGACCTAAATGAGGTACTTATAAACCTTGGAAAAATACCATATTTTACAGGGAGTATCCTCACATATGTAGGTAAAACATACTAAATTTTTATAAAATTCTCTTTAGTAGATTGGTACCAGAATTTTCCCGAAGTTTACCCAAAACCGGACTGAATATGTGAAGTAATATGTTGGTCATCTTATTTCCAAATGAAAGAAGTCTATGAACAATGATGCAAGCACGTGAAATACTAGTACACTCGGTTTAGAACTCAAATGAACTTCTCGCAAGTTGAAAACACAAACAATACAAGCAACGAAGGCAATCCCGAGAAACTCTAAGGCTCAAACGAAGCAACAATGCTTCTAAACTCTCAACCAACTCAATGCAAACATGGTATGAATGAAATGAAGTCTCTAGCATGTCAAGACCTATTATAAACATGTTATAATGATGACAAACACGAAATGGGTTTGGGTTATCACATCCTCCCCCACTTAAAGGAATTTAGTCCCTAAATTCATACCAGAATTCTCGAACAAGTAAGGGTATTTCTCCCTCATCTCAAGCTCAGTCTCCCATGTGGCTTCCTCAATGTCATGATTCTTCCACAAGACCTTCACTAAAGGAATACGCTTGGTCCTCAAGACTTGCTCCTTGGTATCAAGAATCCTCACCGGTTTATCAATGTAGGAAAGATTGGGCTCAAAGGTAATCTCCTCATAAGTAAGGACATGTGACTCGTCCTTCAATTACTTACGAAGCATGGAAACATGAAACACATCATGAACACCCGATATAAACGGTGGTAACGCAAGTCTATAAGCCAAAGAACCAATCCGCTCTAAGATCTCGAACGGACCAATAAACTTAGGAGAAAGCTTCCCCTTTTTCCCAAACCGCTTTGTACCGCGTCGGGGCGATACCTTCAGGAACACAAAGTCACCAACCTGAAACTCAAGATCACGCCTCCGTTGTCCGCGTAGCTTTTCTGCCTACTCGAGCCGTAAGCAAATCTATCTCTAATCGCCTTCACACTCTCACCGATTGTTGCCCCATCTCCGAGCCCCATAATCTAGCCTCACCAACCTCATCCCAGCAAATCGGTGATCGACACTTACGCCCATACAAAGCCTCGTACGGCGCCATCTCAATGCTCGACTGATAGCTGTTATTATACGCAAACTCAGCCAACGGTAGATGTGAATCCCAACTACCCTTAAAATCCATAGCACACGCACGTAACATATCCTCCAAAATCTGTATCAATCGCTCCGACCGACCATCGACGTGGTGAAACGCAGATCGAAATTCATCTTCACCCAAAGCCTCCCCGCAAAGAATGCCGTAACCTAGAAGTAAATGGGGTCTCTATCTGACACAATGCTAACCGGTACACCATGTAATCTCACAATCTCCTGAATGTACAACGCTGCCAACTGACTCAAACTGTAGGAAATCGCAATAGGGAATAAAATGAGAAGACTTAGTCAACCTATCAACGATAACCCAAACTGCATCAAAGCCTCTACGAGTACGTGGCAACCCCGTAACAAAGTCCATGGTGATATGCTCCCACTTCCACTCCGAATCTCAAGTGGTGAAGCAAACCGGGTCTCGGTGCTCACCTTAACCTGCCGGCACGTCAAACATCTCGAAACATACTCGCCTATCTCCTCTTCATACCATTCCACCAAAATCGCCTCTTCAAGTCACGGTACATCTTAGTACTACCCGGATGTATCGTATACTTGGCCTTGTGAGCCTCATCAAGAACCATACGCTTTCACTTCCTCGAAGAAGGAACGCAAATCCTACTTGAATGTCAAGATCCCATCACTATTTATCGCGAACTCGGGTGTATTATTCTCACCCAATCCATCGATAATCTTCCTCAAATCGGATCAAGAGCTTCGAGCTTCCTTGATCAACCCAAACAACACCGGTGTAGCACGAACACTGTTAGCAAAGAGAACACTATGCTCACTCACAACAGACTCCACTCACGGACATCCTCGAGCATCTTCCATTCCCTCATCATCAAACAAGACATGTATAGGATCTCCTACTCAACGCATCCGCAACAACATTCGCTTCCCTGATGGTATAAGATAGTACAATCATGATCCTTAAGCTTCTCCATCCATCGCCTCTGTCCTCATATTTAACTCCTTTGTGAGAAAAGGTATTTCGACTCTTATGATCCGTATACACCTCAAACTTAGCTCCATAAAGATAGTGTTTCCACTTGTGAAGCGCAAAGATAATAGCTGCCAACTCAAGATCATGAGTCGGATAATTCTGCTCATACGGTGACAACTTCCTAGAAGCATAGGCAATAACCTTCCCGTTCTGCATAAGCACACAACCCAAGCCTTCCAAAGAAGCGTCACAATAAACCACGAAGTTCTCACAACCACTAGGCAAAGCTAAAACAGGAGCGGTAGTCAACCTCCTCTTCAACTCCTGAAAGCTAGCCTCACACTTGTCACTCCAAACAAAAGCGCACTTCTTCTCGAGTAAGATTGGTCATAGGAGTGGCAATCTTAGAAAATCCTCAATGAATCCTACGGTAATAACCCGCCAAGCCCAAGAAACTACGGACTTCGGTCACCGCACTAGAGTCTTCCACTTGGTAACAGCCTCAACCTTCGATGGATCCACCGCGATACCATCACTAGACACAACATGCCCAAGAAAAGCAACTTGTTCTAGCCAAAACGCACACTTGCTAAATTTAGCAAAAAGTTGTTTCTTACGCAACACAGTAAGAACCTCTCTCAAATGATGCTCATGCTCCTCTCGTGACTTCGAGTACACAAGGATATCATCAATGAACACCACTACAAAGCAATCAAGGTACTCATGAAACACCCTATTCATCAAGTCCATGAAAACAGCGCGCTTTGTCAAACCAAACGGCATCACAACAAACTCATAATGGCCATAACGCTGCACGAAAGGTCGTCTTCTGACATCCTCCGCGAACCCTCAACCGGTGGTAACCACTCCTCAAGTCTAACTTGGAATACACAACACCTCAAGCCGATCAAAGAGATCATCAATGTGAGGTAATGGATACTTATTCTTTATAGTAACCTGGTTCAACTGACGATAGTCAATGCACAACCGCAAACTACCATCCTTCTTCTTCACAAACAAAACCGGTGCACCCCACGGAGACACACTCGGTTTAATAAACTCCCTATCCAAGAAGCCTCGCAATCGCTCCTTCAACTCTCTCAACTCACTGGAGCCATCCTATAAGGTGCTCTAGAGAATAGGTGAAAGTTTCCGGCAATATCTCAATGCAAAACTCTAACTCTCGATCGGGAGGTAATGCATAATCGAAAAACATCCGAAATTCATTAACTACCGGAACTTCATTAACAATTAGAACTTCTTATAGTATAGAAGTAGGCATGCTAGTCTCAAGTACACAAGTGAGATAACAAGTACAACCTTGCGTTAAAAGTTTTCTATCCCGCAAAGTAGAAATAACATGTATATTATTCATGTCATGATCACTAATAAAACCAACTCCGTATACCGAGCATGGCAATTGTAACACCGTTATGATGGCAATCTACTAGAGCATGCAATACACTATCACCAATGAACACATCACAAGCCTTATAGACCTCGGATGCGAGTTCAAGATCACTCAATGGTATAGACATCAAGCACATAGGGTAACTGTCAAGGCAAGACGCCAAATTCTCAATAAAATGCGGTGCATCATATTTGCACTGTATAGCAATATACCATTTCATTTGTTGTTCCATACCTTTTGGTAATTGGTTCGGTCAATTTCAAATCTAATTTATACCATTCTAGTTCTCCGACGAAGACCTCTTGATAATCAAGTCGGGGCCCTCAAGTGACTTCAAAAGCTTTCGTCAGAAGGATGTGGGGTGTTCGTGAATCACATAAAAGCATCCTTTATATCGGTCTCAAGAATACAAATCATAAGCACATATAGGCATGGCATCAACATCATGCAACATAGTATATTAATTTACTATGTATGTAAACCAAATTATGGAATATTCATACTATTAACTACCTATCAATGGTAGATAAAACACATTATACAAGGCTAGTACACTATCAATGTATTAGACTAATAAAGAGACAATACAACATTTCACGAGTCACTAGGTAGCATATTCTTACTAACTAGTATACGGCCAATCCTTATAAGTCAAACCGTATACTGGGTCGACAACCAATCCAACCAATCATCACGTGATCACCTATCGGCCAATCTCCAAGTTCCAACATATCATGAGGAAATTTCACCTTGATCAAGGTAGTCCCCAAATACCCAAACACAACCATCGGAAAGAGTTCTCAAATTCCCAACACAAGTAATACAAGAACCGGTGGTTAATTACTACCCTAACTATCTACACCGTATAGTAATCTATGAAATACTAATAGGTACCACGGGAGGTTTAACCACTCCGCCTCGAAACGTATTACAACGAACTTTCGCCATAATGATTAACATGACGATCACCCTTGGGACCGACAATCTAGCTTCTCCGATTCCTAAAAATGGAACAAGGAACAACATTTACCAAACGCAAAGACCCACTCTTGGTATAACTCGCAACTCATAAGCAATATAGAGAAATATAATACTCCTAGACACAAACCTTCACTCACGGCAATCTAGACCAAACGAACTTAGTACTCCAAGTCGTATTCATTCACGAAGAATCGCCAATAAGGCACGAAACGTAACACTCAACGCCAAGATTCACACAAAGAACCAACCCACCTAGGCCATGGAACCTATCCCGGCCGATAGCTAACCTATAAAGCTCGATACCAACCGTGACGACCCTAACCCGACCCCGAGGTGGAATCACAAGTCAAGTCGCCCAAATAGGACAACAATACATGCAAAGACTCAATTATAGAAAACGACGTGACGCAACATTTCGATGAAGCGACTCGGCACCAAAAGGCCGGAAATTTTTAAAACTTTTTAAACCCGATATAACAATTAAAGACAAGTATATCAATTCATCGGCGACTTTACTACCGAACCCAACACTACACGCAGTTCATGCAAATATACCTCGACGGCTATAACATGCCTGAGAAACAACATAATTAAATAAGAGCTAAAGTAATGCCCAATGAAGTTTTAAAACGATGAACCATACTACATCTATACAAGGCTCTACATACATGCGCCAAGGCTCAAAAATAGGATACAAGTATAGACATAAAACAAATAAACAAAGTTCCCAAGCAAAGTCTAAATGACTTGCTAAACCCAACGCCCTTACAAAAAGAGAACAAAATAAGGACATCTATAAACCACAACCTCGTCAAGGCGATCACTGGACAAGCGAGAATCCTCGCTACACCTCAACGAGCGGTACCGAACGGCTCGGATCTAAAGCAAGAAAAGGGAGGGGGTAAGTCATAAAGACTTTGTGAGTTAACAATTATGCATGTCATGGCATCATGCAGCATACATAGCAAGATATCATCTTTAATATCAAGTCACTCAAAGCATTCATTTAATAAACACTTAAATCACATATCCATGGTAGCACATTGTTTCACATAAGTGCTATAAAGTAAATCACATATAAGGAGGATATGTTATGGAACCGGTGCCGCCACGTAGCTCCCGCAATACACGCTAATATTCGTGCCAATGATACCCGTGATGAGTGTATCAAAGTACCGAAGCTCTACTCTGGTACCAAGCTCTCCATGGTACTTAGACATGCCAATGTGCTCTCTTGGTTACAAAAAGGGGCTACTTCCCCATCGTGGCCAACAAGGGAGGCGTGTGTGATAAAAACCCTATAACAACCCATCACTATCACGAGTCCCATAACTCGTGACGGCGATGCATTGTCACACCAACGACTCAACCAAATATGCCACCGGACTCATGCAATGCCAAGTAGATGTTTACTCGTCATGAAATTCAAATAAGGAATAAGTTCGACAAGAGCGAACTTATTCAACAAGTAGTTGTTTACTCATTTAAGGAATCACACAAGAATTCGACAAGAGCGAATTCAACATGTCAAATAGATACATTATTCTACAACATGCTCTCAATCATGCATTTACTTCACACGATCACATAAACCGCATAAGAACTCAATCGAGTCTTAAAAGCACACAAACATCAAGGCATAAGCATCAATCCATCTCAAAGTATCGAAAGCTAATTCATTAGTCTAACGAACTACATTCGCCGTAGGGATTGATTGTGGAGTCGTTATTGTTCATAACTCCCTAATTTCAACTCCGTGAGTTTTACTACATTTCAACCAAGAAGAGTTGATACTATATGTATCACATTGCCCTTTCTAAGTTCTCCGCTCATTTAGAACTCGATAACTAAGCCGCTCATGTTCTTAAACTAGCCTTAAACACAATCTCGAGTTTCAAACCCTAGTTTCGTGATTTTGTTAAACCTTGAATTGAACCGAATTCTTTCACAAGAGTTATTCCAAGCTTAATAATACAAACAACATTCATGCTTTTAATAAATGTCAAAATCATAACTTCATAGAGATTTCATAAAATCATACACATATTTTATATGTTGAATTGAAGTTTTTCTTCACAAAAGATGTTCATAATCATAATAGAACAACTATAATGAAGGGGTCATGCTATTTATTGAACATGAAAATTCTGGGAATTGTCACTCACCTTAGTCCTATGATTAATGGAGGAAAGGTTGATTAAAGAGAGATTGTTGTAGAAGATCGAGAGCTTCGATTTGGCGGTCTCTGCCTCGACGATCTGACCACCTGATCTCCGGGAAATGGTCTCAAGTTGGTGTGACCTCCATGGACGAAAGTTGAGCTATGTCTCTGAATCTCTGGTTGTGGATGAACAAAATGGCTGGAAGGGGATGAATTTCGTGTTTATATACTTCCCAAGAAGTCTCTAATCCAAGTGAAGGATTAAGAGTTCTATCGGGCTAGGATGAAGACCATTGATAGGCCATGATCCAAGGGTTCAAAAGGGTCTTAGACAAGTCAACAAAGGTGGCTTTGAGTCACAATGGACGTCCAAGGGCCATGGGTTCAAATCAATAGCCAATCCACTCAAAACTCACAAACCAGATTCGAA
>CM028380.1:86973720-87043367 GCA_013146195.2 Codonopsis lanceolata | reverse complement strand
TAAAAATTTAACCTATCAACTTAAAGCATTCAAAAAAATTAATTCTACGTAAACTACTCTAGCACCCTAGCATGCAAATAAATTTTGTACATAAAAACTTAAAAGAAGGGTGAGAGTTACTGGATTTCGCACACTTGAAGATGAAGAGTCACCGAGTTGAGCTTGCTAGAAAAAAAATGGAGTTTCTTTCTTCTTCAAACTTCAATGGAGGGCAATGTGGGATGAATGGGAGGAGAGTTGAAGGAGGAGCTTTTTCTGGATCTAGCCGGATTTGGAAAGCTTCGCCGGATTTTGAAGAGAGAGGAGAGTTGCTTGCTTGTTGCTTTGAAGAGGGATGAATTTTTTGGTGAACCGGCAGCCGCCGCCTCGACGATTTCTTATAGAGGACCTCTGGGCCGAAGGTGTTATAGTCAATATGCCCGGACACCGATTCCCTCGCATTTGCACGGCCACATTCTTGCATTTATGGGACCTTGCGCCGCAGTCAGCCTCAAGGCCCAAGGTGGGCGTAATATGCTTCCTTTGCTTTTTCTTTCATCCTTTTTGGCAGCTTTTAACTTGCCAGTCTTAAGTTCAAGTACCTTTCCCCGCACTCTAAAAATTATACAAAACTCTAAACTAACAATATTAGCATCATATAAATACAACATTACGATGCTTTTCTCCCCCAAACATAAATTTTGGCATATTTAATTTTAAATTAAATGTCCAAAATTAAATAAGACGGAGAATAGCATATTTAAATTAACTACAAAAACAAATTAAATTCATCATAGTGGGTTGCCTCCCACCTAGCGCACTTGTTTAACGCTTTGGCTCAATCCAACCGCAAACCTAATCATCCTAAGTGGTGCATTGTTAGCGAGATCTAATTAGTTCAATTGTTCGCCCGACCGACATAGGTTCAAATACTGGCTTGAGCTCGGTGACCATTAACTTTAAATACTTCATTGGTCCTTGATTTCTTATATCTATTGCTCCATGAGGGTAAATTCGGACAATTGTGAAAGGACCAGACCATTTTGATTTTAATTTTTCGGGAAATAACCTAAGTCTAGAATTAAAAAGTAAAACTTTTAATCCTGGACGAAACATTTTATTGGCTAGCCCCATATCATGATATTTTTTGGTCTTTTCTTTATAAGTTTTAGCATTTTCGCATTTAATTTAGCTCTATATTCCTCTAATTCATTTAATTGAAATAGTCTTTTCTTCACCCGCCAAGGTTAAATCTAAGTTTAATTTTTGACACTCCAATAGGCTCTATGTTCAATTTCACTGTAAATGACATGCTTTGCCATACACCATTCGATACTACTCATTCCTATCGAGGTTTTATAAGCGCCTCGATATGCCCATAAAGCATCATTGAGTTTGGATTGCCAATCTTTACGATTGGGTCTAACGGTCTTTTCTAACACCGCTTTATTTGTCTATTACTTACCTCTACTTGGCCAGATGTCTGAGGATGATAGGGTGTAGCTAACTTGTGAGTTACACCATGTTTTCTAAGGACGTTATTTAATAATTTATTGGTAAAATGAGTTCCTTGATCACTGATTATGGCCTTCGGTACTCCATACCGGGCAAAAAGATCTTCTACAAATTTAACCACATTTTTACCATCATTAGTTTTAGTGCCTATGGCTTCTATCCATTTAGATACGTAATCATCATCTACTAAAATATATTCACAATTATTAGAGATCGAAAGGACCCATAAAGTCAATGCCCCAAACAACTAAAAATTTCAACAACCATATTTGTATGCAAGGACATTTCATTTCTTTTTTCCTATTCCACCTGCTCTCCGACATTTATCACAAGTTTTATAAAATATGTCACGCTTCTAAAAACAAGAGCCAATATAAACCAGATTGTAAAATTTTCCTAGTAGTTTTATTTCCGCTAAAATGACCACCACAAGAGTATTCATGACAAAATTCCATAATACTTTGTTGGTCTTTTTTGGAACACATCGCCTGATTAAAGAGTCTGAACACATTTTATATAAATGAGGTTCTTCCCAAAATAATTCTTTGTTTCACCAAAATTTCTTTCTTTGATAAAAATCAAAATCGGTTTATGATATCGCATAATAATTGACAAAATCAAGATACCATGGTCCGAATCTTGACGCTAATAGTTGTTCATCTGAAGTCTTCATTTACAGGAATTGTATTATCAAGAAATTGACGTTCAAGTAAGGGTGAAAATTTAATCTAGACAAATGGTCCGCTATTACATTTTCGGTTCCCTTTTATCCTTGATTGTAATGTCAAATTCTTGTAATAATAACATCCACCTAATGAGTCTAGGCTTAGCATCTTTCTTGTTCAATAAATATTTTAAAGCCGCATGATCAGAAAATATTATGACTTTTGAACCTAACAGATATGGTCTAAATTTGTCCAATGCATACACAACTGCTAAAAATTCTTTTTCTGTTGTTGTATAATTTAGTTGTGCATCATTTAATGTTCTACTAGCATAATGGATTACATGCGGTTTTCTATCTACCCTTTGTCCTAACACGACTTCAATTGCAAAATCTAACGCATCACACATGATCTCGAAAGGGAGAGACCAATCGGGGCCGGATAAAATAGGGGCAGTGGTTAATCTTTCTTTTAATAAATTGAATGCATTTAAGCATTCTTGATCAAAAACAAACTCATGTGTCTTTTTCTAACAGATTACATGAGGTTTCTGATTTTTGAAAATCTTTTATAAATCTTCTATAAAGCCTCGCATGCCTTAGAAAACTTCTAACACCATTCACAGAAGTTGGGGGAGGTAGTTGTGATATCACTTCGATTTTTGCCTTATCGACTTCAATACCTTTATTAGACACTACATGCCCTAAGACAATTCTATGTTTGACCATGAAGTGACTTTTCTCCCAACTTAGGGTTAAATTTGTTTCACAATATCTTTTTAGGACCGATGCTAGATTTTCTAAGCAATGATTAAAAGAGTTTCCAAAAACTGAAAAATCATCCATGAATACTTCGACACATCTTTCCACTAAGTCCAAAATATAGAAATCATGCATCTTTGAAAGGTAGGTGCATTACATAGTCTAAAGGGCATTATCCTAAATGCAAAGTACCAAAAGGACATGTAAAGGTGGTTTTCTTGGTCTTCGTGCACAGGATTTGGTTGTAACTGTAAAACCATCAAGAAAACAATAATATTCATACCAAATTTAGTCTTTAAGGGATTTGATCAATAAATGACAAGGGGAAGTGGTCCTTCCTAGTTGCCGCATTTAGTTTTCTCAAATCGATACACATTCTATAACCAGTGATTGTTCGCGTAGGGACTAACTCATCTTTATCATTTTTCACTACTGTAATTCCTGATTTCTTAGGAACTACCCGAACTGACTAACCAATTTACTATCGATATCGGGTAAATTATACCAACATCGAGAGCTTAAGAACTTCTTTTCTCACCGCCCACGTGAGGGTTAAGTCTTCTTTGTCTTTCTCTTGAAGGCTTACTACCTTATTCTAAATGTATTTTATGCATACACATAGACGAGCTAATACCTTTTAAATCGCCTAAGGACCATCCTATGGCTCTATGTGTCCATAAAACTTTTAACAAACTTGCTTCTTGTTCTTCCTCATAACTGCAACAATTATAACAAGTAAAGTTTTACCTCTCCTAAAAATGCATATTTTAAGTGGGGTGATAATGTCTTTAATTCTTCTATGAGGAGATTTAATGCACGGAATAAATTCGTAATTTTCCCATTCTATTATTTCCTCTTCTTTAACCTTCTCAATATTTTCTAATTTTTCTTCCTCTATTTCTATTTATTCAAAAGTTATTTTAAAATGTCCACTTCTTCTTCTTCATTATTTTCTTCCTCTACTTTTTTCTATTTTATCGAATTAATTTCCGATTCTCGCTTTTATCTTCATCTTTATTCTTAAGAGCCTCTAATTTCTCTTTCTTTTCTTTCTTCTTCTTGAATTTCTCTCTAGCTCATCAATGTCAATTTTATGGGAGGGATAGGTCTATCATCATAAACTACAAATACATCTTTCTCATAATCATCATCCTCACAATTTTCCTCAAAGGTTTGAGTTGTTAATTTTTCGATTTCGTCTATGGAGAAACATGTATTCATGTCACTAGGTCTATTCATAGCATCAAAAACAGATATTTCAACAGTTTCACCTAGGACTGACATTGTAAGTTTACCATTTTTAACATTTATCATTGTATTGGCAAGGCCATAAAAGGTCTCCGCCTAACAAGATAGGAACTTCATTATTTGTGCAAATTTTCCTTTCCATCTCTAGAACAAAGAAAATCGACCTAATGATTAGTTTATCAACCTGAACTAGGATGTCCTCTACTATGCCCAAGGGATGTTTAACTGAACGATCAGCTAATTGTAAAGACATATTAGTGGGTTTTAGTTCTCCTAGCCCTAATTGTTTATAGACTGCAAAAGGCATCAAGTTAATACTTGCTCCTAGATCTAGCACAGCTTTCATCTTTTAGAGCTACCTAAAGAGACTTGGATATTAAAGCTACTGTGATCTTTCAACTTAGGGAAGTTCAGTTGTAAACAGACTTACGTTTTAAAACAATATTTTTTCATTGTTTTCAAATTTGTGTTTCTTAGAGTGAAGATCTTGAAAAACTTAGCATAGGCTGGAATATTTTTAATAACGTTAAGCAAATGAAGGTTAACATTCACTTTGGATAACATATTATAAATTTCCGAAAACTGTTTATCCATTCGGTTTTTCATAAGTCTTTTAGGGAACGGAATTGGAGGAACATATGGTGGTGGTGCCACATAAGGTTCCTCTTCTTCTTGTTCTATCTCCTTTTCTACTTCTACTTGACTTTCTTTATTTTGAACTTCTTTTACTATTTCATGATTAGTTGTTTGATTATTCTCATTTTTATCCTTTTCAACTTCTTTTTCGAATTATCTACTTTATCGCACACATTAAAAGATTGAACAGATCAATTACCTCTTTCTCCATTACTACCGCTTAGCAGAGTAGTGATGGATTTTGCTTGCTCGGTTTGACTAGGGAACTTCCCTTCTTCTCTTTTCTCAATCTCAGCTGTTGTAAATTTATTCTTTAAATTTTCTACTTCTTCAAGCAAATATTTTATAAGGACAGCTTGACCTTTACTTGCTCCATCTGATTTTGGAACTTCTTAGCCAAAATACCTGTAATGTTGAAAAAGCCACTTAGGTTGGTGGAGATGTTAGCCACCTTACCCGATCTGGCCGAGCTTACCAGCCAAACCTGGAAAGAGGTGACCACTCTGGCAAAGATCAAGTGACAGATACTGGGGCTAAAACGGTGGAAGATACTTTATTAGCACAAATGAAGAAAACTCAGGCCAACATTTCCATCTGGGGCTTACTGTGTGCTTCTAACACCCACTGTTTAAGCCAGGCAGTCATTCCAATTGAAACCTCCCCAAATGAGCTTACTCAAATGATCGGGAACATCCACTTTGGGAACGTGATAATGTTCACTAATCTAGATCTGCCAAAGGAAGGAACCAACCACATTGATGCTCTTCATATCACTGTGGGAATTTTGGAGAAACGGTTCCTGTTCGATAGATAATGGGTCTTCATTGAATGTATGTCCCGCCAGCACGTTAGCCAAACTGGGAACAAAAATATCAGAACTCACTCCTTCCTCGCAGACAGTCAAGGCATACGACAACACTAGTCGATGTGTCTTAGGGGTGGTCACTTTAATACTGACTATTGGGCCATTAAAAATGCCGCTAGAATTCCAAGTCCTGGATATACCAAAATTTGAGAGACCTAGTTCTCTCAAGGTTAGGCAGGTATAGGTTCCAAAAGGTTGCTAATCCTCAGGACCCAAAAGAAAATAAAGGGGACCTTGTTGCTTTGATCTTTTTCAGGTCTGCTTCATGGCTATAGATTCAGAAGATAAGGACATCTGGTACCTTGATAGTGGTTGTTCAAGACACATGACGGGGAACAGAAGTCTACTCTTAGATATAGCTGAAACAAAAGGTCTTATGGTGATTTTCGGCTACAATGCAAGAGGGAAAACAATTGGGTATGGCTCAATCACTAGAGGAAGTCTCTCCATCAACAAAGTTTCTCTAGTGAACGGCTTAAAGCATAATCTACTGAGCATATCCCAATTCTGCGACAAATGACTCATATGCCAATTCTCTTCCAACCAATGTCTCATCAAAGATCGTGAATCCTGCTCAACGTTACTGACCGGCAATAGACAAGGAAAAGTCTATGTCGTGGACTTAAACCTTCTAGGAAGATCCTCCAGCCTTTGCCTAGCTGCCAACAACATTCGCGACAACAGTTGGCTTTGGCACAAGCGTCTCAATCACCTCAACTTCAAGTACCTCTCCAAGCTCTCCAAAGATGGGCTTGTCAAAGGTCTACCTACGGTGTCTGCCGACCATGACAGAAGTTGCAAAGCTTGCCAATTAGGAAAACTTTCCAAGTCATCCTTCAAAAGAAAGTAGTCATGTGCTACAACGGACCTCTTGACTTCATATGGATCTCTTTGGACCAATCACTGCAGTCAGTATCTCTGGAGACAAGTATACACTTGTAGTAGTCGATGACTACTCAAGGTTCACCTGGATCGAAACAATGACTTCAAAAGATGAGGCATATGATCTGGTCACCGCTCTTTTCAGAAGACTTCAAACCCAAAAGCTTGAAGACAATAGTGACATCAGATTAGACAACGGCACCGAATTCAAGAACAATGGTGTTGAAAGATATTATGATGACCACGGGATCGGCCACAACTTCTCTGCTGCCGGAACTCCTCAACAAAATGGTGTAGCTGAATGGAAGAATAGAACACTCATTGAAGCAGCAAGAACTATGTTGGCAGAAGCAAGACTTCCGAAGTACTTCTGGGCAGAAGCTGTCAACTCTGCATGTTTTACCCATAATAGATCCCTAGTAAAAAAGTTTCATAACAAAACTCTATATGAAATATGGAGAGGAAGAGCCCCAAACATAGGATTTTTCAAAATCTTCGGCTATAAATGTTTTATTCTATATAATGGAAGAGAATATAAAGGCAAATTTGATTCAAAATCAGACGAAGGAATTTTTCTGGGCTATTCCAATCATTCAAAAGTATTTCGCATATTTAACAAAACATCTTTGAAAATCTTAGAATCTGTGCATATTACTTTTGATGAATATGATTTATTAGAGCCTCAAAAGGCTTCGAATGTTTCTGATGATTCTGATGATGATGAGACATGTACAAATAAAGCTTCTACTTCTACTCCACCTCAGAATCCTCTAACTGCAGACCCTTCCAATTTTGCTAACCCTGCACCGGCAGACATTAACTCTGCTGGTTCCAGCTCCAACCCTTCTGTTGACCCTGAACCCATCTCTTCTGTTCTACCCCAAGCACCTTTGCAAATCACTCATCCTTCTTGTTCACCAGAAAATGAAGGTCTGGAAGATCCTATCTCTTCAGAACCTGATTTTGGTGAATCTCCTTCTCTACCTTCTCCAGATTCGTTAAGGGAAGAACTCACCAGAAGTGATCTTCCTCTAGTTGTTATTGAAACAAGAGATCACCCCATCTCTCAAATCATTGGTGATCTCAACTCGGGAGTTCATACGAGGAGTAGAGTTCAAAATGAGACTATGTTTGCATTTGCATTCGCATTCGTGTTAGAAATTGAGCCAAAGAAGATTGATGAAGCTATCGAAGACCACTACTGGATTGAAGCTATGTAAGAAGAGCTGAACCAGTTTGAAAGATGCAAAGTGTGGAGCTTAGTTCAAAGACCGACTGGCCATCCAGTTATCGGCACCAAATGGGTATTCAGAAACAAGAGAGATGAAGATGGAAACGTCACCAGAAACAAAGCTAGATTGGTTGCTCAAGGCTACCGACAGGAAGAAGGAATTGACTTCGATGAAACATTTGCTCATGTTGCTAGGTTAGAGGCAATCAGACTCTTTCTAGCCTATGCTTCGTTCATGGACTTCAAAGTATATCAAATGGATGTAAAGAGTACCTTTCTCAATGGTGATCTTAAAGAAACGGTATATGTTGAACAACCTCCAGGTTTTGTCATCCAAGACAAATAGGATCAAGTGTATCGACTCAAGAAATCACTCTACGGCCTGAAACAAGCTTCTAGAGCTTGGTATGAAACTCTATCCAAGTTCTTAATTGAACAAGGATTCGTGAGAGGAAGAATAGACACAACTCTGTTCATCCTCAAGCACAAAGGTCATTCTCTTCTGGTACAAATCTATTTGGACGACATTATCTTTGGATCTACAAATCAAAGCATGTGCAAAAGATTCGAGAAGTTGATGCAAAGTAAAGTTCGAGATGAGCATGATGGGAGAGCTCACCTACTTTCTAGGACTTCAGATTCAACAGACTTCAGACGGGATCTTCATCAGCCAAACCAAATATGCAAAGGAACTCTTCAAGAAATTTGGTTTTGACTCAGCAAAAGGATTCGAGACTCCAATGTCTACCGACTGCCATCTTGACAAAGATGAAAAGGAAAAGCAAGAGAACGTGACCAAGTATCGTGGAATCATAGGTTCACTTCTTTACCTTACTGCCAGTAGACCTGATATAATGTTTGTTGTTTGTGTTTGTGCTAGATTTTAGGCAGATCCAAAGGAATCACATTTGCTTGCTGCCAAACGTATCATCAGATATGTTTCAACAACTACAAATCTGGGTATCTGGTATTCAAAACGCAACAACTTCGATCTAGTTGTGTACTCAGATGCAGATTATGCAGCCTGCAAAGTGAGCAGAAGAAACACCAGTGGGACTTGTCAATTTCTTGGAAACAGACTTGTCTCATGGTCATGCAAGAAACAAGGTTCAGTTGCAAACTCTACCACTGAGGCATAATACATTGCTGCCAGCAGCTGTTGCTCTCAACTACTATGGATGAAGCAGCAACTAGTGGACTACAACATCAAGACTGCTAATTGTCCAATCATGTGTGACAACACTTCTGCAATTTCAATCTCAAAGAATCCAGTGATGCACTCAAAGACAACGCACATTGATATCAATTATCACTTCCTCAAAGATCATGTGGAGAAAGGTAACATCAGTCTGGAATACGTTCCAACTGAACATCGATGGGCTGATATTCTCACCAAGCCACTGGATACAACCAGGTTTGCTTATTTACGGAGAAATCTTGGTATAATTGATCATACAACTTAATTTTTATTTATTTATTTATTTATTCAAGTTTTCTTTCTTACCGGTAGACATAAACTACTACTAACCGACAGACTTAATTTGCTATCTAACGGCAGACTTAAGCTCTTCGTTCTCACTAGGTTAGTACTTCAAATGTTTAGTCTATTAAAGCGGAAAAGATTTTCTAAAAAGGCAAAGGGGTTAAAAGTCATTTTCTTAATTACTTTGAAAAATATCTTAAGTTACAACTTTTCGCTAAAGATTTTTTCCTTTAAATAGACTTTGAACCGCCATTTCCAACACTTTACGAACCCTCTCTCTCAGATTTTCTCTCTCTACTTAAACCCTTCTCTTCTCTACAACTGCTCCCTCTCTCTCTTCAACTATTATCTGTTTCTTCTTCCTTACAGCAACAATGGTAAGTGCTCCATTACTCTCTAGTTTACTATCCATTTGATTTATGTTTAGTATTTCTTCTTTTGAGTCATTTCTATTGAGAAATCTGAAAGGACGCTTTGCGTATCTGGACGGTTTCCGCCATTGTTGTTCATTTCAAAAACCTTGAAACTAACAGTTTTCTCTATACTTTAGATACTCATTTGTCTGAGAAATCTTCTGTTAAATGTTTCTCTGTTTTATCTATCCAAACATTCAAGGGTTTCAAAATTTCTCATCTGAAATTTCAATTTCTTTCTCAAAAATGAAATCTTTGATTGTTTGTTCTGTCAGGACAAAATCCCTAATTTCTGAATATGTTTTTGTAGGTGAAATCCTCTACTAAGTCAAAGACCGATAGTAGGTAGGCGTTTGACCCTGAAAAGGTCATTCCACCTGGTCCGTCCATCAACCTTCCAGGATACCCTTCATTTCCTACCGCTCATGACGTCATCGTGGCTCTGGACCCAAAGACGTATATGCCTGACATGTGCATTGACCTCAAAACCATCTGCACTTTTACCGCCGGAGCCAAAGCATGCGAGGATATGAACGAATCAGCGATCTATAACGTCAGCTCCATGCATTTAATGCATTCAACCTAATAGAGTTGTTACTCTTCGTCTTCTCCAAACGGTCTCAAGAATGCCCCAGCTATAAATACTACCATTAAAGACTGAAGAAAACAATGCTCTGAATTTCTCCAACAACATAGAGTCTTATATACTCAGTGCATTCAAGAGATCTTAAACTGATCAACGAAGTCCTCAACAACAACAAGAAGATCTGCATCAACACTTCATCTTTTGCTTCTTATTGTTGTTCCTTATTCTATTCTTCTGCACCATTGAATATTCTGTTTGTCCAGATATTCAATTCCCAACCCCCAAACACAAGTAAAATATTTTGTACACGATCCATTAGAATTCTTTGTAATAGAACTAGTGGAAAATATAGTGCACATTTAAATCCAAGGTTGACTGCCTTGGTGGTAGACGTAGCACTCTTTATAGTTCGAACCATCTCAAAATAATTGTGTTCTTTCATTACTGTTGTTTACTGCTTTATTGTTTCATTTGCCTTTACTTATCGCTTCAAACTGCAGACTTGCTACCGGTAGTGCTTCACCGGTAGACTTGAACTGTCTTCCTTACAAGACTTCCGCTACTTCAATCTCTTCAATAGATTGCAATTGTTTGTTTTAGGAATTAATACAAAAAAAATTAAGTGTCTAATAAGCTATTCAACCCCCCCCCCTTCTAGCTTATTATTGTGCCCTTTGGGACTAACACACTCCCTCTCGAAATCATCTCCCGTCTCTGCTAATCCTTCACCAAATTGTTGGGTGTTTTGATCAATAATAATAATTTTGTTTTTTCATCAACCATGCACATCAAATTGGAAAACTCGAAAGCTCCATGGCAGTCGACATTTATCTGGGTTCTTTCAATTATGGATTAGGTGAGGGTTAGAGATATTGTGTGTGCATTTTTGGTTGATATTGTGTGTGTGAGTGTGTGTTTGTTTATGTTTTACCGTGTGTATGAGAGTGGATAGTAGAGAGCTATAAGACAAACTTGGTTATGTGTGTGTGTTTCATGGTGTGTAAGTATGTGTACAAAGAGAAGTCAAAAAAGATAAGGTGATATGCTTGTACTGTGATGACGAAATGGGAGGATTGGTTAGAGAAGTCAAAAAAAAAGTTGAATCGCGGTGCAATTTAAATTTTTTTTGAACCGTGGTGCATAATTTTTTTGAATCGTGGTACATTTTCGTAGTGCGCCTCAGGCTCATTAAGGGTATCGCAGTCATTTCGCCCCCAAAAGTGTCCTTTTCCGATTGAAAAAAAAAACACGGTACTAGAGCAAATTAAAACTTTGAAAGTGGACCGGTTCGCAATTTTATCCCCAATTTTTATCACCAAAATAGGCCCCTAATCTCATTCAATAGCCTGGCATATAAGTAAAAAGTACAAAATAACTTGTCTCATATGTAAAGTTTTAATTCTATTATAAATAAAGCACACATCTCATTTTTAGTCCACATCTAATATTTAGGTCCAAACCAAAAGAAACAATCAGGTGATCACCCACACTATATCAGCAGAATTAACATGCAAAAAGTGCTCCACCCAGTGCACTTCAGTCTCACGATTTGTACGATAAAGGCCACGGGACCCATATCATGTAAGATTATACCGCCCCCCTTTCTCTAAAGCAAGAGGGAGAACCACTTTGAAATGCTCCTCTAGCCACATATGTACCAAAAGGGGACTCCCAGAAGGGAAACGAGCATCGCTCGAGGAGTAAGCATCTAAACCCTCTAGGGTGGCAGCTAAAATAAATGAGATAACATTCACCTGGCGGTCTCGGGCCTGCAATACAATATCTATAACCCGTGGATCAATGGTCCCAGTGTAACTTACTAGGAAGAATTTTCCTAGAATAAACAAGAACAGTTCATAATGCAAAAGTCTTTGGGTAGTCTGCAGATTAAATCCCAGCATCTCCCTAGCAGCCATTTATACATTGCAAGTTACAGAAGGGACTGTAACCCATTCGCCTGCCGGTGTACCGGTCATTGCACAAAATTCCTCGAAAGTAGGACACATTTCATGCAATGAAAAATTGAGCAGATGAGACTGCATAGACCAGAAACGAGAAGCTGCCCAAATCATTTCCCAGTTTATATGTAAACCTAACCACCCAAAAACACACCAGAACCCTAAGTGTGATGGAAACGTCGTCATTCTCCTCTGTGAACTTCACTCATCCATCGGCTCAACGTGTCCTCATACATCTTTATACTTGCAGTAGTGACAAATGGAGTGGCCATCTTTTGTTTACATAAAAGAAACAGACACAGAAAGTAATTTACTTGCTAAGACAAAACAACGGAGGTAGTATTTGGGCTTTTGAAATGAAAGCCACGGACAATCAAGCCACCAACTAACTGAAAGGGTTTGTGGCTTGGACAGATACACAGATTTGCTTCGACAGGAGGAAAACAACGGGTAGAGACTTCGTGATTTCAGAAAAGAATCAAACATAAATTATGCAAAGATAGAGAAGCTTTTTGGTTTTTGCGTAAGAAAGTGTACACAGAGAACTTTCCTTTTAAAGGAAAGAAGCAGCGAAAGAAGACAAGAAAATAACATCAGACAACAGTCCGACAATAGTGAAATGGAAAGAAAAGGAAGCCAAGAAAGCAAGTCGAGGCGACGCACATGCACATGGGGGCATCGCGCCCCTTTCCCTTTCTGCATTACACCAATTTCCCCAGCAGTGCAACGAAAGTCTTCCTTCCCTGCACCATCTGTCATTGCTGTTGGGGGAAAGTTTGTCAAACCCTATGTCTACCAACCTACCAGCCTAAAGCCTTCAATGCATTCGCAAAGAAAAGAAAGGGAAGGGCCATCTCTTAGCAATCCTCCCGCATACAGCCACCCCATATTTGTCCATAACCAAAAATAGCAAACCACCAAATTATCACCACCCCACCCAAGTACAGTGTGCATAACAAATAAGATAGTTTTTTTTTTTAGTCTATCAAACATAATTGATTAGGATGCATTGCAAAATTAATTAATTCTTTGTCTGTCAATATTACATAACTTCAATAAATAAATAAACTAAGTGCATAATACAAACATCACACCCAGGCTAATTTATTGAGGGAATTTCAAGTGGGTACAATTTTGAAAACATGTTTTCATTTAGGACCATTAATTTTTTGTACATTTCATAAAACTACAAATTGCTTGCCAAATGACAAAAATGCCATTAATGAAAACTCTGATGCCAAGCTTTGGCATCAGGATAATTAATCCCAGGCATCAGGACTCTGATGCCAAAACTCTGATGCCAAATCTTGGCATTAGGTAAAATGATGATGCCGACAATTGTTGTTGATGTTGCTGATGCCAAAAATGCTGATGTCAAATCTTGGCATCAGGTGAAATGCTGATACCTATAATTATTGTTGATGCCAAGATGAAATGCTGATGGCTGTCAAACATAATCTTGGCATCAGGTGATTTTGTTGACTTTGTTGCCGCCGAACTGTTCTTAGCTTCCATTTAACTTTCTCTCTCTATACTGATTATAGTTCTAGAGATAGAAGGACAATTTGAAACCTAGATTATACATAGAAAAGCCCAAAAGCTCCATAAATATCCCGTCATACATACATACATACTTCCACCTCCGACTCCAGCCACCCCTCCACTAGTATGCATAGGATCAAAATGACAAACACCAAGCAAATTACAGACTGCAGAACCATAAATAGCAGTGCGCCAAACGCACACATACTCGCACATATTACAGAGAGAGATAGAGAGAAACTGACGAGGTAGAGGAGAGGCGGTGACGGGGCTCAATGGGAGTGGGGGAGGCTCCAGCGGTGGCACCTCTCATCTCTCCGGTTCAGTCAGCAGTGATCAACGAGGACGATCTAACTGTTGCTACTGTAGTTGCTCAACATTTTGAAGTGATCAACGAGGACGATCTAACAAAGGGTAGATAAGTACTTTTGCCCATAAAATGTACCTAAAAGAAATGTACAAAAAATAGGTGGATTCATTTGAAAATATGTTTTTAAAAATGTACCGGCTTGTAATTTTTCCTTATTTATTCCTATTTATCCCAGCACCCCTGACTTTTGGGCCTTTCCTAACGAGTCCACCACCCCTAGTTCTTGGGCCTCTTCGACCCAACCCACCAGCTCCGTCATTGTCGCCATCTCGGCGTCGGGCGTGACCAACAGCGTCATTTCCACGACACAAGATCTCGTCTTTTGCCCGCTGATACAATAGAGTGAGACCGAAGAAAGTCCTCAGCAATTTGCGGTTAGACGGAGCGTCCACCTGATATTATCACATACAAACATACAGTCAAAGATAAGCGTGAATAGCAATAATAATACAAGCAAACAAAGCAAAAAGAAAACAAAAAATGTACATAATAATAATATACTATCTGCGCTCGGTCGGGGATCGCATACACGTCAGGAACATGAACATCGGGCATAGGCTCGTCAATAAATCACCCATGATGCAAACGTTGTATGTTGAAAGGGACCCGAGACGGGATATGATGCTCAGATAGCATCTCAGGAACTGGACGAGAAGGTCCAGCAGCATCTGAAGCACGCATGGCAGGGGCCGGATGAAGAACGGTCCTGAGAAATTCACGGTACGTCATGTCCAGTAAGGCCTCAGCAGTAGGGACAATATACCAAGGAGCATACCGATATCTACTGGGAATAAACTCTGGCACGATCATCCACGGTGGAGGAGCCGGTGGTGTCACAGCTACAACCATATTAGGAGAGTGTTGACGGTTCACCCGTTCTCCTAAATACATAAAGTCGTATTTCATTGATCTCATCAGAAAAACGGTTGCTCATCTCTACAGCAGTCAAATACACACCAGAAAGTCCCCTCCAAAGGAAAAGGTTGACCAAGTCAATACGAGACTGGTCAATGGCGGTCCACACGGTCACCTCAGATAGAGGGGGAGTACTCCACCTAACCTTCACCCGATTAGTGTCGAGATACTCCGCAAAGAAGGGAGACGCTTGAAGCTGAACTCGACACGGGAAAGGAGCAAAATCGAACACAACATAAGCCCACACCTACAAAAAAAAAAAAAAAAGCAACAACAAAAAGAAAATTCAACAAAAACAAACAAAAATATATATACAATAAATAAATTTAGGAAAAAAAAAATATATATATATATATATATATATATATATATATATATAACAATAAATATATGCAGACTACAAGAAAACAAAAATGCAAATTAAGTATTTACCTCGTAGGCAGCAGAAAAACCGGTCAGGTTCTTGCTACTGTTCCGACACGCCTGGTCCATAGAAAAATACAGCTCGGCCAAGCCCGCTTGTCTCCAGTCATATTGCGAGACAACATATAGATCGCGGAGACTCGCAAGGAGAGACACTCGCAGAGTAGTAGACACATTAGAGAACAGGCTGGTATCCAGGAAAAAGAAAAGAAATGCCCGAGTCACATGGGCCACAGCCTCATCATCCTCGTTATCCACAAACTGGGCATTGGCTTCAAGTCATTCCTTCACACTGGTGATGCGGATCTCATCACCACTCTTGTACATGGGCTCAAGGCCCAAAAAATTCCTCACCTTCTCCGATTGAGATTGAAGGTCATTATCCAGTGTTAGACCCATACCGCCCGTAGGAATGCCGGTAATCGTAGCAAAGTCGACCAGGGTCATGGGTATCTCACCTCAATTGAAATGAAATGTATGAGTCGTATCCCACCAATACTTTCGCAAAACTTCATGATATAGACATATAGCTGTGGAACAAGTCTACAACTCTCATGAAGGGGGCCAGCCCAGTCTGTTCAACGAGAAGCTTCGCTCATGACGAGAACGACTCGTATAGCTTATGCAAGTTTTCCACGTTAGCGCAGAGACAAGTCAAGCCTTTACGGACCTGAAAAGAAAACAATATAAATATTTATTACCTCCATTTACAACATACACACAAAAAGATATTCTTGCATAACAATTCTGCTCAAAACACCCACACTTTTAAAATTTTACTATTCACACATCTTTATTTTGGTTTGCTTAAATATGTTTTAATTGTTCAAATCTAACATATTTTATTTATCTCACCCATCATTTAACTTGCATGCTTAATGAGATAATATCTCATTCATCTCATCTAAAAGTACATACATGAATATTTTATTCCCCTCATATATAAATGCCTACAGACAAATTTTTATTCTGCTCATCTGTCATTTAAATATGCATATATAAATTGTTTTTTATTCTTCTCATGTATATACAATACATAAATACTTCACACTTTTCACGCACCATTTATCACACGTGTAGTAAATATTTTATTATTCTCATACATAAAAGTTTATTCTTTCCATTTGCAATGCATGTTTAAATATTTTGGTCGTTCATCCATTATGCACAAGTATTCAATACTTTCTTTTTCAAATATTCAAATGAAAAGCATGTAAGTATTTTTTTTTCCTAAAAATATACTACATAATATAATATAATATAATACAAAAATAAAAATAAAAAACAAAGAAGGAAAAGTTTTTTTTTCAAAATAATTATCTTCAAGTCCTAGACTCGCCCTGCCTCCGAAAGCAAAGTATAACAGAAAAACATATTTCTTATGCACAAAACATAGCATTTTTATATTTTTCACGTTCGTTGGGTCATTTAGTCAAACATGTAGCGTGCATTTTTTATCAACTTTGAGCATGAATATCATACACATATAAAGCAACATTGAGAAATTAAGTCATCGGTTTGTCATTCCTATACATCCCTCTGCATAACCATATTTTCTGTCTACCTAAATTAGCATTTTATTACACCCACATATACAGTCTAAATAGGCACAGTACACAGTCAAAATATACACAAACTAATATTTTTCTACAATAAAAATGCAAATTTTCATGTCAATTCATTCTGTCATACTATCATACATTGTTCCTACATACTAACATTGCAGGAAATTCAATAACAACAACACAAATCATCCAAGAAAAAAACAAAATTAGAAATTTCAAATGAAATGGGTTTGACCAAAAATGAGAACTTACAGCAGGAGGAGCAAGATTAACAATGTGGGTGTTTTGGTCTCTATGAATGCTCTCTCAATCATTCGCAGAGAACTCGTACCGAAGTGCATTCCTCGATAAAGGTTTTTCCCCTTGTTTTCTCCAACCCGATTCAGAGCTTGCTGGAGCTTTTCCTTTGTCAGATCGCGAAGAGGAAGCCATTACATGAACAATAGAAGTGATTTGAGTAAGAACGATTGACAAATAAGAATGATTGAGGGAGATAAAGAAGGAAGGCACGGCGGCTTCAATGGAAGAAGAACAGACTTCAGTATGTTTGATGCTGCTATTACATGATAAAGGGGAAGGATTTCCTTCCCTTCCCTCAAAGTTTCCAAGTTCGACACTTAAACCCCCCACAATACTCAAAGTTACAAATTGGTCCCCCCCAACAACAGTTACTTAACAGAGGTTGACGATCTTCAACGGAAAGTTAACTGCCCCGGCCCAGCCCAACAACACAACCTAACTCCTTGCAGAGCATCACCGCATGAGCAATAACAGAGTACCTGCATTTCATATTAATTGTTTGCATGCATTAAAAATTACATTTTTTCATCAAAATCCTCATATTTTTTATACTGCATCACATTTAAAATTATTATTATTATACTGCATCACATACTTAATTATCATATCCATATTGTATCACACTTCGATTTGAACAAATCTTTTGGACGTTGCAATGAATATTGCAATATGATATTTTAAAACAAAATTTTTGGACGTTGCAATTAATATTGCAACGTGACATTTTGAAAAAAAATTAAAAAATCTTTTGAAACGTTGTAATGAATATTACGACGGAAAATTTTGGAAGTTGCAATGAATATACGTGACATTTAAAAAAAATCTTTTGAAGTGTTGTAATGAATATTACGACAGAAAATTTGGAAAATATTTTGGACGTTGCAATGAATATTACGACGTGACATTAAAAAAAATAATCTTTTGAAGCGTCGTAATGAATATTACGATGAAAAATGTGGAAAACCTTTGAGACGTTGTAATGAAAATTGCAACGCGACGTTTGAAAAAGAATCTCTAGATGTTGTAATGAATATTACAACGCGACATTTGAAAAAAATATTGGTTACAAAATCTCTAGAGTGCTAATCATTTCCGCAATATGTGTAAACCTCGGGTCTTGGGAATGGTCCACAAAAAAAAATCATGGTTTTTATGAAAGATGATCATTTCTGGGTGCAAACCCCGAGACTGAGGAATTGACCTCATTCATCTCGTATCGCATTATCTTTTCAATTTGATAAGCATTTAAATTCCACAACCTTTTAAATTCCGCAAGTATTTTCAATTCCGCAAGCATTTCAATTTTACAAGTATTTCAATTTCAAAAAAAAAAAAAAGAAGAAAGAAAGAAAGGAAAAAAAAAAGGGAAAGAAAAGAAAAAATAAGAGAGGAGGGGGGAGGGAGGGAGGAGATTTCCACCACGTCCGACTTGTATCGCAAAACTACTTTCTAATATTAAAACTTTCCCCAACGATACATGTCTTGAAATTGAGAGTCTATTCTTATCAACGAAGTTCGTTTGTTTGTCAACTTACGTTCACTTACAAACTCCATCGTTGAGGGGCTTTGTGGACACCCCAATTTCGTACCCCCCCCCCATTTCATAAAATGTCCTAAAGTATATATATTATGCGAATTGGCTAACGAACATTACTTCTGTTAACCTTTCAGGGGGCCAGAATGCAAAACATGAAAATATAACATGTCAATGAAAATTGGAAAATTTGTTGAGGATTGCAAGTCGGGGCGTGGCACCCAGAAATGCATGTGCCGCGCCCCGGTATGTTTTCCCTTTCACAGCTTTGCTGCACTATTCCAGCTGCATGGATCGATTTTTTTGCACAAAGTACATGCTTCCCATGCCCAGCCTCCATCGCTTGCCTGGCCAGAATTTCTCCTATAAATATAGGCCCTCAACCTCAGTTGAAAGACACCCCAACCTTCTCCCACGGCTTCCTCTTCTCTCTTCTCCTCCCTTCATTAGTGAAGCGAGCAAAGGCTCCGAGCCTCCTCCTCCCTTGCCTTGTGCAAGCGAGCCCTCGAGGCTTCAGCTCTCAACCTCCTACCCCTTCGGTAGCCTCCTCTCTTGCCCGAGCAAGCGAGCCTCTTCCATCTTCTCCCCGATGAGTTGATCTAAAAAGCTAAGAGCTGCGGCTGCCCGGATATAACGAAGATATAGCAACAGTAACAAAGAAAAAAGTCTCTCTCTCTCTCTCTCTCTCTCTCTCTCTCTCTAACAGGGAAAGCATGGGCTTAAGCCTATACGTATATATCGGGATCAGAAACTCACACTACAAGAGGTAGGTATCAATTTATTATTTTATCCCATAGTTAATTAAAATAGATCAAATGTAAATATAAAATATATTATGCTTGTAAATATTATTTGTAAATAAAATAGTAATTAGCTCCTATTAGTTCATATTTTAAAAGTAATTCAAATATAATATTTTCTTTCGTTTAAATATTAAATAAAGTAATCCCTCCGTTCCGAACAAAGAGTCTCCGTTTGAAAGTCAAACTTTTTAAGAAAATGAAACTTTTGATAGTTCATGAGTCATAAAATGACACTTTTATGCATTAATTTTTGAAAGTGGACTCTTTAAGTGAAACATTCTAAAATAGAATAGTGGACTCTTTGCTCGAAATGGAGGAAATAATAATTATTTAAATGTACATAAAATATTAAAATAAGTTGTTAGCATGCTTAAATAATGGCTAGCACACTATAAATTCTAATTCATCATAAAATAGCGTTTATTATACCTAAATAGTACAAAAAACATGTCTCTTCCATTTTTCTATATATATATATATATATATAAGACATTTTTCTAGACTAAACATACAAAACAAAACATGTTTTTAGCAAAACCAAAATGAGATCAAAAGGACGAGCTGGATGCCTAACCCCTTCCAAATTCGTAACTTAACCCCGAACCTACACTTTCTGGTAATTTTGGTTTTCTCTATTCAACCTTAAAATAGAGGTGGTACACATATATTTAGAGTTCACAACGAGGCTAAACGCATTTCAAGTGCTTCAATGTTTTGAAATTACTTGCTTTTTAGTAGTGAGGTACGCAGTGCCAAAACGAGGTTCTCACACAGTGGTTCAATAGTTTAACTGCCTAATCTAATTGTACAGCTGTTCATCAATTTTATTACATTAATTTTACACTGTTATTCAATAGTTTAACTGTCTAATCTAATTGCACCACGATTCATCAATTTTATTACATTAATTTTTGCACCACGATTTAAAATCGTAGTGAAACAAACCAATAGACCACGTCCTCAATCTTCTTCCTTTTTTTCCATCACAACCCTTCTTATTCCTCCTCCTTTGCCTTCGTCCCTATTGTAAAAATCATTCAACCCAACACATTTTCATTAAAGTTTCGTAGTTAATGATTCAAAAAACTCGTTTACCTTTTGAGGACGTTGTCCCCGAACCCCCACGAAGGGGCACTACCCCCGTGACATGTTTCGTTACCCAATAATTGTGATTTTCGAATCCAAAGAGTGTTACCGAAGCTGCTGAAGGAAACGATGACATTTTTTGAACAATATTTCGAAAAGTGGTCTTTTCCAGTCGAAAAAAAAAGGGACAGGAGGGGGTAGAAACTTCAAAAAGTGAACCAGCCCGAATTTCACCAAAATTTTTTTGAAAATGTTATAAACTTTAAAAAGTGAACCAGCCCACAATTATTTCTAAAGACACAAGGTATTGTAGCGATTTAAAACTTATTAACGTGGATCGACCCAATTTATCCCTATTTTATTCGTCAATAATTAATTAACCCAAACAAATTTATTTGTTTTACATTAATTAATGATGAGTAGTTTATTAAATCTAAAACTATTTATATTTATACATTATTTTCTACTTATTACAAATTTACTTGTTTAACATTTCTTTAACAATGGGTGTTTATTATATTTACGGCTATTTTTATTTATCTATTAATTTATAAGACAATAATAAATAGGATTGATCTAATTTAAAGTGGGGTTCATGGATAATTTGGAGGCTTAATATATTTTAGCTTCGTTTAAATGAATCTCCGCATAGAAATTATATACACTATACGAAAGAATTTTACTCCTTTATTGGAGAGAGAATATGAAGGACAAAGAGCTCTTTGTTACCATCCGCGGTCCAGCGCCCAATTGTGACGAGTTTCTAAACACTCGGAAAAGGTACTCCGGTGTAGTCAGACAAACAACGTACACTCCGAAAAGGTATTTCGGTGTACTCACACAAACAACGAACACTCAAAAAAGGTACTCCGGTGTACTCAGACAAACAACGAACACAGGGAAAAGGTACTCCAATGTACTCAGACAAACAATGAACACTCGGAAACTCCGGTGTACTCAAACAAACAACGAACACTCGGAAAAGGTACTCCGGTGTACGCAAACAAACAACGTACACTCCGAAAAGGTACTCCGGCGTACTCACACAAACATCGAACATTCGGAAGAGGTACTCTGGTGTACTTACACAAACAACGAACACTCGGAAAAGGTACTCCGGTGTACTTAGACAAACAACGAACACTCGGAAAAGGTACTCCTGTGTACTCAGTCAAACAATGAACACTTGGAAACAGTACTCCGGGGTACTCAAACAAACAATAAACGCTCAGAAAAGGTACTCCGGTGTACTCAGACAAACAATAAACACTCAGAAAAGGTACTCCGGTGACAAGAAGCATGCTAAAAACTCGGATAAGCAAACCAAATTATCTTAGGCAAACTATTAACTGTCTAAGAAACGTGTTTTGAATTACAGACTGGAATTGTTGATAAGTAGCTATATATAATTTCTTCAAGAATGTGTCTTAGTTACAAGAATTACAGTAGCAGAATAGATGATGAGAAAGAACTGCAGAACATATCAATAGCAAAATAGAGGATGAGACCAACTGAAAAACAAGTCAATTCACAGTTTTCATTGAGAGTCTAGTGGACTGACAAAATTCTGAATAGCTAAGGAAACACATAGCCAGTGAGTTGACTCATTGACACTCACAACACCAAATACAGGAACCATGGCTGAGGCACCAAGGGAAAAAACAACAGGAAGCAAGGAATGAACAAACTTCCACTGATGTAAACAAGTCCAAACCCAGTACTAGCATTGAGTAGCAAACTTGCTACCAGACACTTGCTTTTGTTCTCCAAAGAGTGTCATCACAAATGGTCACTGACCTTTTTTGATCATGCATATAAAACATTAACAAGTCGTAAGTTTAACACACTGTTAACAGTAACATTTTTCATCAAACACTAGCAACACCAGAGGAACTACTACAAAAGAAGAAGAAAAATGTGTGTAGCAACGTAATATATCAGAGGATATACTTAAAGAACATTTCTCGAACACTACAAGTGCATACAGGAGGGGAGATTCTCACAGACTTCTATACATACAAGCCAGTGTATCGGGACAAAGCCAGAATCATCTGACAAAACTCAAATATGAATGAAGAATCATCTAAGCAAAATTAACTGTCTGAGGAACTTCACATCTATCACTACGAGTAATCACTTGGAAATACTATTATCCAGTTATTCGATTTCTTCAAAACTATGCACGTGATAACCAGAATTCTGGTAGGAACTCAAGAGTATGTCAGATGGATCCTAATTTGTAAGACATAGCCCCCTCTCCTCACGGCTCAACCCAACACCACACGGTGGGTCAGGTGAGGGGATCCATCTCACAAAAAAAATATCCGTCAAGACAGTCTTTCCTAAAGTTTTGCCAGAATTCAAATAAATGCTTATCAAAACAAATATATATGTCCAGCCTGCTCATCACTGCATCTTTCAATAATTTTGCCACCTATGATAAATAGCAATCCGTCCCTTTAACATAGGAAAACCTAAAAAGGCTTGGGTTAGCTTCAGGACTCAAGCCTATAAGCCACTTTTTCTAATGGTATATAGCTTACAAAAGAGAAGTAACAATCATCAAATATGACTCCAAATCAGGAACAAGAAGAAGAAAGTTCCATAGTCACAAGTGATATTAGATATGACCAGTTATATACCATTACAACCGTTAAAATCAAGCACGGATGGAAATACATCGATTGCAGAATGGATGTGGAGACAGATCAAAATTCAGGCCAATTTGCAATGTGAAAGTCAATGATTTTAGTGTAGAATCATGCAGGAAGAAGAGATCCTAACAGACTTCTGTATGTACAAGCAAGTGTATCAAGGCAAAGTCAGAACCATTCACAAGTGATATTAGATATGACCAGTTCTATACCATTACAACCGTTAAAATCAAGCACAGATGGAAATACATCGGTTGCAGAATGGATGTGGAGACCGACCAAAATTCAGGTCAATTTTCAATGTGAAAGTCGATGATTTTAGTGTAGAATCATGCAGGAAACAGACTTCTGTATGTATGAGCAAGTGTATTAAGGCAAAGTCAGAAGCATGTTAAAACTCAAAACTTAATTAAAGAATTGTAATTAAATCATACTGTCCAATGAACTTCAATAAATCTGCCATCTATAGAGTAATCACTTCGAAATAATGTTGTGCAACTATTCAATTTCTACAATAATATGCACCTTAACTAGGTAACTTGGTAGTAGGACTTCAAATATCTGCTTATCAAAACAGAATTGTACGGGACGAGGTGTGGAAAAGATCTTGATACTCTTGACTTCAAGAGGATAAAATGGTGCGATCATTAGTGATTGAATGACTGCTAAGTGATTACTCAGCTTATTGAAGCATCGGAAATTGCTGCCACTCCCATTATTTTTGCAACCAGTGATTAGTAATCCAACCCCTTAACAGGGAAAAACTTTAAATTACATGGGTAAGCCTCAAAGCTCAAGTGATCAAGCCTATAAGCCCATTTCTTCTAATACTAAAGCTAGCATAAAGAGCCACACAACTTTCTTCGAATTTCACTCGAGGGAAAAGAAATATTAAGATAGAAAGTTCCATTTTGATGATTGATATTAGATGTGACTATGTATACACCATTGTAAATGTTAAAACCAAGCGCTGAATGAATATACATCAGTAGCAGAATATACATCGAGATCAACTGAAAATCAAGTCAATTTACAATCTCCAATCTGAAAGTAGATGATGCCATATCCAGGTATGATTTTTTCCAAACATGAATCAGGAGAAAAGTTACAATTAACAAGAGAACAAAGGAAACAATTGCAGTCAAGGTGATGAAAGTATATAACAACTTCGAAGAGCTCAAAGGGTGCACATGTTGAGTCGCATGCCTCATCATGTAGAAGAAGATAACTCATGTCTTCTTCAAAGTTAAATCCTTTGGTAGTACCTAAAACAGTTCAATGGTCTTCAAGAAAAATAATGGGGTTATCGTGTCAAAACATCATCAAATTTGTGGAGGTCCCGACAACAAAAGGTTCCATTAGTAGCCGGGTTAAAAAGTAAAACATAATGCCGAGTGCGATAGAAATAGGGAGAGCTGGAAGAGCATGACGAAATACAGCCAACAGAATAAGCGTGCAGCCCAGTCCCGAGATAATAGCAAGATAACAGGCATACACTGTCATTAAATCATACATTGCAGCCCTACCAACGAGAACACTATAGAAAACAAAGTCACCCAGACCAAGTTTTATACCTCTACTTGTGGTCAAAAAGCTGTCCCGACTGTCCCTACTCCTCATCATCTCTTCTCTCTCATTCTCCAGATCAAGCATTTCAGTAAGCGCAGGCATCTCCTCATCAACATCATGATCAATCTCAGATTGCCTATTTCGACCACCAAATGAAGAAGAAGTTACAGCAGCATCCATCACTCTAGAGTACGGTGACGATGAAGAAGACCCGCTCCCACCACCAGTGGAACGGGCTCTATCCCTATCCTGATCCCGATGATCACGCAAATTAGGCACCAAAGGGGACGTCTCCCCTTCACTATCACTACCCATCTCATCACGAGCAGCCGCAATTACATTGTGATTTAAATTAGGCACTGTCTGAAGCTCAACAGAACCACCCTGAGAATCTGAAACCATGCCAACCAAAAGACCCAACCCAGGAGGCGGGTGTTCCTCGAAACAGTTGGACGAGCCTCGTAAACCAGAGCCGGTAGCTCATCATCACGACTAGAAGCCAATTCAACCAACAGTTTAAGAGGCCCCCCTGGTGCTAAAACCGCAACTAAATCATACAATGCCAATGCCACCAACAAACTCCAAGTAGTCCATTCGGGTAATTTCGTAAACCAAGCAGCCACAAAAATCCCCAACAGAACCATATACCCCTGCCTCAACAATATGGGAATAGCACCCCCATCGGAAAACACAGACAAAACCCCCACCACAGTAAAGTTCAAAAACAAAATAAAACAAGTAATCGAATCAACCGGTATCGAAAAATGTTGAATCAACGAGAGAAAAACCGACCCACCCATGCCTCCAAGAACGAAAAAAGCCGAAAATCGCATGTAATTCTTCAAGAAATTAGTGAAATTGTAGTAATAGAGGAGGAAGAGGAGGAAAGTTACCCCGGCGATGAGGATGACGAAGACTAGGGCGTTGAGGAAGGCGCCTTCGAGCTTCTGGCCAGTGGAGTCGGAGGGGCTTTCAAGGTAGACTAGGTTTGCGGCGGTACGGATTGTTTCGTCGGAGGAGGAAGGGGAGGAGAGAGAATAGACCAAGAGGACGACCAAGAGCATGCATATGGATACTGGGGACATCACGCCGATGATTTCTACTCCGATTGAGTCTAAGATGCTACTACTGCCAGTTCCGTCCATGGTTTGATTTTGAACTGGACGGTCGGGACCAGCGGCAGGATTAATCTCGCCAGGCGACTGAAAATGGTCAGATTTTACAGTGTTAACGGAGCAGGAGGCAAGAGGGTGGAGCGGATTGGAATTGGAAATGCCCAGTGTGATTTGCGGGGATACGAAGGTATGGGAAAGACGGAGACTATAGTACGCTATTCAGTATTCATACCCAAAAATGTTCCGTACACTCGCTCAAAATTAATTACAAAAATGTCATTTATGGAAAAAAGTTATTACCATTAACACTTACCCCCCCCCGGGCGCAGAAGAAAGGTATTGTTTGGCCATGGTAGAGGAACGAAAGGTGTTGTTTGGCCATGGTGGAGGAACACCTTAGAAAGTAGGTGTTGTTTGGCCATGGTGGAGGAACACCTTAGAAAGTGTTTGTCCAAGGCGGGTCGAATATGAGCTGAACAACCTTGTCTTAGCCGAACACTACCTAAGGTGTTCGTAATCATGACTAGGGGTGGTAATTGACTGTTAATGGATAGCTTTGGTTTAGGCTATTATCCATTCTAATCACGACCAAACATCACCCATTTGTTCCTTCAATCAAGGCATAAGAGCACCCCATTTGTTTCTTCAATCAGGGCAGAACAGTTCAAAATTATGCGAACTTGCATTCAAGATTAGGTGCAGAACTTTCGATTGAAAGAGTTGGTTACGGTTAGGGATTTGGGGTTTGGGGTTTGAAGATGTGAATTAACAAATGAACAAAGGTCAAAATGAGTTTGCGCAATCGCTTCATTGTTTACTTAATTGTGTTTTGACATTGTAATTAGGTTTTTTAATTGGTTTTATGAATTGTTCGCAAAATGAAGATAAAGAGAAATGGAGAGAAACGTCCTCACAAGGAAATGGTAAGTGGCTCCACCAAACCTAATTTGATCCAGCGAATGGCCCGACGAAGTAAAATATTTTCTGTTGGTAACCATGTGTTGGGGTTTTTGATTGAAGTGGTGTTGTTGTTGTATCATTATGTTTGTGTTGAGTGTCCGGCTGTGTTTGGGGGCAGGTGTAATATACCCAAAACTTCTAAAATAAAAATAAAATTTGGTTATTATTTAGTTAAATTTTATTTTTTAAACATTTGAGTGGGCTTGGTGTACATTTTTAGTGGGCTTAGTATACCCTATTAACTTATTTAGAATGTTGGCTCAACCCATTAGAATTCCTTATATTAATAATAATAATAATAAAATATAGTAATAAATAAATTAATTAATAAATAAAGAAAAGAAAAAGAAAGAAGAAAAGAGAGGAAATTAGGAATCGTTTCACTTTCACAGTTCATAAGGGAGAAGTATTGTCGAGTGGGTTCGACTAATCTAGGGAGAGAAGGAGCTAAACGATCTTCGGCAAATTTAATGGAGGGGAAGATCGACCGATTTTGTGAAGGGTATAAAAAGGGGGGCGGAATTCTTGAATCTCCATCAGAAATTGAAAACCTTGAGTGGAAGAGAGATCTAGAGTGAAAGGAAGCAAAATAGAAGAAGGTGATTTTTCGTTACTGCCCGAGATCGATGACGGTGGAGGTAAACTTTGCTCTTCCCTTCTTTCTTCCTTCAACTTCTTTAATTCCTCATTTTAGCAATAGGATTTCTTTTGTGGGTATGAGTATCTGTAGAACAGAGACTGAAATGGAAGGAGTTCTAGGTGTGTATTGAAATAAGTAATTAAATATAGGATACGGGTTGGTGTATTGAAAGAAAGAAGAAAATGTTTCAAAGAAAATACCCAGGAAGAGAAAGAACATAATGTAATCATGTATGTGTATGTATGTATGCATGTGTTGTAAGTTATGAATATGGAAGAGGAAATTTGATGGTAGAATCTTGGGTTTGTGTACTGTGTGTGTAGAAAAAAAATAAAAGAAAGAAAGGAAGGGAACTCGGCAGGGAAGAAGATGACCTGCTTGCTGCGAACCAAGGAGAACAAAAAAGAAGAAGAAAGAAACAGGATAGAATGAGGGGAGGAAATGAATGTGCTGGAATGAATAGACTAGTAGGGGTTAATTGACTTAATAATTGAGCTTTTAATTTTTTTTATTGTTTCTTTTTGGTTGGGTTAGTATATGTTGGGTGGAGAAAAGTACTGGGAAGTTTTGGATTGTTGACTTCCGGAATGGATTAGAAAAGGAGTTGTACTGTAGCAGCCACCTTTGGCATTTAGGAATAGTTTTCAAACACAACAGTAAATTAATGTGTATATTATAATAGTGTATTCTAAAATAACACTATAAAAACTATTTTTTCTAAGAATAATTTTAGTAATCAGTAACTTCTAAATTAATTTAGATTGGCTAAATTGTTGCAATATAAATATTTTAGTAATTTGATTTATACCTTGAATTTTAGATTTGGACAAGAAGAGTAGCCTTTAGTTGCGTTTCGGTGGACCTAGAATTTGTGGGCTTATTATTCAGGTAAGAGATTATACATCTTTTAGATATTTGCAATCTCTATTTTAAATTGTTAGGCTTCCGCAAATTATTTGAAAATTACTTTTTCTTCGAAACGTGTACCAACCTTAAGTTGGAATTTAGATTTGAACTCCGTCGTACCCGTTCTTTGTCATTCTAAATTGTAGATCTCATTATATATATCTCATTTATATTTAAATTTCATTGAGATATTTTTTGTGAAATGAAGTTTCCGTTGGGATATTATTTTTGAAATCCTACTATGATCACTAAGTTGAACAACCCGGCTACTGGGGTAAAGTAGCATTTTGAATTTGATATTTGATTATGAATTTTGCCACCTGACCCGTGGCTTGGTTATCCGGATATACCATTATGAAACGTTACTATTTGTACATTGTGAATCTTTGTTTAAAAAGAGGTCTTGTGACCGCTTAGGTGATCATGGTATCCGCGGGTTGGTCGTCGTCTCCAACTGGTATGGGACAGTTGGCGACGATTAGACCTCTCGCAAATGCCTTTGTATCTCTATCTTTTACATCGAATTCTTGATGAAATGTGAAATTTATCATCTCATTGTGTTATTCCCGATTATAAACTATTTGAATATTAATCTTTTTGAATGCTTTATTGTTAATGAACCCTTCCCTAGATTTCGGAGGGGCTGTATATGATCTTACTGGGCATTGTCCGCTCATTCCTTCCAAATCTTTTTCCTTCCAGGTTTTAAGTAAGTTGGATACCATCAAGGACAATCTGGAGATTTTTATTTCGAATTAGTTCGTCTTGTATTTTGGACAAGATTTTAGTTTAGCAGTTTTGGGACTACAGAATTGTTTTATTATACTTTCGAAATGTAATAGTACTCTATGACTTTATTTTATTACTAGTCCTTAAGAGATGATTTCTGAATTATTGTGATTTAGTATTTGTAATAGTGACGCGCCCAAGATTTTGGGATTATAAATTGGTTAGAAATTTTGGGCCGTTACATTTGGTATTAGAGCTTCTAGGTTATGATCTAGCATGGGAAAAACCTTTGGGGCATAGATAGTATATGATAATGCTTTACCAAATTATTTGTATTATCTAACCTAATTGTTGATTTTAGATGGATCTTGATTTAGAAAACTGGCATATGGGAAATCCTTCTGATTCTGAACCCGAGGAAGATGACCCAGTGAGCGAATCTGAGGAAGACCCTGAAGAGGTTGCTAAAGAAATCCCTGAAGAGGTCCCTGAAGAGATTTCGGAAGAAGCTCCTGAAGAGATTCCTGAAGAGCTTCCGGACGGCGAGGAAGGTAGTGACATAAGCGATAATCGTCACCAACCTGCAATAAACCCCATACAAGAGTTGGACGCTCGGGTGGGAGAGTTAGAGCGCGAGTTGCATCAGACCAGTACAAGACACCATAGGTTCCTTAGGGAAATCGTCCTAACATGTCAAGACATTGACATGGCTCTTCATGCTGATCTCCCAAGAGTGGGTTGGTCGCGAGAGGCAATAAATGGGCTAATTTTGAAGATACGTGGTGTACTCTAAAGAACCCATAAGAATTCCTAGAAGAAATTGATGAAGTTTATGTTTTGAGACAATATATTATGAATTAATAAAGTTTTTGAGACTCTTATTTTCATTGAATCAATAAAAGGATGGTTTTGTCTGTGTTTCTGAATTTCATGATAAATACCCCAACTCATGGTACGATAAGATTTACCTTGGATATGGATTTAAAATTTTTAAGTACGAATTTAGTTCGAACATTGAATATAGAATAAAAATCTAAACTTACGCTTATCACATCTCGCTATGCTTGTGGCAGTAAAAGATGGCTAGAGGTGGACGAAGTGGAACACGGGGAGGTGTGCGTGGTCGCGGACGTGGACGGGGTGGCCGAGGTAGAGGAGTCGTTGAAGACTCGGCCTCAGGAGTCGCAGAAAACCCTGTCGGGCCACAACCGGGAAATAACATGAACGATCCTACTCCTACAGACCCGACGCTAGTGGCCCTTATCCAAGGCCTCACGCAAGCCATTACAGCAAGCATTGGTCAAGCTAATGCAGCACCTGTAATTGCGGCTGCAGCTGCGGCAGCTACAGCAGCTACTGCTGCTGCACCACCACCACCACCAGTTCAACCAACCACTAGGGAACTACTGGAAAGCTTCTATAGGATGAAACCCAAGACCTTCTCTGGCAAGCCAGGCGTCGAGGAACCAGGGGAATGGTTAGAAAACATGGAGAAAATTTTTGGAACCATGGCATGCACTGATGAACAGAAGGTAAGCTTTGCTACATTCGTCTTGGAAGGGGAGGCTAATCAATGGTGGAAATCGAAGAAGAGGACAGCAGAAGCAAATGGAGTAGAAGTTTATAGCTGGGAGATGTTCCGTGAAGCCTTCAACAGGAAGTATTTTCCCCCAAGTATGCAAGAACGGAAGATTGTGGAATTTCTTTACCTCGAACAGGGAAAAATGTCAATCGATGAGTTCGATGCAAAGTTCACGGAGTTGTCGAAATACGCCCCAGAACTCATTCGAGATGAAGGTCAGAAGGCTAGAAAGTTTGAGAGGGGCCTGAGCGATCAAATTAGCTATAGACTACTGCCTTTGAAACTACCAACTTACGCCGAAGTTCTAGACCGAGCTCGGATGATCGAACTAAGTTCTGCTGAGTACCGAAGAAAGAGAAACGAGAAGAAGAGAGGTTTTGAGAATAACATGGGAAAGTATCATGGACAATCAAGCAGTCAAGAAGTCGCTGGGGTGGAAATAAAAGGAGGAATGTAGATGGCGGTCGTAACAGAGAGGTTGTTCAGCCAAAGCGAACTCAGAATCATAACCAGTGGCACAATCAAAATAAATGGCAGAATCAAAACACCAATTTGACATGCCACAAGTACGGAAGAAATCACCCAACAGAAGCATGCTATCGTGGGAAAGGAGCTTGCTTTAATTGTGGAAAGGTCGGACATAGAGTCAAGGAGTGCCCAAAGTCACTAAAGAAGGGTTTTACTAGAAACCCAGTGACTGAAGATAAAATGAAACCGTCGGGGCAAGAAAGGATTTTGGCAATGACAGCAAGGGATGCCAAGGCAACAAACGACGTGGTGGCAGGTACTGTCCAACTCTGCTCACGAAATGTATATGCATTGATCGACCCTGGTGCCACGCATTCAATTATATGCACATCACTTGCACGTCGTATGAAACTCACACCCCAGAAATTAGACATTGAATTAGTAATTGATACCCCAACTAAGGAGTCTATTCCAGTAAATTCGGTGTTTAGAAGCTGCTCCTTGAAGATAGGAGATAGAGAAATGCCCATCGATTTCATTCCTTTAGACATTCAAGATTTTGATGTAATCTTGGGTATGGATTGGTTAGCTGCGTTCCATGCGAAGGTTGATTGTTTTGAGAAGGAAGTGGTATTCTGTGTACCAGGTGAATCAGAGTCTCGTTTTAAGGGGTCAAGACCGACTATATTGTCAGGTTTAATTTCTTCCTTAAGAGCTAGGCGATTACTAAGGAAAGGTTGCCAAGGATACTTAGCCTCTATCATCGACACCCGTAAATCCGACACTAACATAGAATCGCTCCCAGTAGTAAAAGAATTTGAAGACGTGTTTCCTCATGAAGATCTTCCTGGACTGCCACCAGAGCGTGAGGTAGAGTTCGTAATTGATCTAATACCCGGGACGACTCCCATTTCTAAAGCACCATATAGAATGGCACCGGCTGAACTCAAAGAACTTAAGGAACAATTGCAGGAGTTATTGGAAAAGGAATTGATTAGACCAAGTGTCTCGCCTTGGGGTGCTCCAGTATTGTTTGTAAAGAAGAAGGATGGGTCTATGAGGTTGTGTATAGACTATCGAGAATTAAATCGGGTCACTGTTAAAAATAGGTATCCATTACCTAGGATTGATGACTTGTTCGATCAACTACAAGGTGTATGCTATTTCTCAAAGATCGACCTTCGGTCGGGATATCACCAGTTAAAGGTTAAGAAGAAAGATGTTTCAAAAACTGCCTTTAGAACCAGATATGGACATTACGAGTTTTTGGTGATGCCATTTGGGTTGACAAACGCCCCAGTCGCGTTCATGGACTTGATGAATAGGGTATTTAAGAAACTCCTCGATCGATGTGTGATTGTTTTCATCGATGATATCTTGGTCTACTCTAAGACACAGGAAGAACATGAACAACACTTAAGAGCGATGTTGCAAATCTTGAGGGAAGAGAAGCTTTATGCCAAATTCAATAAGTGCGAGTTCTGGCTAGACAAGGTGGCTTTCTTAGGGCATGTGGTATCCAAGGATGGAATCTCAGTGGACCCTGCCAAGATCGAGGCCATTGTAAATTGGGAAAGACCGACAACCGTCACAGAAGTTCAAAGTTTCCTGGGGTTAGCTGGATATTATCGTCGCTTCGTAGAAGGATTCTCAAAAAATTTCGGGCCTTTAACTAGGCTAACTCAGAAGAATAGAAAGTTTATATGGGCAGAGGATTGCGAGACAAGTTTTCAGGAATTAAAGAAGCGGCTCGTGTCAGCCCCAATCCTTACCTTACCATCCGGAGTTGGGAAATATGTGATCTATAACGACGCATCGCTACAAGGGTTGGGATGTGTGTTGATGCAAAAATAATAGAGTGATCACATATGCATCTCGACAATTGAAGAATTACGAAAAGAACTACCCCACCCACGATTTGGAGCTAGCAGCAGTGGTTTTTGCCCTAAAAATTTGGAGGCATTATTTGTACGGGGAAACATGCGAAATCTACACATATCATAAGAGTCTTAAATATATTTTCACCCAAAAGGAGCTAAACATGAGGTAGAGAAGGTGGCTTGAATTACTAAAGGATTATGATTGCACCATTTTGTACCATCCTGGTAAGGCTAATGTGGTTGTCGACGCTTTGAGTCGTATGGGAAACTTAGCAATGCTGATCACCAAGGAAAGGAGAATTTTAAATGACCTCGAGTCCTTAGGTATTGAAATTAGAACTCTGGGTAGCAGAGGACTATTAGCATCATTGAGTATACAACCGTCATTGTTGGAGAAGATTAAGGTAGCCCAAGCTGTAGATCCAGATTTAGTGAAAATTTCTGGAGACCTGGGAAAGGAAGACAAAACCAATTTTCGGGTCAGTAGTGATGGTATCTTACGCTTTGGATCTCGAATCTGTGTTCCATCTGATCCGGAATTGAAAAGGCAAATTTTGGAAAAAGCACATAACTCGAGATTTGCGGTTCACCCTGGCAGCACAAAAATGTACCGAGATGTACATGATACTTTCTGGTGGGGAAACATGAAAAGGGAGATAGCAGAATTCGTCTCTAGATGCCTCGTGTGTCAGCAAGTGAAGACAGAGCATCAGAAGCCTGGAGTTCTAGTACAATCCTTACCCATACCAGAATGGAAGTGGGAACATATAACCATGGATTTCGTGGTAGGATTACCCAGGACGTTGAAGGGTCATAATGCAATTTGGGTTATTGTGGATAGATTGACCAAATCTGCGCACTTTTTAGCCTTCAAAATTAACGATTCATTGGAGAAGTTAGCAAAATTGTACGTTGATGAAATTGTTCGACTACATGGAGTATCGGTCTCGATAGTATCAGATCGTGACGCTAGATTCACTTCAAAGTTTTGGGGCAGTTTACAAAAGGCTTTAGGGACCAGCCTAAGCATGAGTACGACATTTCACCCTTAAACTGATGGTCAGTCAGAACGGACTATACAAACATTAGAAGATATGCTTCGAACTTGTGTCTTGGATCTGCAAGGCAACTGGGATGATCACCTGCCTCTGGTAGAGTTTACATACAACAACAGTTTTCATGCAAGTATTGGGATGGCACCTTACGAGGCGTTGTACGGGCGGAAATGCAGGTCGCCTATGTGTTGGAACGAAGTAGGTGAGAGATAACTATTAGGACCAGAACTGGTGCAGGTCACCTCAGAGAAGGTACAACTTATCAAGCAAAGGCTTCTGACGGCACAAAGTAGACAAAAGTTGTACACTGACCGTCGACGTCGTGAACTCGAATTTGGAGTAGGGGATCATGTGTTTCTCAAGATATCACCTACAAAGGGGGTTATGAGATTTGGGATTCGTGGTAAACTTAGTCCAAGGTTCGTCGGACCCTTTGAGATACTTGCGCGAGTAGGAGAGGTCGCATACTGGATTGCTTTACCGCCTACACTTTCTGGAGTTCATAATGTATTCCATATATCTATGTAAGGAAGTACGTACCGGACCCAAGCCATGTGATCGAGAGTGCACCATTACGACTTCAAGAAGATTTGAGTTATGACGAGCAACCTGTGCGGATCGTGGACCGAAAGGATCAAGTATTACGAAAACGAACCATTCCATATGTCAAAATTCAGTGGACCAACCATACTGAACGAGAAGCCACTTGGGAGCTCGAAGAGGAAATGAGGGAAAAGCATCCTGAACTTTTTTGATCAGGTATGTCAAGTTTAGAGGACTAAACTTCTTTTAAGGGGGTTAGAGTGTAATATACCCAAAACTTTTAAAATAAAAATAAAATTTGGTTATTATTTAGTTAAATTTTATTTTCTAAACATTTGAGTGGGCTTGGTGTATATTTTTAGTGGGCTTAGTATACCCTATTAACTTATTTAGAATGTTGGCCCAACCCATTAGAATTTCTTATATTAATAATAATAATACTAATATATAGTAATAAATAAATTAATTAATAAATAAAGAAAAGAAAAAGAAAGAAGAAAAGAGAGGAAATTAGGAATCGTTTCACTTTCACAGTTCATAAGGGAGAAGTATTGTCGAGTGGGTTCGACTAATCTAGGGAGAGAAGGAGCTAAATGATCTTCGGCAGATTCAATGGAGGGGAAGATCGACTGATTTTGTGAAGGGTATAAAAAGGGGGCGGAATTCTTGAATCTCCATCAGAAATAGAAATCCTTGAGTGGAAGAGAGATCTAGAGTGAGAGGAAGCAAAATAGAAGAAGGTGATTTTTCGTTACTGCCCCAGATCGAAGACGGTGGAGGTAAACTTTGCTCTTCCCTTCTTTCTTCCTTCAACTTCTTTAATTCCTCATTTTAGCAATAGGATTTCTTTTGTGGGTATGAGTATCTGTAGAACAGAGACAGAAATGGAAGGAGTTCTAGGTGTGTATTGAACTAAGTAAATATAGGATACGGGTTGGTGTATTGAAAGAAAGAAGAAAATGTTTCAAAGAAAATACCCAGGAAGAGAAGGAACATAATGTAATTATGTATGTGTATATATGTATGCACGTGCTGTAAGTTATGAATATGGAAGAGGAAATTTGATGGTAGAATCTTGGGTTTGTGTACTGTGTGTGTAGAAAAAAAATAAAAGAAAGAAAGGAAGGGAACTCGGCAGGGAAGAAGATGACCTGCTTGTTGCGAACCAAGGAGAACAAAAAAAGAAGAAGAAAGAAACATGATAGAATGAGGGGAGGAAATGAATGTGCTGGAATGAATCAAAGAGAAGCATTTATAAGAATAGACTAGTAGGGGTTAATTGAGTTAATAATTGAGCTTTTAATTTTTTTTATTGTTTCTTTTTGGTTGGGTTAGTATATGTTGGGTGGAGAAAAGTACTGGGAAGTTTTGGATTGTTGACTTCCGGAATGGATTAGAAAAGGAGTTGTACTGTAGCAGCCACCTTTGGCATTTAGGAATAGTTTTCAAACACAATAGTAAATTAATGTGTATATTATAATAGTGTATTCTAAAATAACACTATAAAAACTATTTTTTCTAAGAATAATTTTAGTAATCGGTAACTTCTAAATTAATTTAGATTGGCTAAATTGTTGCAATATAAATATTTTAGTAATTTGATTTATGCCTTAAATTTTAGATTTGGACAAGAAGAGTAGCCTTTAGTTGCGTTTCGGTGGACCTAGAATTTGTGGGCTTATTATTCAGGTAAGAGATTATACATCTTTTAGATATTTGCAATTTCTATTTTAAATTGTTAGACTTCCGCAAATTATTTGACAATTACCTTTCTTTGAAACGTGTACCAACTTAAGTTGGAATTTGGATTTGAACTCCGTCGTACCCGTTCTTTGTCATTCTAAATTGTAGATCTCATTATATATATCTCATTTATATTTTAATTTCATTGAGATATTTTTTGTGAAATCAAGTTTCCGTTGGAATATTATTTTTGAAATCCTACTATGATCACTAAGTTGAACAACCCGGCTACTAGGGTAAAGTAGCATTTTGAATTTGATATTTGATTATGAATTTTGCCACCTGGCCCGTGGCTTGGTTATCCGGATATACCATTACGAAACGTTACTATTTGTACATTGTGAATCTTTGTTTAAAAAGAGGTCTTGTGACCGCTTAAGTGATCATGGTATCCGTGGGTTGGTCGTCGTCTCCAACTGGTATGGGACAGTTGGCGACGATTAGACCTCTTGCAAATGCCTTTGTATCTCTATCTTTTACATCGAATTCTTGATGAAATGTGAAATTTATCATCTCATTGTGCTATTCCCGATTATGAACTATTTGAATATTAATTTTTTGAATGCTTTATTGTTAATGAACCCTTCCCTAGATTTCGGAGGGGCTGTATATGATCTTACCGGGCATTGTCCGCTAATTCCTTCCAAATCTTTTTCCTTCCAGGTTTTAAGTAAGTTGGATACCATTAAGGACAATCTGGAGATTTTTATTTCGAATTAGTTCGTCTTGTATTTTGGACAAGATTTTAGTTTAGCAGTTTTGGGACTACAGAATTGTTTTATTATACTTTCGAAATGTAATAGTACTCTATGACTTTATTTTATTACTAGTCCTTAAGAGATGATTTCGGAATTATTGTGATTTAGTATTTGTAATAGTGATGCGCCCAAGATTTTGGGATTATAAATTGGTTAGAAATTTTGGGCCGTTACAGCAGGTTTGTTAGAGTCCCGGTTATTTAGTTCAGTTGTTTTCGGTCAAGTTAAATAAACTCCAGGCTTGTAGGAGCAAGTTTTGTTTTTTTATTGATTCAGAGTTTGTTCATATCACAATAAGATTTGTTACTTGTGATCAATCAAGTTTGTTTATCAAATTTCCTGTAAAGCCTATAATAAGGCTCTCTATTTTGCTTAATGAAAAATACAATTTCCCAAATTCTTGTGAGTTATTTGCATAAATTCTTGATACCTTTACAAATTGGTATCAGAGCCATTCATTGGAGGCCTGATTGTGTGTGAAAAAAGGAGAATGAAAGAGCGTGAAATGGAAGCGGAGTCAAGTAACTTTGCGCAGCCAAGTGTTCCAAAATTTGATAGGGACTATGATCACCGAAGTTTGTTCATGGAGAATCTCCTGCGATCAAAGGAGTATTGGGGTGTTGTGGAAGCGGACTACAGGGAGTCAAGAGAGGAAGAAGAGCTATCAGGTGCACAAAAGAAATTCCTAGATGAAGCAAGGCTAAAAGACCTAAAGGCTAAAAACTATCTCTTTCAATCCATTAAAAAATGCATGCTGAAGACCATCACGCAGAAGGAAACATCGAAACAATTGTGGGACTCAATTGAAGCTCAAGTATCAAGGGAATGCTAGGGTACAACGAGTACAACTTCAAACTCTTTGGAGAAACTTTGAGGCACTGGAAATGAAGGTGGGAGAGTACTATCTTGAGAGGATGATGGTGGAAGCCAATGATATGAGGAACTGTGGGGAGGATATGTTGAATGTGAAAATAGTTGAGAAATCTCCGAACTCTCACGGAGAATTTCAACTATGTTGTATGTTTAATTGAGGAGTCGAAGGACATTGGCCAACTCTCAGTTGTAGAATATGACAGGAGCAATGGAAGTGGCAGAGGATGGAGAGATAACAGAGCTGTAAGAAGAGGTCGAGGTAAGGCTGTTAACAAAGCCACCATTTAGTGTTTTAAATGCCACAACTTAGGACACTACCAATAAGAATGTCCTAGTTGGGAGAAGGCATCAAATTACGTGGAGAAAAATGAAGAGGAGGAGCTTCTTCTAATGGCTCATGTGGGACTCGATGGTGCTACAAGGGAAGGCATTTGGTTCCTTGATTCAGGATGTTCCAAACACATGTCAGGGAAAAGGGAATGGTTTGAGAACTTTGACGAAGGATTCAAGCACTCTATGAAGCTGGGCAATAACTCGAAGATGTCTGTGGTGGGGAAAGGCAACATAAGACTTGAGATTGAATGCATAACTCATGTAATAACATATGTTTATTATATTCCTGAGCTCACCAACAATCTTTTAAGCATAGGCTAGTTGCAAGAGAAGGATTTGGCTATTTTATTCACTGAAGGGGCGTGCAAAGTTTATCATCCTTAAAAGGGTCTCATTATGCACATGCAAATGATTGCAAATCGAATGTTTGCATTGGAGTCTTACGTTAAACTACCTTCTTCAAAGTGTCTACAAGTAGAAGGGAATGATGTTGCCAATGTGTGGCATCAAAGATTTGGCCATTTGAGTAACAAGAGCCTTCGTACCCTGCAATATAAGCAGCTAGTAAAGTGACTCTTGCGATTCAAAACAACAAATAAGGTGTGTACAGTGTGTAACTTGGGAAAACAACTTCGTGAAGCAATGCCAAATCAAAGTCAATAGAGGGCATCAGAAAGACTTCAATTGGTTCACGCTGATCTATATGGGCCTATCACTCTAATTTCAAACAACAGAAAGAGGTACCTTTTGGTTGTTGTTGATGAATTTAGTAGGAAAATATGGATTTATTTCTTAGCTGAAAAAAGTGAGACATTTGCTATATTTAAAAACTTTAAAAGCTTAGTAGAAAAGGAGGTAGGAAAGTATATATGTTGTTTATGAACTGACAAGGGATGAGTTTAACTCACAAGAGTTCAACACTTTCTGTGAGAACCATGGCATCAAAAGGTATTTGACACCCTCTTACACTTTGCAACACAACGGGTAGCAGAGCGTCAGAATCATACAATTATGAACATGGTTAGGTGCTTGTTGAATGAGAAAGAGATGTCGAAAATGTTCTGGCCAAAGGCAACTAGGTAGACAACCTATGTCTTGAATAGAAGTTCAACGGTAGCACTAAAAGATGTTGTTCCATAAGAGAGCTGGAGTGGGATTAAACCAAATGTAGAGAACTTTAGAGTGTTTGGGTGTATTGGGCATGTGCACGTTCCAGACCAGAGGAGATTGAAGTTTGATGACAACAGTCATCTATGTGTACTTCTTGGGGTGAGTGATCAGTCAAAGGCCTATAGATTCTACGACCCCATAGTGAAAAAGGTAGTCACAAGCCGTGATGTGATTTTTGAAGAAGATACGAAGTGAGACTGGGAAAGAAGTGATGAAGAACTCTGACTTGGCTTACTTGATTGGGGTGCTAAAGATGATGCTACAAATGAATAAGAAGAAGAAGTGCATGATGAGGAAACAGAAGAAGCACATGACACACCAGTTCAAATTACACCAGAAAGAAGAAGCAGAAGAACACCGTTTTGGTTACAAGATTTTATGAGTGGAGAAGACTATCAGATGAAGAAAAAGAGAAAAACATGGTATTATTTATGTCCAATAAAGATCGTACATGAAATAAAGAAGCTGCTACTAAAGAAAAATGGAGAAATGCAATGAGGTTTGAAATTGAAGCCATTGAAAATAATAAGGCCTGAGATCTCATATACCTGCCTTTAGGAGGAAAAAAAAATTGATGTGAAATGGGTTTTTAAAACCAAGCTTAATGAAAACGACGAGGTTGACAAATGCAAGGTACGGTTGGTTGTTAAAGGATATGTGCAGAAGCAGGGTATCGACTACAATGAAGTGTTTTCTCCAGAGTCTCTAGTTGCCAAATGTTATACAATAAGAATGTTGTTAGCCACTGCAGCTCTGGAAGGATGGTCGGTGTTCCAACTCGATGTAAAAAGTGCCTTTTTATATGGAGAGATGAAGGAAGTGGTGTACGTTGAGCAGCCGAAGGGATTTTTCAAAGTAGGGGAGGAGAACAAAGCATAGAGACTCAAGAAAGCTTTATCTGGACTAAAACAAGCTCCTAGAGCTTCGTTTAGTCGGATCGGGGATATTTTTTAGAGAAGTGTTTGAAAAGAGCAGCCAGGATCACACACTTTTCATCAAAACGAAAGAGGGAGGAAAGATGTTAATTATTAGCTTGTATGTTGATGATATGATAGTTACACGAAATGATGGTGATATGAGTGAAAAGTTTAAAAACTATATGAAGCAAGAGTTTGAAACGACTAATTAATATGGGAAAATGATATATTTTTTGGGTATGGAGGTTCATCAAAGCTCGAAGGGAATACATTTCATGTGTGAAAAGAAGTATGTAAAAGAAGTTTTAGACAGATTCAACATGTGGAATTGTAATCCAGTAAAGAATCTTATAGTCCCCAGAACAAAGCTGACTACAGAAGAAGGCGGAGCAAACGTTGATGCTACTTTGTACAAGCAATTGGTCGGAAGCTTAATGTATTTAACAGTAACTACCCCGGATATTAGGGGTGTATGTGATTCGATTTACGCCAAAATCGTGAACTGAACCACATGCCCTCGGTTTCAAAAATCTCAAACCGAACCGAACCGAACCGACCAATGTTTGGAACAGAACCAGTTTGGTTTGGTTTGTTGGTTTGACAGAAAATCAAATTAATTATCTTAGAAAACATTAAAAATTAGACATATAAATTTTAATCAGTAAACAAAGTCAAACTTCTTTCACAAACATCAAACATAAACAAACAATGAAATACAACTCAAGATATTATTTGAATCTATGACATTTCGTAAAAACGACATTATTTATTATTATATATGCCACAAATACATATATATTATATATAATGAATAATCAAATAAAACATGGTTCAGTTTGGTTTGGTTTGGAAACATAAACCATGAACCAAACCGAACCAGTCGATTTTTGAATTTTGAAAATCAATACCGAACCGTCTTGGACCAAAACCGAACCAAACCACATGGTTTGGTTTGGTTCAGTTCGGTAGTTTGGTTGTACACCCCTACTGGATATGATATATGTTGTGTGCCTCATTAGCAGATTCATGCCCAAACCCAAAGAAGGACATATGCAGGTCGCGAAACGAGCACTAAGGTACTTGAAGGGGACGCTAGAAATGGGAATGGTTTATAAAAGAAGTGTTAGCAATGAATTAAAAGTGTTTACAAATAGAGATTATGCTAGCGACTTAGACGATAGGAAAAGAACTTCCAGGTATGTCTTTCAGCTGAGTGAAGCGGCAATCTATTGGAGCTCAAGAAAGCAAGCAATTGTGACCTTGTCCACAACGACCTTGTCCACAACAGAAGTAGAGTACGTCGCATGCCCATGCATTTGGATGAAAGGAGTTCTTTACAAAATCAGCTTTTCTCAATGTGAGTGTGTTAATATTTTTTTTGTGATAACAGTTCATCCATTAAACTTTCGAAGAATCCAATTATGCATGAGAGAAACAAGCACATAGACGTAAGATATTATTTCTTACGTGATCTCACAACTAAGGGAGCTATAAAGTTAGTTTATTGTGGAATTGATTATCAAATTGCGGACATAATTTGTGTGATGAGGGAATCAATTTTAATTTGAGGGTATTTGTGAGAAAGGGTAGAATAGGAATCATTGGGGGCGTATTGAGTAATAGGTTGAGTTTGAATTAAAAGTGGTGGGTGTATAGAGCATTTTTAGGTCGCGAATAGCCCTACCCATTAACAAATAATACTTCCTCTGTCCCAAAATTATTATCATGTTTTCCTTTTTCGTCAGTCTCAAAATAATTGTTTTGTTTGAAACTTTTCTTTTTAGGACAACACTTTTACCACTTTACCCTTACTTGTTCATTTTATTTTAATTATAAGTCACATATACATGAGCTTTAAAGTAAATAATATATCAAACTAATATTAATAATCCAGTCAAATGTATTTTCTTAAATCGTGCGTCAAGTCAACCCAATCGATAATTTTATGACTGATTGAGTATTATTTTGATTAATTATCTATGTATCTAATTAATTTGTGCTAAATTGACTACAAACGGGTTTGTTCTATTACAATTTATTTTGCCTTTTTTTTTACTATCTTTACACCCCCACCAATTTTATTTTCGTCTTTAGTACCTTTTCTTTTATCATTAAAAAATAAGTCTAAATTAGTCTAATTGCTTATTGGATCCTCGTCAAAGGATTGACCATGACATTTGTAGGAGTTGTGAAGTTGGATTCAAGTTACTTTTCTTGGTACGGTAAAATATAATACATGTGCGATTGATTAAAACTATTTAAAGGTTGAGATTAAATTATCTTTAAAAATTTAATGGTTGTGATTCACTCTCACATTTACATATGTGAAAGTAGTTATCAACTTTTAACTCACTATTACAAAGTCACCCCATATAATTAATATTATGAACATTTAGTCAATCACTTTTTTTCTCCTGAACAGTAAACCCTTATAAAATATCACCTTTACGTTAATATATAATATCACAATAGAGGTCAGTTGATTAACTGAGGCTATCTGGCGGTGAGGATTGATTTCAGCCGTATGATCAAACGGTCATGGGTCAATTACATATAATTTCTTACGAATAACTCCACTCAATTATGGGTCGAGTTTAAAATCACACTTTCTATTTAGACACTATCGTTTCAATTGGCAAAATCATATATACTGGCACCATGTCATATGCACGGGTACGAAGATATAGTATATGTTACTGATAGACGTATTTTATACGTCTATATCAGGTACTTTTATAATTTAGAAATATCAATTTCACGAGGCTTTTGGCTACTAATATGTGTTTTTGAGCTATATTGTGAGTTTCAGGGTTTTAAGTGAACTTATGAGATTTATAGAGCTTTTATTGAAGAATTCAAGGAAGGGTGCAAAGTGTAACTATTGAAAAGATGCAAAAGAGTCAAAATGGACACCTTGCGGTCGGAAGCCTAAAAAGTCTTGCCCTCGCAAGGTAGGCAAAAAGAAGCATTGCCCGTTCAAGACCCCTTGCGGACGCAAGGTATAAACACCATGCGGCCGCAAGGTCCCTAGAAACCGACTTATGGGGTTTTTCACCTGGATTGAACTTCCTATTCCCCTACAACACCTTGGATATAAATAGAGGACGGTAGCCAAAGCCAAAGAACGTCTATAAGTTGTTAGGAAACAGTTCCAACATAGATTTTAGTTTATATTACATAATTTAGGCATTGTAATTATAGTTTTGAAGATCGATTCATGTATTCCTTCATCCCGCTGTTTGGTTCATCGTCAAAGATGAACTAACCATCCATTAATCTAGGATTTGAGAGGTAACTTGTATCAAATCTATAGCTTAATATATTTTTATTCATTTAATTCTTGTTGATCATGATATTTATCAACCCTTTTATTGTCTAGCTTTAACAAAATGAATGGAATCGCAAGTAATAAATGCCTAGATGTATGGATAGCTGCACAGCCAAATGCATGTGTCGTACACTGCTCACCATCATGATAAATTGAACCTATCGATGTACGAGAGTGATAAGTTAGGGTCAGGTTCATATATATGACCTAAGTGACAAATAGGATCTATGTTCTTGTTCTTAGGATATAGAGTGGATGAATTATTTGGGATGAAGACTGAACTATAATTTGACAATTTATATCTATATTTCGTGAACGAACCCAAGTTATTGAATGATATTTTATTTAAATAAACAATAGAATTGATCAAGCGAAACTTCAAACCTAGATTTCCCTTCTCCATACAGATCTTTTATAATTTTAATTGTTGCTTAGTTAATTAGATTTACTGCTTTAGTATAATTAATTAGTTTAAATAAAACAAATAAAAACCCCACTTAGTTTAAATTGCTACCGATATTCTTGTCATCAGTTTTCTTCTTGCCTCTGTGGTTCGACCCTTGCTTCCTAAGCTATTCTGCAATAGTCTTGTGCACTTGTAAGAAATTAATTAAAATAAAGCATGATCATAGGTTTAAATAATACCCACTCTGTTCTGAACAAAAAAATCATCACACTATTTTGAGGTGGTTCACATGAAAAATATACTTTCAAATATTATAGTATTTGCAAAATTCATAACCTACTTGTGCTATATTGATTGTATTTAAGTATTTTAGTAATTATGATCAACTTTATTTACATTAATATATATATCTTAACTATTAGACTTTTAAACGAGAAGTCATTGGATGAAACCGAGAGAATATAACTCACCAGTTGTATAATAAACATCACGATGACTTAGAAGGTCTTAATATTACTATTTACAACTATGTATATATTAGTACAACTTTTCCGGCAAAATAAAACATGTATAAAGACGTCATACGGGCATTTTCTGTAAGACTAATCTCTTTGACCCAACCTAACGTTTGTTGATGGGCGTAGCTATGAGAGATTGTAGTTATTTCTTACGAATTAAGATTCGTAAGGCATCTCACAGGAGACCTACTTGGAAAAACAAAACTTTAAGGAGTCGTTTGGTAGTCAGGATTAAGACGAAATATGATTAAAAAACCGAATTTACAGGTGTTTAGTACCAAATAGACGACCTGGAGTAATAATCCATGTTATCTGGATAAGTCTCTTGTCCCCTCGCTAGTTATACCAATAGAGGTGGTGCTATTATTAGTGTCCTCACCAAAAAAAAAAAAAAAAAGAGGGATTAACATTTTTAATTCAAAAGCTACCCCCAATATATTGTACCAGAATTAATAATAAAAGCACTAATAGCACCACGATTAATAATACTCCTTCTGTTATGAGTAAATAGTCATTGTTTGAAAATTAAACTTTTTTATAAAAAAAAATATTTTTGGTAGTCGGGTAGGTATAAGCAATATAATTAATCATAATACTATTAGTGTCCTCACAATTAATTTTTACTGTATATCAGGGGTAGTTTTGAGATAAAAATGTTAACCCCGGCCAATTTTTTTTAAGTGAGGGTCCTAATAATATCACCTGCTCCCTTAGTATTAATAGTGATGAGATAATGACTTTATCCGGGTAACTCGTGCTATTAGTTCAGACCACCAATTGCGTACCAAACATCAAACAACTTGACTTATTAATTTTATATAACTTAATCATAGCTACCAAACGACACCTTAGTAGCCATTTACTGATCATAAAATAACACTTTTATGCGTTAATTTTTGAAAATCGACTCTTTAAATGAAATATCTCAAAATGAAATATTTGACTTTTTGCCCGAAATGAAGGGAATGAAAAGTGGCTGATGGCTTATGACTTATGGCTGATAGCTTAAGCTGGTGGCTGAATGACTTGAGGCTGATTGCATGATAAAATGTTTGTTACAACTGTTGAAAAACTGCTTATGAGTTGTTATAATTATTTGTTAAAAAAACTTGAAAATTAGTATTCATATTTTTATGTATATTTTATAAAAGGATGAAATGTAGATAATCAAATATTTATTAATGAATAGTTGTCTTCATGTTTTAAAAAAAAATCAAAAAAGCTTAAAATTTTGGATTTTTGGTTTTGACTTTTCAATGCATAAAAGGTGTTATACCTTACTTATTGACTTTTGACTTATAAACTGAAATAAACACTCTAAATATGACTTTTCAAAAGCTAAAAGTCAAAAGTCATTCTAAATAAGCTGTAACAAATGAGCACTTAATTGATTACACAACTCTCAAGATTTATTGAAAATGTGCAAACACACACATGTGGTAGAAAATATCGAGTTTATATGTAGGAGTAGTATTTAATAGAAGTAACCACACATTGAAAATCTGGAAATACAAAATATCAATTTGTACACACTTAATTTACTCATTAATTAAAATAAGAAAATAACCTTGGAATAAGAACAAATGTGCTATAAAAAACATATTCAGTGAATACATGTGATTACCGAATAAAATGTAACCTCAATTAATTATAAAAAAACATACTATGAAATCTTCATATATGACTTGTCTTTATTTAAAACTTTTGTATCTTTTTCGTATCCGAAGTTATAATATCAAAACAAAATTTATTTTTGTAAATAACCAAATTTAATTATAATTTATTGGTAAATTATAGCAAATATATACAATTAAATCATAGTAGTAGATACCAACCACAAATTATAAAAATTTAATAAATCTATAGGCTATATAAAGAAGAATATATACATCTGAATTACTATTTATAATACAATATAGCTCATAGTCACACATGTGCAATTGACTAAAGCTATTTAGGGGCTGAGATTGATTTTTTATTGAGATCCTACGGTCATTATCACTCCCGAGTTCAAATGTGTGAACGGTGGTTGAGAAACTACCTCTCTCTCTCTCCAACTCACCCCATTATTCACGATTGGTGGCCGCTAATCCTTCCTCCACCAAACTCATATCTCTTTTCTTTTTGATATTTTAATTAATCAATTTTATGCAAAAAAAAAAATCGTAAGTTTTATAATTTGAAATATTTGTTTTTTTTCTTTTTAACTGTTATCATAATTAACTTACACAAATTATAAGTAAATTTTAATTCATTTTCACATTATCTGCTTCATTTATTGATAAATTCATAAACTGACGTCGTGTCATCGGCACGGGCAAGAGTACTAGTTTATGCTACTTAAGAACCTAAATTTCAATAACAAAAAATACTCCCTCGGTCCCTTAATAATCGTCCTGATTGACCCGGCGCACAGTTTAAGAAAAAACAATTGACTTGATTATTTATATTGGTTTAATGTGTAGCTTCCTTTAAAGCCCATGTGTATGTGGCCTATAATTAAAGTAAAGTGAAAAAGTAAGGGTAAAGTGGTAAAAGTGATGTTCTAAAAATGTAAGTTTCAAACTAGACAATTATTTTAGAACGAACAAAAAGGAAAGGAGGACGATAATTTAGGGACGGAGGGAGTATCAATTATTAAATTCTAGAAATTATGAATGAGAAAATGACTTAAACAATTCGTAAAATAATGGATTAACATTCTTTTTCATAATATCAATCATACCAATATAATTTGTTCTCTTCATCATATATTTTCTTTATTTTTAGTTTTGTTTATAATTTTCATTTTATTTGAATATAATTTAATTAAAAGAGATATATACTCGAGCATTTAATGCACATGTATAAAACTAGTAGTAGTAGATAAATACAAGGGATGTGTTCCAAACTATAATTGTGAAACCATTTCACCTTATCAGCAAATCCCCCAAATCATAACACCCGGCATGCCTAACCTTTGTCAACAAATCTCATGCTTAACCTACGCGATGACTAGTTCTAAATCACCCTAAAACTAATTTCAAGAGAGTATTTTATTTGTTTCTCATTTGATAATTAACCTATTAAAATGAATTAAAAATTTATTTGATAGCCATAACGACAGTGACAACGGAGGTTTTTTTAAAAATCTTAATAAATCAAAGCTTCCAACGGTGGTTTAAAAAGAAATCAAATTCAATTCTTATTTAATTTGGTTTGATTTGGATCAATCTAAGATACAAATCAAAACCATACACATCAAGTAAAACGACTGTGTTTTAGCAAAAAACTACACAAAATAGCATCAATTTGTAGTAAAAAAAACGTAATGGCCCTGCAACCGCTGACGCCTCTGCCATTCTATTTCCACATTAACAATTTAAAAAAAAAACTTTTCTACCAGTGTTTGTCTTAGCTAATTTTTGGGGAAAAAAATATTTTTTTCATGAATTAAAGTATGTATTTTAACTATAAATAGAGACTTTGTTTTTTTTTTTCATTTGGATATCAGAAAAAAATTCTATGATTTTTCAAGTTTTTAGCCATTTTTAGAAGAATTTTTTTTTAAAAGTAATGGAGATAAATCTGGTGGGATATGTAAAAATATTGGATTATGTGTCACTGTTATATGAGTTTTTTTGTTTTGAATCAAATGAGTATCAAATTGATTATTTTATTTGTTATAGGTTGTGTTTGATTTGAATTGTTTGATCCAAGCTGTTGTTCATGCTCTAGGCTACCCTTAAAAAAAAAACTCTTCCAACAGCTTGACACAAACTCCAATAATTTTACATACCTTACTATTTTACGTTCAATAACTTTACATACCTCCACTATATTTAGAGAAAAAATAGTTGGTGTCCAAATGAGGTAAATCAAGTCTCTATTAATACAAAAAATTTGTAAAAATATTTGCATGCAAAAAGGCCAAAAATGGGAGAAAAATCTAATTTTGATAAAAAAATCGTAACCAAGAGACTTAATTATTTAGAAAATAAATTTCATTTCTAACAAGGTCATGTGGTTCCTAAATAAATTGTAATTACGACTTTTAAAACATGTAAAATTTTATCTAACGTAAGACATTTGTTCCTAAATGTATTTTTTCTTTCATTTTCTGTCCTAAAATGATTATCTTTTTTTAAGACTTTCACTTTTAACAAAATATTTTTATCACTTTATCCTTATTTTTTTCTTCATATTTTAATTATGGCTATATGTATAATACAATCAATTAAGAATAACTCACCATCTTATGAATCATAATTCGCAAAACCAAACCCTATTCTCTCGCTGTTCAACCTCCAACACACGATCGATAGATCGGGTCCAGTAGTGGACGCATAAATTTTGTCACGTGGGGGCAACTTGTAGCGGGGGTAAATTGTAAAATTTACAAAGTTATTATTTTCTTAAAAAAATCTTCAAAAAGAAAAAACGAAGTGAACTGCCTATAGACAACTAAGGACAAGTCCAATGGTGACACTTACCTATAAGTATCAAAACCAAATTTTTATACCTATTGGTTATTATTAATGGGTATCAAATGATCATCTCCAACCATAGGTATCAAAATGAAGGGTATAAAAAGTAGATGTGGTACTAAATGAGGTATCAAATTTGGTACATTTCCTAGTACCATACCTAATTTTGTTACATTTTATTTTAATCATTAGGGAGCCTAATACTCTTACATAGGTATCCGTTAATGAAATCTGTCTCGAAAAAAATAACCGTAAAACGGTCTTTCATGTATGGGTGTTAAAAGACACAATTATTTAGAAGGGAATTGCTTGGGTCACTCTCAGTGGTGGATCCAAGAATAATATTGACCGGTGTCCAAAATTTTAACTACTTCCTCCGTTCCAAAATATATGAAGTTTTGGGAATTTTCACACAGATCAAGAAAACATATTGTAAAGACTAAACTACTCATATTCAAATATTAATGAGGTGTCTTGATATTCTTGCCCAAAAAGCCAAACACAAGTTACAGAGTTAATAAATCTGCGTAGAATTGGAAAAAAAATGAAAAAAATTCCTTAAAAATTAATAAGTGTCATCTATTTTGGAATAAAAAAACTCTCTCAAAATGTCATATATTTTGAGACAGAGGGAGTATTACATAAAAAATATAGAAATTACAATTGTCTTTTACGCGTTTTCATACATTGAAAATGCGTAATTACAACATCATCACTAACATTCATTATTAACATGTCTTTTTCGATATAACATACAAGAAAATCATTTAAAAAATTGATCGAACATTCAATTTCGTAAATCCGTCTTGACAATATTCATTACAGAGAATTTGGGAGGGGTCTAATAATTTTTTAAAGGGGTCCAATTGTCAAATATCACAAATCTACTCCCAATTTTTTTTTTGGGCGGTGTCCATGGACACCCCTAAGTCTAATGTGGATCCGCCAGTGGTCAATTTTATTTTGCACCAAAATATAAGTATTTTTGATGTGACATACTCTCATTGGCTGGAACCCACAAAATGTCCAACCAAAGAAAATAAGTCACATCATAAAATACCCATATTTTAATATAAAATAAGAATGACCCTAACATTACCCTATTTAAAAACTATTTAAAAACTGTGGGAGTAATTAATTAATAATGCAGAGGTTAGGCAGGCAGGACCCAAGGTAGATAGGTACGCATTGATTCACATATTATGGGAGAGCAACTAACAACTGATCGTGTCCATGCCTAAATGGATACACGTACCAAACATATTGTCTAGAAAAGAAATTTTAACATATGACCATTAAAGCTTTAATTAGATTCTCAACTGCCAACTATATATGAACTAAGTATCCACCCCCTGACTCCAATATTTCCCTTGATTTCTTCTCTTTCACTTTGATCTCTTTCCCTATATAAACCCTATAACCTCTCATCTGTTTCTTCACTCAAACCACCGCAAGAATTATTAGTTCTTTCACACTTTCATAATCTGCATTTTCGAATTTTGAGTACATATATAGAGAAAATGGCAGCATCATCAATGGCAACCAAGATTGCATGCATGGTGATTTCTTGCATGGTAGTGATCACACCCTGCATCGAAGCCATCACGTGTGGTCAGGTCGTGAGTAACCTAGCGCCATGCCTCAACTACCTGAGGAGTGGTACAGGGCCGGATGCGAAATGCTGCAATGGGGTTAGAACACTCAACGGCCTCGCCAAGACAACCCCGGACCGTCAAACTGCTTGTGGCTGCCTCAAAACTGCAGCTACCAGTTACTCTGTCAGTGGTAGCTACGCATCTTCCCTTCCAAGCAAATGTGGTGTCAACATTCCCTACAAGATCAGCCCCTCCACTGACTGCACTAAGTATACATAACATCTCCTGGCTCTCTAATTATCTATCTCTAAGTCTTCCAATACTTATACAAACATTCATTCGATGTTCTTTATGTAATTTTAATTGTGATGTGCTGTTTTGCAGGGTCCAGTGAGAGAAAGGTTGACCGAAGATGGATCTTTCTAGTTTTAGCAGTTAGATGATGAGATCTACGTACTATTGTAACAATAAAACGAGGGTGGTGGGTTAATTAGTCTGCTAAAACATTCATCCTTTCGTTTGTTAATTATGTCACAAATTTGATGTTTGTATGTTATGATCATTATATATATGATACTTGAATTACTAGTCTTTTAAAACACACACTCTCTCTCCCTCTCTCTCTCTCTCTCTCTCTCTCTCTCTCTCTATATATATATATATATATATATATATAATGACAACAATGAATTTTTTCACCTAAAATACTTACTATAAATGGAAACTCAAATGTAACTTTTCAGCTATACATTGAAAGTTGAAACACTTTATTTTGTTGCTTTTTCCATATTTTTTATATCATACATTTATTTAACATCAAAATACTAAAGCAATGTTTGGATACACATCACAAGGTCGGGCCCTCCAACATTAAATAATTTGCTAACAGAGTCAATGTACACAGTTGAAATTCAAACAATGTCAATCCTCATTTTAATATGTAAATAATCAATATTATTATACACCAAAAATATATATTATACTGTCATGAAAGTCAAGAGCCTATGTATAGGCATGTGAACATTGCAGTAAATGGCCAGAGTATTGCTCTCTGTAATGCTCTATTATTTGCGTCCCTCCTTCGGCTATAAATACCGAGGAGTGGAATGCTATTGCAACAGACCAAGATCCTTGATACTAAATTGAGAGTCAAGAAATTTCTTTAAATAATGGATAGTAGTAGGATCATTCCCTATGATGATAATATCATCAACATAAACTAGAAGGGCAGTAAACTTGTCATTTTTCTTCATGGTAAACATAGAATGATTTGCATGAGATTGAACAAACCCAATGTTCAGTAAAGAATCTGTGAGTTTAGCAAACCACTGTCTAGAAGCTTGTTTTAGACCATACAGTGACTTCTTGAGTTGACAAACCAGTCCTGGATCTTTTGGCAAAGAAAAACCTTGGGGCACAGACATGTAGACTTCTTCATGAAGATCCCCATGTAGAAATGCATTATTAACATCCAATTGATGAACATCCTAACCATTGGCAGCTGCAATTAAAAGTAGGACTCTAACAGAAACCATCTTTGCAACAGGAGAAAAGGTTTCATGATAGTCTATGCCCTCAGATTGTGTGTACCCTTTGGCTACTAATCTGGCCTTGATCTCTCAACACTTCCATCTGAATTATACTTAACCTTATATACCCATTTACAACCTATTGTCTTCTTGCCAGGAGGTAAATGAACCAGTTCCCAAGTATGATTAGCTTCTAAAGCTGCCAATTCCTTATTCATGGCATCAATCCAATGTTGGTGTTTAATGGCCTGATTATAAGATGCAGGCTCTACATTACCATGTAGAGCATTAACAAAATGAATATGTGAAGGATCAAAATGATGATAAGTTGTGAAGTGATTGATGTGATGTTTAGAAAAGGGAGAGACATAGTCCTTAAACCTAACAGGAGGAATGGAGACTCTAGAAGACTTCCTAAGAGGGACTGGAGGAGGAATTTGAGAATCTTGTTAAGGTATCTGAGGAGAGGAAGGGACCTGAGGTGATATAGAATATGGAGAAGGGACCTGTGTAGAAGTTTGAGGAGAAGAATGAACTTGAGGAGGAGAGGTTGAAGGATAAGTATGATAGACAGGAGGAGGATCATCAACAGGCCAAGGTAAGGAAGTGGAGTCTGAAGGAATAGGAGAGGAAGTGGAAGAAAAGGGGAAAATATGTTCATGAAAGACAACATGCCTACTTATGAAAAACTTCTTGGAGGTAAGATCATATAAAATATATCCCTTCTGTCCATGAGGATAGCCAAGAAAGACTGATTTGATGGCCCTAGGTTCAAATTTATCAGAATCATGTATAGAGGCAAAACATAGGCACCCAAAGCTTCTGATCAGTGTAGTTAACTGGACTGTTGAATAGGAGTTCATGAGGGATCTTAAAATCTGTGGCACTAGTGGGCAATCTGTTAATCAAATAAGTAGCTGTGAGAAGACAATAACCCCAAAAGTGTTTTGGTAGACAGGCTTGAAACCTCAGTGCTCTAGCCATTTCAAGAAGTTGTTTGTGTTTTCTTTCTACAATACCATTTTGTTGTGGTGTGTAGGTACATGAAGACTGGTGGGATATTCCTAGTTTGGCTAGAAAAGGAGTAAGTTCTTGATTGAAAAACTCAGAACCATGATCTGTTCTAATGGATTTAACTGTTTTAACTGTGGATTGAAAATGGTTCTGAACATAAGCAATAAAATCCTGCAAGACTTTGAATACATGGAACTTTGTAAATGAAAGATTGCAGATCAAACAGTGTGGTGAAGGTTTTGGAGGGAAAGTCCTTCTCATTCATGAGTCGTGTGTTTGTTACAGAAAAATGGAGTATCAACTCCTACTATATAGTTACAAATTCCACTCTCTACCTCCACTAACAAACTTGTATCTAACTAACTTACAGCCTGACAAAGAAATATATAAAACAAACATCAACAAACAGTTACAAAAATGCCCTTAGATAATCTACAAAACTGGCTTGACTGGAGGAGGAAATAATCTCCATACATCCACACATGGTAGTTTGATAGCCTTGTAGAATCGTTGTAAATCTGCCTTCATCTTGTTTGATCAGTGCACATTATTGGCTTGAGGATCTTGAGGATTAGCCACATTACTCACTTCAGTATTGTCTACAAGTTTTATTTTGATTAATTATCTATGTATCTAATTAATTAGTGCTAAATTGACTACAAACGGGTTTGTTCTCTTACAATTTATTTTGCCTTTTTTTTTACTATATTTACACCCCACCAATTTTGTTTTCGTCTTTAGTACCTTTTCTTTTATCATTAAAAAATAAGTCTAAATTAGTCTAATTGCTTATTGGATCCACGTTAAAGGATTGACCATGACATTTGTAGGAGTTGTGAAGTTGGATTCAAGTTACTTTTCTTGGTACGGTAAAATATCCATCTAATATACAATAAAACTAATACTCACATATGTGCAATTGACTAAAGCTATTTATAGGTTGAGATTAAATTATCTTACAAATTTTAACGGTTGTGATTCACTCTCACATTCACATGTGTGAGAGTAGTTATTCACTTTTAACTCACTGTTACAAAGTCACCCCCTACAATTAATATTATGAACAGTTAGTCAGTAACTTTTTTTCTCCTGAACAATAAACCCTTATAAAATATCACTTTTACGTTAATATATAATATCACAATAGAGTTCAGTTGATTGACTGAGGCTATCTGGCGGTGGGGATTGATTTCTGCCGCAAGATCAAACGGTTATAGGTCAATTACATATAACTCCTTACGAATAACCCCCCTTAACTATGGATCGACTTTAAAATCACACTTTCTATTTAAACACTATCGTTTCAATTGGCAAAATCATATATATTGGCACCGTGTCATATGCACGGGTACAAAAATCTAGTATATGTTACTGATAGACGTATTTTATACGTCTATATCAGGTACTTTTATGACTTAGAAATAGCAATTTCATGAGGCTTTTGGCTACTAATATATGTTTTTGAGATATATTGTGAGTTTCAGGGTTTTAGTTGAACTTATAGGATTTATAGAGCTTTTATTGAAAAATTCAAGGAAGGGTGCAAAGTGTAACTATAGAAAAAATGTAAAAGAGTCAAACTGGACACGTTGTGGCCGCAAGCCTAAAATGCCTTGCCCTCGCAAGGTAAGCAGAAAGAAGCATTGCCCGTTCAAAACCCTTGCGGACGCAAGGTATAAACACCATGCGGCCGCAAGGTCCCCAGAAACCGACTTACGTGGTTTTTCACCTGGATTGAACCTCCTATTCCCCTACAACACCTTGGATATAAATAGAGAACGGTAGCCAAAGCCAAATGACGTCTAGAAGTTGTTAGGAAACAGTTCCAGCATAGATTTTAGTTTGTATTACATAATTTAGGCATTGTAATTATAGTTTTGAAGATCGATTCATGTATTCCTTCATCCCGCTATTTGGTTCATCGTCAAAGATAAACTAACCATCCATTAATCTAGGATTTGGGAGGTAACTTGTATCGAATCTATTGCTTAATATATTTTTATTCATTTAATTCTTGTTGATCATGATGTTTATCAACCCCTTTATTGTCTAGCTTTGACCAAATGAATGGAATCGTAAGTAATAAAAGCCTAGAGGTGCGGATAGCTGCACGACCAAATGCATATGTCATACACTGGCTCACCATCATGATAAATTGAACCTATCGATGCACGAGAGTGATAAGTTAGGGTCAGGTTCATATATATAACCTAAGTGACAGATATGATTCATATGTTCTTGTTCTTAGGATATAGAGTGGATGAATTATTTGGGATGGAGACTAAACTATAATTTGACAATATATATATATCTTTCGTGAACGAACCCAAGTTATTGAATGATACTTTATTTAAATAAGCAATAGAGTAGATCAAGTGAAACCCCAAACCTAGATTTCCCTTCTCCATACAGATCTTTATAATTGTAATTGCTACTAAGTTAATTAAATTTACTGCTTTAGTAGAATAAATTAGTTTAAATAAAACAAATAAAAACCCCACTTAGTTTAAATTACTACCGATATTCTTGCCATCAGTATTCTTCTTATCTATGTGGTTCGACCCTTGCTTCCCAAGCTATTCTGCAATATTCTTGTGCACTTGTAAGGAATTAATTAAAATAAGACACGATCAATTACATACAAGCATAGGTTTAAATAATATCCACTCTGTTCTGAACAAAAAAATCATCACACTATTTTGAGGTGGTTCACATGAAAAATATACTTTCAAATATTATAGTACTAGGTTATACCCGTGCGATGCACGGTTTTAAGATTTTTTTTTTTTTTTTGCAAAAGTTGTTTATAAGAAGAGAATTTTCTAAACTCGTTATAATTAGAATATTTTAAACTAAACGAAAAGAGTAAATACTAAAATATATATGTGAATGAGTAATATAAAAATGCACATTGAAATTTGCTGCAGAAAACAGAAGTTAAAAAATAAATGTTGTTGTTCATTAAAATATAAACCATGATTGCAAATAATATAATTAAAAAAACGAAAGAAATTTAAGCAAATACAAAGTATATCTGAAATATCAAAAACAAAAAAATATAAAGGAACAAAGTTGGCTATGAGAATATTATCTAATAAATGTACTCCAAGAGAGATAAAGGTAGATGGATATTTATATTTATATTTAAGTAGGTAAAAAGATGAGATATAATAATCTCAAAGATTGCTTTTGGTATAAAATAATTTATATACTCATTAAGCTTAGTTCACAGAGTTGGGAGGTGTGGGGGAGGAGAGTTGGGGGATTTCTTAGCATGCGAACAACTTTCCTCATGGTAAGATTGAATGCAGCCCCATTCTTAACCCACGTCATTGCAATATTGAATAATAACATCTTCCAAATGGATAATTTCAAACAGTAAGCCTTGAATCCAACATTGCTAGCTACCACCAATGTAGAATCGAATGACTGAAAGAGTTTTGATGTCATCTCCTATATATTCTTTGTCATGACCAACATAATTATATATGTCCATAACATCACCAAACTCGTCCACGTATATTTTTGCCACTGATAAGCTAAAGGATTACTACACAGTAGCTATAAACTTTATTTTTCTCATTCATTTGTAGCATGTATGTGTATTATATTGTAAAACTTGAGAAGAAAAAACTACAATTAATCAATTTGAAAAGTAAAAAATTTGAGAGATATATAGTAAAAATTTGAGAGATGTACCGATAAGTGGAATGGATTACGATGGTTAAAATATCTAGTAGATAATGAAGGATTAGAAATTTCAATTGTCTAATATTATTTATAGATCAAATAACAAATGTTGTTTAGGGTAGATAAACATAATTTGAATTTGAAAGAGATTGTTTAGAACAGATGAACATAATTTGAATAATTTGAAAAAGAATTGTCTGTTAGAATTTCATTATTAATAATAATAAAATCATAGAAATCTGCTCATAGAGATTTTATCCTTTTTAATTATGCACGGTTTATATGTGATAAAAACTTTTAACGATAATTTTTTATCTGTAAAAACTTTGAAATCAAATTAATGTGATAAAATTTATCCACAAAAAAATCTTATCCTAACTAAAACTTTTATCAGTAACATTTTATTTGTAAAACTTTGAAATCAAATGTGATAAAATATATCAACAAAAAAATTTATCCTAACTAACCGTATAAAAGCAAATATGATAAGAACTTTTATCAGTAACTTTTTATCAGTAAAACTTTTGAAATCAAATGTGATAAAATCTACCGGCAAAAAAAACTTATCCTTACTATCTGTATCAATCCAAATGTGATAAAATTTCATAAACTAATTACAAAATCAAATGTGATAAAAAAAAATTATCAATAAAATAAAAAAAAATTACAATTTATAAGAGGGTGACATGTGGAAGCATTAAATTTTTTAAAAGTTTAAACATTTAACAGAAAGCCGCCATGTGGCAGCAGCGACTTCTGTTTTAGTAATAGTTATAGATTTGCAAAATTCATAACCTACTTGTGCTATATTGGTTGTATTTAAGTATTTTAGTAATTATGATCAACTTCATTTACATTAATATATATCTTAACTATTAGACTTTTAAACGAGGAGTCATTGGATGAAACCGAGAGAGTATAACTCACCAGTTGTATAATAAACATCACGATGACTTAGAAGGTCTTAATATTACTATTTACAACTATGCATTTATTAGTACAACTTTTCCGGCAAAATAAAACATGTATAAAGACGTCTGACGGGCATTTTTTTGTAAGATTAATATCTTTGACCCAACCTAATGTTTGTTGATGGGCGTAGCTACGAGAGATTATAGTTATTTCATACGAATTAAGATTCGTAAGGCATCTCACAGGAGACCTACTTGGAAAACAAAACTTTAAGGAGCTGTTTGGTAGTCAGGATTAAGACAAAATATGATTAAAAAAATCGAATTTATAGGTGTTTAGTACCAAATAGACGGCCTGTAGTAATAATCCATGTTATCTGGATAAGTCACTTGTCCCCTCGCTAGTTATACCAATAGAGGCGGTGCTATTATTAGTGTCCTCACTAAAAAAAAAAAAAGAGGGATCAACATTTTTAATTCAAAAGCTACCCCCCAATATATTGTACCCGAATTAATAATAAAAGCACTAATAGCACCACGATTAATAATACTCCTTCTGTTATGAGTAAATAGTCATTGTTTGAAAATTAAACTTTTTAAGAAAAAAAGAAAATTTTGGTAGTCAGGTAGGTATAAGCAGTATAATTAATCATAATACTATTAGTGTCCTCACAATTAATTTTCACTTGTATATTGGGGGTAGTTTTGAGATAAAAATGTTAACCCCAAATTTTTTAAGTGAGGGTCCTAATAATATCACCCTCTCCCTTAGTATTAATAGTGATGAGATAATGATTTTATCCGGGTAACTCGTGCTATTAGTTCAGACCACCAATTGCGTACCAAACATCAAACAACTTGACTTATTAATTTTATATGAATTAATCATAGCTACCAAACGACACCTTAGTAGCCAATTACTGATCATAAAATAACACTTTTATGCGTTAATTTTTGAAAATCGACTCTTTAAATGAAATATCTCAAAATGAAATATTTGACTTTTTGCCCGAAATGAAGGGAATCAAAAGTGGCTGATGGCTTATGACTTATGGTTGATAGCTATAAGCTGGTGGCTGGATGAATTGAAGCTGATTGCATGATAAACTGTTTGTTACAGTTGTTGAAAAACTGCTTATGAGTTATTATAATTATTTGTTAAAAAAACTTGAAAATTAGTATTCATATTTTTATGTATATTTCATAAAAGGATGAAATGAGGATAATCAAATATTTATTAATGAATAGTTGTCTTCATGTTTTAAAAAAAAATAAAAAAAGATTAAAATTTTGGCTTTTTGGTTTTGGTTTTTCAATGCATAAAAGGTGTTGTACCTTACTTATTGACTTTTGACTTATAAGCTGAAACAAACACTTTAAATATGACTTTTCAAAAGCTAAAAGTCAAAAGTCACTCTAAATAAGTTGTCACAAACGAGCACTTAATTGATTACACAGCTCTCAAGATTTATTGAAAATGTGCAAATACACATGTGGTAGAAAATACCGAGTTTATATGTAGGAGTAGTATTTGATAGAAGTAGCCACACATTGAAAATCTGTAAATACAAAATATCAATTTGTACACACTTAATTTACTGATTAATTAAAATAAGTAAATAACCTTGGAATAAGAACAAATGTGCTATGAAAAATATGTTCAGTGAATACATGTGATTACCGAATAAAATGTAACCTCAATTAATTATAAAAAAAGCATACTATGGAAATCTTCATATATGACTTGTCTGTATTTAAAACTTTTATATCTCTTTCGTATCCGAATTTATAATATCAAAACAAAATTTATTTTTGTAAATAACCAAATTTAATTATAATTTATTGGTAAATTATAGCAAATATATACGATTAAATCATAGTAGTAGATAACAACCACAAATTATAAATATTTAATAAATCATAGGCTATATAGAGAAGAATATATACATCTGAATTACTATTTATACTACTTAAGATCCTAAATTTGAATAACAAAAATATCAATTATTAAATTCTAGAAATTATAAACGAGAAAATGACTTAAACAATTCGTAAAATAATGGATTAACATTCTTTTTCATAATATCAATCATACCGATATAATTTGTTCCTTTCATCATATATTTTCTTTATTTTTAGTTTTGTTTACAATTTTCGTTTTATTTGAGTATAATTTAATTAAAAGAGATATATACTCGAGCATTTAACGCACATGTATAAAACTAGTATTAGTAGATAAATACAAGGGATGTGTTCCAAACCAAGGCCGGCCCTGGGCAGGTGCAAGGTGACCGACTGCACAGGGCCTCCAAATATCCAAGGGCCTCCAAATTCCAATTCTCCAGTAGGTAGTGGTAGTAGAGTTTTTATGTAACGCCCCATAATCTTGCATGTGCATTCTATGCTTGTTTTTATACTTTCTTGGTTGATTGTGAACTTGTTTACTTGATATATTAACGTCTTAGAATCATTCATAGATCATTCTAGAAGTCCATAACATGCTTAGAATCATATAAACTTGTTTGTTGAATCGCCGGTTTAATCGCGTTGTAGTTGACCTTAGCGATTCCTCTCGTTGCTCGTATTTGCTTCTATTTCGACGTACGAAGTGTTCGTTGAGTTCTTGGCTTAATATTCAGGCCTTAACCATGTTGAAACAAGTCTCTTTCATGTCCAAGTTATCCTAGTTTGAATGGTGTTTGATTGTAGTTTGATTCGTTGTTCATAAATAAATGCGTGGTTCGCGCCTTGTTCTATCTTGTTCGAGTTGTTCGGGTGTGTTTCCGACTCGTTTGAGTAGGGTTAGACCTTAGAATGGTTGCCCAAAGTTTGGGACCATTTAGATCAAGTTTAGATCAAGTTTTAGACATTAGCCGAGGCGGCCGCATGGTGAGGCGCCCGCCTCAACTGCAGAGAGCAAATTCAAAATGGACTGAACTTGGGAATGGCCTCAGAGAATGAGGCGGCCGCATGGAGCTAGGTGAGGCGCCCGCCTCACCTGCAGATCTGCTACGGGATTTTTCTTGCCCTGTTTTGAGTTAGGTCGTGAAATGCCTATCCTACCCCCTTTAAACCCCCTCTAAACCCTTCCTAAATACCCACACTTAGTCCTAATCAAGTCCTAACATCAATTAGAGGTTAATTTAGTTTGGTTAAGTGTTTGTTAACTTCCTAATTCTCACTAATTGCACTTGAGAAATACCTCTTGTACCCTTCTCTTAATTGGAGGTATAAATACCCAAGTCTTGACCAAATTTTCTGGAAACCCTTCATTTGTTCATCCTATTTCTTCAAGTTAGAGAGAGAGAGTTGGGGGCTTGAGTTTTGAGCCCTAGCTTCATCTTCTTCCTTCAATCCCCAAGGATTCCACCGTTCGATCGCCGCCAAACTTCGGATTCTCGACGGGTGAGACGAAAGGAACGACTTCACCGTTTAGATTTGGATTCTCTTGAGTTTTCACTCAAGCTAGGTAAGTTACTCTTCTTCATTTTAGCTCTCATTGACCCTAAGGAAACAAAGTCTATGATGTGTGAGGTCAATGAGGACACATAATTGCTTCCTACGAATTTTGAATGTATGATTTTGTTAGGAGCATGTCTAGGTTGATTTCTTGCCTTTGAATGTTGAAATTACTCTTTCATCATGTTAATTGAGGTCTTGAACATGTTAGAAATATGTGGTATGTTTGTTGATGAAAGTGGAATTATTTGGGAATGCCCTAAATTATGCCTATGTGGTATTTGTGAAAATGGTTATGTGTTGTATCCTCAATATTGGACTACATGAAGAACATGAATTATATTAAAATGTTTTAGGTGAAATTATACCCTTGTTGAACTTAGAAGTGACCTAAGTTGGGTTATGAAGCATATAGCTTCAATTTCCCCAAAATTGGGAATTTAGTGAAAAGACTCAACGGAGTCGACTCTAGGGAAGAATTGAACATGTTTAGCTCTAATTTCAATCCCTACGAAGTTTGGACACCGTTTGACTTGGTTTACTCAAGTATGAGCTTGGTTGATTGTTTATAACAAGTTGTTGTGAAAGATTTGGTTTTGTGCAATCTAATTGCCTTGATATGATTTTATAGTAGAGATTAACCCCTACTTGGTTGGTCGAATTCGCTCTTGTCGAATTCGGTCCTTAATTGGTTTAAGTCAAGTAAATATCTACTTGTGCATTGCATTGAGTCCAGCTGGCATAATTTGGTTTGTTTATCAAGTCAGGGTGGGACGATGCATCGCCTTCACGAATTATGGGATTCGTGTTTGCTATGGATCGCCGCACCTGGGACTTCACACACCCCTCCACTGTGGGCCGCAGTGGGGAAGTAGCCCCTTTGCCGTATCAGTTAAGTGCCGCATTGGCTTGCTATTGAGATCGAGTACGACTCGACGATAGTCGATGAATTCACATAACATCGATGGCACGAACCAGTAACAGAATGTTTTGCAGGAGCTACGAAGCGGCCGTGACTATCATATCCTACTTGTATGATTTACTTTACGCACTTATGTGAATAAGGTGCTAAGTGTTAAATGATGATAACATGCCATATTTGTGATAAATGTCATGCTATAGTATGAACATGCATATTTTGGTAACTTACTAAGTCTTTCGACTTACCCTATTTGTTTGCTTTGTTTTCCTTAGATCAAAGCCGAGGAGACGTCCCACGCTAGATTCACGTGCTCGCTTGGACGTTGTGAGCGAGGTTGCTCTTTTGGACTTTAATTGATTAATCTTTTATTTTGGAAAGGACGTTGGGAAGCAAGTCATGTAGACTTGGCTTGGGGTTTTGTATGTTGTAGTAACTTAAATATTTGATACTTGTAAATCTTTTGGTATGCCGACTTATACGTCGAGCTTGTTCACATGTGTATGGTTCATCACAGTTTCTTCCGCTAAAGCTTGTTAAAGTATTATTGTTGTTATTGTCTCCGGCATGTTGTGGCCGTTGAGGTTTTATATGCATGCGTTAATTGTAGGAGTAGTTGTTGGGTTCCGGCTGTAACGTCGCCGATGACTTGTTTAATTCAGGTTGTTTTCCGGCCAAGTGTAGCCGAGTTGTTAATTGTCTGAAATGTTGCGCCACATGAATTTCGTGAACCTACTTGCGCATGCTTGTGTTTATCTTGATTATTTGGACGGCACGATTCGGGATCTCGCATTGGGGTCCGGGTCGGGCTGTCACATTTTACATTTCTACTATAGCCCAACACCCCAACCAAATTACCCAGCTCAAGGATTTTTTTTAATTTTTTTTGTAATCACTTAATATTAATCAAACAACGTACCGTAACTAGTTACCTACTTACCTTGGGAAACCGGAAAATTCGAATTTCAAAAAGATCTAGATCAGCTGACTTCCTTTCTCTCATTACTTCGTTCGTTCTCTTTCTAGCATCTAAAATTCTCCGTCAAATCGTTTGAAGATGGCAACATACCATATCCTAGTTGGTTTCCCCCTCAATTTTCTCCTTAATTAAAGCAAATTTGACGCCCAATCCATCTAATATATCAACGGGATTCAGAAAGCAAATCGACCTTCCAAACACACTTTATTTCAAAATTTGCAGTTTACAAATTGATCGGAATTTTTCAGTGGTCGCCGTTTGGGACCTTTGGGTGAAGGCCGAAGGCGGCGAAGGGGGTTTAAGGAGGGTAGATCTTTTCGGGAATTGACCATTGACCAATTGTCATTTGATCTCCGGTGAAGGTAAACAACTAACTAACTAAACATCTATAGGGCGATTGTTTAATCTGCATTATTTGATTTCTTTTTAAAATAAAGAAGAGAGTAATAGAGTATGGGTTTATAATATTGTTATAATTTATTATTATTATATTACTTATTTCATATTCGCCCAACCCAATCTCCCTCCCTAGTTCTCTCCAGTTGACTTCTTGTTAATTAATCTCCTATCTCCATTGTTAATTTTATATTATTATTTTTCTGAAAATAAACATTAAAACACAGTATACACTAATGGCTTGGCAACTGCGTCTTTGGGTGGGGCTTCGGCTCCGTGGTCAAGCAACTTTATCTTATTATATTTTAAAGAATAAATCCAGTTATTTCATTTCTTTCATAGTTACTAGAAGATTTAGAGATTTTGGACCTTCATGCATTAGTAAAAAAAATAATATTAATATTATAATATTATAAAATATGTAATTTATTTTTATCTTTTTAAATATCTTTTATTAATTTTGGGGTCTAAATTTAAATTTAAAACAAGGCCCCAAAAATATCAGGACCGACCTGTTCCAAACTATAATTGTGAAACCATTTCACCTTATCAGCAAATCCCCCAAATCTTAACACCCGGCATGCCTAACCTTTGTCAACAAATCTCATGCTTAACCTACGCGATGACTAGTCCTAAATCACCCTAAAACTAATTTCAAGAGAGTATTTTATTTGTTTCTCATTTGATAATTAACCTATTAAAATGATTTAAAAATTTATTTGATAGCCATAACAGCAGTGACAACGGAGTTTTTAAAAAAAATCTTAATAAATCAAAGCTTCCAACGGTGGTTTAAAAAGAAATCAAATTCAATTCTTATTTAATTTGGTTTGATTTGGATCAATCCAAGATACAAATCAAAACCATACACATCAAGTAAAACAATTGTGTTTTAGCCAAAAACTACACAAAACAACATCATTTTGTAGTAAAAAAAAAAACGTAATGGCCCTGCAACCGCTGACGCCTCTGCCATTCTCTTTCCACATTGACAATTTCAAAAAAAAACTTTTCTACCAGTGTTTGTCTTAGCTAATTTTTGGGGAAAAAATATTTTTTTCATGAATTAAAGTATATATTTTTAACTATAAATAGAGACTTTGTTTTTTTTTTTTCATTTGGATATCAGAAAAAAAATTCTATAATTTTTCAAGTTTTTAGCCATTTTTTGAAGATTTTTTTAAAAAGTAATGGAGATAAATCTGGTGGGATATGTAAAAATATTGGATTCTGTGTCACTGTTATATGAGTTTTTTGGTTTTGAATCAAATGATTATAAAATTGATTATTTTATTTGTTTTTAATAGGTTGTGTTTGATTTGAGTTGTATGATGCAAACTCTTGTTCATGCTCTAAGTTACCCTAAACAAAAAAACTCTTCCAACAGCTTGACACAAACTCCAATAATTTTACATACCTTACTATTTTATGTTCAATAACTTTACATACCCCCACCATATTTAGAGAAAAAAATAATTGGTGTCTAAATGAGGTAAATCAAGTCTCTATTAATAGAAAAAATTGTACTTTTTAAAGTAAAAATTTTTGCATGCAAAAAGGCCAAAAATGGGAGAAAAATCTAATTTTGACAAAAAATCTTAACCAAGAGACTTAATTATTTAGAAAATAAATTTCATTTCTAACAAGGTCATGTGATTCCTAAATATATTGTAATTACGACTTTTAAAACATGCAAAAATTTATCTAACGTAAGACATTTGTTCCTAAATGTATTTTCTCTTTCATTTTCCGTCCTAAAATGATTATCTCACTACTAGAAAACAGATAATTAGCGACGGAAATGTCCGTTGCTAATTAGCGACGGAAACTTTAAATTAGTGACGGAATTCCGTTTCTAAATTATTATTAGCGACGGAATTACTCCCGTCGCCAAATTCCGTCGCCAAAAAGCATCTTTTAAGAATATTCTACATATCTCCGTCGCTAATTTTTTTGGAAATGTGTGCCAACATTAGCGACGGAATTTCCGTCGCTAATATCAATATTTCCGTTTCCGATTGGCTACGGATGACTCCGTCACTAAATATAATAAAATAGCGACGGAAATTCCGTCACTAAATTTATTAAATTTAGTGACGGAAATTCCGTAGCTAATTTATTAAATTAGCTACGGAATTTCCGTCGCTAAATTTAATAAATTAGATACGGAATTTCCGTCGCTAAATTTCCGTCGCTAAATTAGCTACGGAATTTCCGTCGCTAAATTTCCGTCGCTAAATATAATAAAGCTACGGAATTTCCGTCGTTAACGTACTGAATTTAGTTTAAGTAAAGTCATTTTACATTTGTATGTTGTCACACTGTATTATATATATATATATATATATATATATATATATACGCATTAATCATTAAAAAAATTTATTTTTACTCAATTTTTTAAAACATAGTATTTGTCAAACTTTAAACATCATCGATGGAATTAATCAATTAAATCAAACAATATTGAAACACAATTAAACTACAAAGCAAAATTTATTTGGATTTGACTGTTGAACATTAATTAGTGGATTTCTATATTTCATTTGACAATATAATATCAATAATTAAATGATTAGCATCAATATAAAAATTAAAATATTCACATTACAACTTAACAACTTAACGTAATATAACTTAATTTAGCGTAATGTAACTTAACTTAACGTAATTTAACTTAAGCGTAGCGTAACTTAACAACAACTTAACTTAACTTAGCAACAACTTAACGTGTAACAACAAGCAACAACTTAACGTAATTTAACTTAACGTAATTTAACATAATGTAACTTAACTTTAACGTAGCGTAACTTAACAGCAACTTAAGCGTAACTTAACTTAACGTAACTTAAGCAACAGCAGCAGCAACTTAGCAATGTAATGTAACTTAACTTAACTTACACGTAATGTAACAACTTAACACGCTAACGCGCCTATTGGCGAAATGGTATAATGGATACGATGAACCATTATAATATGAAAACACGCTACGCCTATTGGCGAAATGTTATAATTGACTACTGATGGACCATTATAACATGAAACCACGATCGCCTATTGGTGAAATGTTATAATGAGATACGATGAACCATTATAACATGAAAGCACGCGCCTATTGATGAAATTGTATAATGGAGTACGATTGACCGTTATAACATGAAAACACACTACGCCCATTGGCGAAATGGTATAATGGAGTACAATGGACCATTATAACATGAAAACACGCTACGCCTATTGGCGAAATGTTATAACTTAACGTGCGTAAGTTAACTTAACTTAACTTAACATAATTTAACTTAAACTTAACTAGCGTAACTTAACTTAACTTAGCAACGTAACTTGGCGTAGCGTAACTTAACAGCAACTTAGCGTAATGTAACTTAAAATGTAATATAACTTAACTTAACGTAATGTTACTTAACAACACGTAATTTAACGTAACGTAGCGTAACTTAACGTAGTAACTTAGCAACGTAATGTAAATTAACGTAATGTAACTTAACTTAACACGCTACGCCTATTGGCGAAATGTTATAATGGACTACGATGAACCATTATCGAGATGAAAACACGCTACGCCTATTGGCGAAATGGTATAATGGAGTATGATGGACCATTATAACATGAAAAACGCTACGCCTATTGACGAAATGGTATAATGGAGTACGATTGACCGTTATAACATGAAAACACGCTACGCCTATTGGCGAAATGGTATAATGGAATACAATTGACCATTATAACATGAAAACACGCTACGTCTATTGGCGAAATGTTGTAACTTAACGTAACGTAAGTTAACTTAACAACTTAACATAATTTAACTTATTAACTTAACGTAACTTAACAACAGCAACGTAACTTAGCAACAGCAACTTAACGTGTGTAACTTAACTTAAATGTAATATAACAACTTAACGTAATGTTATACTTAACGTAACGTAACAACGTAATTTAACAACAGCGCGTAACGTAACGTAATTTAACTTAACGTAACGTAACTTAACGTAGCGTAGCAACTTAACGTAACAACTTAACGTAATGTAAATTAATGTAATGTAACTTAACTTAACACGTTACGCCTATTGGCGAAATGTTATAATGGACTACGATGAACCATTATAACATGAAAACACGCTACGCTTATTGACCGAAATGGTATAATGGAGTACGATTGACGTTATAACATGAAAACACGCTTACGCCTATTGGCGAAATGGTATAATGGAATACAATTGACCATTATAACATGAAACACACTCGTCTATGGCGAAATGTTGTAACTTAACGTAAAGTTAACAACTTCAACTTAACAACATAATTTAACTTAACTGCGTAACTTAACTTAACTTAACGTAATGTAACAACTTGCGTAATGTAACTTAACTTAACGTAATTCATAACTTAACTTAGCAATGTAACTTAACTTAACAGCTACGCCTATTGGCGAAATGTTATAATGGACTACGATGAACCATTATAACATGAAAACACGCTACGCTATTGGCGAAATGGTATAACTTAACGTAATGTAAGCTTAGCAACTTAACTTAACTTAATTTAATTAACTAACTTAATGTAATTTTACTTAACGTAATTTAACTTAACGTAACGTGCGCGTAATAACGTGGCGCAACGTAATGTAACTCGCGTGGCGTAATGTAATGTAACTAGCGCAGCGTGGCGTATGTAGCGTAACGTAACGTAACCACTTTCTCAACCTCGGCCCTCGGGTTTTTAACGATGTTAGGCTGGTTCGATTTTTCTCGATTTGATTTGCGGATCAACCCGATTGAATACATGGCACTTTGGTCCACAAAAATGGTTGGGCGTCATTAACAAACTTTCTTCCTCCAAAGAAGTACTTGACCAGGCGTGATCAATATCTTTCACGGACTTAGATCCTCCCAACTAGTGGATCTACAAAGTTTTTTCTTTGACCACCCACTTTGATCTTTGGTGTTTTTGTACATTGAATAATGTAATTTTAATTTATGTATCACGATGCATAAATTGGATTTAGTAATTTTAATTTTAATTTTTGTAAAAAAAAAAAAAATAATAATAATAATAATAATTATTATTATTATTATTATAATAATAATAATTATTAATTATTATAATAATAATAATAATTATTATAATAATAATATTATTATTATAATAATAATAATTATAATAATTAATCTATATACCAATCATAATGCTTGATTTGTACCACGGGATTTAGACTCTTAACACGATCACATGAGCTCCATTAATAATAATGGTAATAATAATAATGGTAATAATGGTAATAATGGTAATAATAATAATAATCATAATAATGGTAATAATAATAATAATAATAATGGTAATAATCATAATAATGGTAATAATAATAATAATAATAATAATAATAATAATAATAATAATAATAATAATAATAATAATAATAATAATGGTAATAATAATAATAATAATAATAATAATAATAATAATGGTAATAATGGTAATAATAATAATAATGGTAATAATAATAATAATTTATTAATAATGGTAATAATGGTAATAATAATAATGGTAATAATGGTAATAATGTAATAATAATAATAATGATAATAATAATAATCATAATAATAATAATAATAATAATAATAATAATAATAATAATAATATTATTATTATTAATATAATAGTAATATTATAATCTATATACCAATCATAATGCTTGATTTGCACCACAGGAAATAATAATAATAATAATGTGCTTATAAGACAATCATAATGCTTGATTTGT
>CM028380.1:86870342-86973620 GCA_013146195.2 Codonopsis lanceolata | reverse complement strand
AGACATGCGATTCATCCTTCAAGTATTTGCGTAGCATCGAGACATGAAATCGTCATGAACATCGATATAGAAGGTGGCAATGCTAGATCGCTAGCTCCAATCCTTTAGGATCTCGAATGGTCCATGAATCTAGGTAAGTTTACCTTCTTCCCGAATCGCTTAGTACCGCCAGGAAATACTTTCAAGAATCTGAGTCACTGACACGAAATTCTAAGTCCGTCTCCGGTTATCCGCGTAACTCTTACGTCTCTGCAGGGGCATGGCAATCTATCTCTAATAAGCTTCATGACTACCGGTATTTGTTGTGCCATCTCAGAACCCCCAGTTTAGCTTCACCAACCTCATCCCGGCAAATCGGTGAGCGACACTTGCGCCCATATAAAGCCTCGTATGGCGCCATCTCAATCTTGTTGTAGCTGTTATTATATGAACTAAAGCTAACGGTAAATGTGAATCAACTACCTTTGAAATCCGTACACAAGCATGATAGATCCTCAATACTGAATCAATCTCCGTGACCGTCATTGCTCGGGTGAAAAGCCGTACTAAAAGTTTAACCGTCCCCAAGCATCACTGAGGAATGCCAAAAATCTAGAAGTGACAGGGTCTACTCGAAACAATGCTAGCTGAATGCCGTGCAATCTCACGATGTCTGGACATATAGCGACCAGCGGCTCAAACTATAAGTCGCCATAGCAGGGAATAAAATGTGAAGATTTGGTCAACCTATCCCACAACCCAATGCATCGAATCCTCGGCAGTGCGTGGCGATCTGTCACAAAATCCATGGTGATATGCTCCCATTTCCACTCGGTATCTCAGTGGTAGTAAACGGCGGGTCTCGGTGTTCGGCCTAACTTTCTGACACGTCAAACATCTAGATACATAGTACTTTATCTCTCGTTTCATCCGTTCCCAAAGCGTCTCTTCAAATCCACATACATTTTGGTACTCCACGGATGTATAGTATACTTGGCCTTGAGCCTCATCCAAGAACCATAAACCCTTGTCGGTAGAAGGCACACAAACTCTACCCGAAAAGTCAAAATCCCATCGGTGTTCAAAGCAAACTCGGTGTCTTACCATCACCCAAGCCATCAATAATTTTCATCGACTTCGAGAATCGAAAACTTGAGCCTTCTTAATCAACTCAAACAATGCGGGCGTAGCACGTCGCTAGCAAAGATAACCCTATGCTCACTATGGCTGGACTCCATTCTCGGGCGTCCTCAAGCATCTTCCACTCCTTCATCATCAAACAAGACATATCGCCTTCCTACTCAAGGCATCGCACAACATTAGCTTTCCGGGATGATATGAAATAGTGCGATCATGATCCTTAAGTTTCTCCATCCATCGCCTGCATCGCATATTCAACTCTTTTTGTGAAAAGAGATACTTCAAACTCTTATGATCGGTGAATATTTCAAACTTAGCCCGTAAAGATAATGCTTCCACTTGTGAAGTGCAAAGATAATAGGCTGCCAATTCAAGGTCATGTGTCGGGTAATTCTGCTCATAAGGTGATAGCTTCCTCGAAGCATAGGCAATAACTCTCCCATTACTGCATAAGTACGCCTTAAGCCTTCTAGCGAAGCGTCGCTATAAATCACAAAGTTCTCCGAACCACTAGGCAATGCCAAAATAGGAGCCGTAGTCAATCTCCTCTTCAACTCCTGAAAACTAGCCTCGCACTTATCACTCCATATAAAAGTAGACTTCTTCTGAGTCAAGTTAGTCATCGGAGTAGCGATCTTCGAAAACCCCTCAATGAACCTACGGTAATAACCTGCCAAGCCCAAGAAACTACGAACCTCGGTTACCGTACTAGGCGTCTTCCACTTAGTAATCGCCTCAATCTTGGATGGATCCACCGCGATACCATCCCTAGACACCACGTGCCCTAGAAAAGAAACTTGCTCAAGCCAGAAAGCACACTTACTAAATTTCGCGTAAAGCTGCTTCTTCCGCAGGATAGAAAGAACTTCTCTCAAGTGATTCGCATGTTCCTCTCGTGACTTGGAGTACACAAGAATGTCATCAATAAACACCACTACAAAGCAATCGAGATACTCATGAAAAACCCTATTCATCAGGTCCATGAAAACTGCAGGCGCGTTGGTCAACCCAAATGGCATCACAACAAACTCATAGTGACCATAACGCGTACGGAAGGCTGTCTTCGGGACATCCTCCGCTCTAACCCTCAACTGGTGATAGCCGCTCCTCAAGTCAAACTTGGAATAGACAACTGAACCCCGGAGTTGATCAAAAAGATCATCGATGTGTGGTAAGGGATACCTATTCTTAATAGTAGCCTGGTTCAACTGTCGATAGTCTATACAAAGTCGCAAACTACCATCCTTCTTTCTCACAAACAACACCGGTGCACCCCAAGGAGATACACTCGGTTTAATGAACTCCCTATCTAGAAGTTCCTGCAGCTGATCCTTCAACTCTCGCAACTCCGCCGGAGCCATACGGTAAGGTGCCCTAGAAATAGGCGAAGTCCCTGGCAATAGTTCAATACAGAACTCTAGTTCTCGGTCGGGAGGCAAAGGATACTCGGAAGAAAAGACATCAGGGAACTCATTAACTACCGGAATATCCTCTAGCTTAGCAGAAGACATGCTAGTATCAAGAACACAAGCTAAATACCCCGTACACCCGCGCGATAAGAGTTGTCTAGCCCGCAAAGCAGAAATAATATGAACCCCACTCATAGCATGATCACCCGAAAACACAAACTCCGGAATACCGGGCATGGCAAAAGTTACTTTCTTACTACGGCAGTCAACTAAAGCATGATGTACACATAGCCAATCCATACCAAGAATCACATCAAAGTCTCTAATAGGCAATACTACCAAATCAGCATGCAAGACTCGATCATGAACAAGCACATCACAGTCTCTATAGACCTCAGACGCCAACAAGCAATCACCCAACGGTGTAGACACCTCAAGCACATAAGGTAAGGCAATACACATAAATGTTCTAGGAAATGCGATGCAACATAAGAATGAGTAGACCCCGGATCTATAAGAACTCGAGCATGATGACCGAAGACTGAAAGAGTACCTCCGATCACGGTAGAAGATTCGGGAACACCTCGCTGATCAAGCGCGAAAACACGAGCCTCTCGCGCTCTTAGTGACGCCCATCGCTATCTCTTGGACCCATCGCTGAATCGACCCCGATTCTCGAGGACTCGAAAGCTGCCTAGACTTGGGACGCAGCCTTTTGAGCCGATGACTAGAATCTCCACAAATAAGACAAGTACCAAGCTGGTCCTGCACTTCTCACTAGTATGTCCAATCTTGTGACAAGATTTGAACAAGTCACCGGTCCACCGCCACGAGTCTGCTGCCCCAGGAGAAGGAGCACTACTACCACGACTCTCGACGGCGCCTATCCTCGCCCACTAGACGATGCCTATTCGCTACCTCGCGATTTAAGCGACGGTTGCCTCGAGCCCGAATGACGATTCGTAAGATCGAACTCTACGGCCGCCTGCGGAAGATCGGCTGGCCAGAAGGATGCACGTGAGGCTTCTATGCTCCTCAATGTCTCGCTGATCTCATACGCACGATCTACCGCACTGCACCGCTAATCGCAGGGATAACAACCTGCATCTTCTCGGTCTTTCAACCCTTTCACGAACCTCTCGGGTCCTGTGTCTCTCATCTTGCACCGATGTGCACAATAAATAACTGACAACTCAAGTGAATTTAGAAGAATACCGAGCTATAGTCATGGAACCCCGCTCTAAATCCTCGAATTCTTTCTCCCTTCACTGCCTAACCACAGAGGCACATAAGTAGCCTTAAACTCGCCTCAAACGTAGGCCACACTCGCGCCACCCGATTCAACTCCCAACTAGCATGTAACCTCCCACCAATGATTGGCGGCTCCTCTAAGCTTATAACGCAGCCTAAGACAACTTTCTCCTCATCCGCAATCCAAAGGTCGCAAAGATCTTCTTTTCACATCCTCGAGCCAAAGCTCGGCCATACTAGCATCCGCCCTCCTCAAAAGATGGAGGCTTCATCTTCAAGAACTTCTCTAACACAAAGATTATTCCGTGCTCCCTACACTGGGGTACAAGAACTCGCGGTGGCGACACTCGCCTCCGCCTCCTGGGGGGGTGGTGGTGGAGGAGGTACATTCTCGACCTCGGCCAAGCCGGGCCATCTCTTGGCCATAAACTCCGCTATGCGGCGATACAAATCCGCCATCCGAGCATTCATGCCCACTGGTTCTGTGGTGGAGGAGGCAACTCCACTCGTGTGCCTCAGAACTCTCCCTGGTGGCCTCCCCACCTCTGCCTACACCTGCCGGCTTCTGTGGTTCACCATCAAGCACCTATAAGAATTCACTCGACGTTAGAACAATCACACCAAGAAACAACCCACCTAAAGCCATGGAACCTATCCCGCCGATAGCTAACCTACAAACAAGCTCGATAATAACTGGCGCCCTGCCCGAGATGGGACCGCGGTCGAACCGCCCAAATAAGGAGGGAAAACAAGTAGGCAATAAAACATGCAAGGACTTAATTTTTTTTTAAAAACGACGTGACGCAACATTAGAGACGTATCACGCCTCGGCACCAAAGGCCGGTATTTTTAAAACTCTTTTCAACCTGATATAACAGTTAAACAATTTAAACCAAGTCATCGGCGACACTACATGCCGGAACCCAAGCTAACAGTTTATAAACAAGTACTATATAAGAGCTAATAGGATGCTCAGCGGAAGACTTAAACAAGTGGGATAATAACAAGTTAACCAAAGCTCGGCTTACACAATGCCAAGACAAAAGAGATACAAGTACTACAAGTATTAAACTACTAGCGCTAATAAGATTTACAATCAAGTTCTACACAAACACCCAAGCATAGTCTAAGTGACTTGCTTAACCCGTCGTCCTTACAAAAGTACAAAGCAAGAGGAAGAGGACATCTAAACCACCTCTTCAATCGACGGCGAACCAAAAGGAGTACAAGGCACGAACACAGCGAGTCAACGAGCAGAACCTGTCTTGCTAGGATCTAAAGCAGTAAAGGGGAAAGGGTAAGTCATAAAGACTCGTAAGCTATCAATCATGCATGTCATGGCAATATGCAACATACAAGGCAAGTTATAGTCACATAAGCATAGAGATCATATATCCAAGATGCACATTGTTTCACATAAGTGCGCATAATTAAATCACATAGGATAAGGATATATGGAGAGCCGGCCGCCACGTAGTTCCCGCATACAAGCGTTATCTTGAGCGTGCATGTGTCGATGCGTGTAGTACATCGACCTTCCGGGAATGCCCGGATAGAACCAATGGTACTGTATTGATGCAACAAAGGGAACTACTTCCCACCGTGGCCACAGTGAGGCGTGTGTGAACAAGGACGGGATGCCAACTGACTCATGCAATGCCAAGTAATGTATACTTAACAAAAATATCAAGTAGTGAACGAGGTCGACAAGAGCGATCTCGTTCATGACAAGTAAATTATTCTCATCAATAACCAAGTAGGATTGAGTCCGACAAGAGCGAACTCACATGTCAATTTAGTATTCTATAATATGACATTCAAGATCAAGCAAGGCAATCAATTCAAGTTCAAAGTCAAGAATTATTATTCTTAGGGAAACGCGTTTAGAACGTCGTAGGGATTTATCGGTGAGCCGGTATTGTTCAATAGCTCGCTAAGCTTGACTCCGTTGAGTCGTCTCTAACAATTCATCCAATAGAGTTAGGACGCTAATTGCATCATAAACCCTTTTCTAAGTTCGCGTACATGATCGGCTAGGTCATTAATCCATTTAACAACCGTAGTTAGGAATTGTCATCAATTCAATTTCAATGAGCCTTAGAATTATTATTTCAAAGGTTGATAAATTACAATAGTCCAAGAACATTAATTATTCGTAGGAGGGTATAGAACACATTTAATTCTACACATAAGGTCCAATTCAACAAGATGAACAATTCATGGCATATGGAACCCTAGAATTCCTAGTTCCCAAAAGTCATTAAAATCCTATAGTCCAAGAACATTAGTTGTTCCTAAGAGAGCATAGAACATATTTAATTCTAGGCATAGGACTAATTTAACAAGATGATCATATTAATCAAAAATCCCAAAAGGCCAATTCATCAATAATCATGGCAAGAGCATGGTAGGAGCATGGGATTTACAAGAAGAGGGGGACATGGCATATCTAGCATACATCCTAAGGGGAATCGATAGCTTACCTTCACCAAGAAAAAGGAAGGTTGGAGAGCAAAGTAACCGGATGGAAATGATCTCCTAGTCGGTAGCTTCACTCCGGTGGTCTCGGTTTGGCAAACGGAGGTCGGGAGCTCAATCCATGGAGTAGACACACACTAGTCTCACCTTTTCTCTACACACACTATTATGGCAAGAGAGAGAGAAGAGAAATCTGGAGATGGAAGCTTAAAATGGCTGATCAACAAGAGGTTGAGCTTTTATATGTTGCATGGATGTGGTGGAAATCCACATGGCACAAGAAGAGGGCCTCCAAATCCACTTGTCCAATGGAGGTAGCTTGAGGTTAGGGCTAATCCAACTTGATTAGTGTTTAATAGGTAGGATTAGGATCAACTAAGAAGGGGTTAAAGGGGTCAAAGGTCGGACATAGGAGAGGAGGGAGAAAATTTCCCGTAGCTGAAGAAGGGCTGAGGCGGGCGCCTCAGCATGTCCCATGCGGCCGCCTCAGATACTGGTTAGGTCTCCTGGTTTTCATTTGCTCTCGCTCAGCGCGCCTCACTCGATCCATGCGGGCGCCTCAACTTCTGGGGCTCCAAAACTTGACTTAAACATGTCCTAAAGGGTCCCTAACTTGTGGGCAACCATTCTAGGGTCTAACACCACTCAAAACAAGTCCGAAACACACCCGAACAACACCCGGAACAAGGTAGGACAAGGCTCGAATCATGCGACGATTGGTTGACGAATCAAACCCGAATCAAATGTTAATGAAACTAAGATATTTTGGGCATGTAAAAGGCTTGTTTAACCATGGTTAAGAGTTCAATACAAGGCCGGGAACTCAATGAACCTATCGCACGACGAAATACGCGCAAAACGGGAGAAGAGGGAAATCGCTAAGGCCAAAACAAAGCAAGAAGGTTTCCAAACTTCCAATCAAGCCTACTATGATCAAGGTGAACGTTCTAGGTCATCTATGATGGACAATAGAACTATAACAAGTCTCGGTCGAGTGCTATCATGCTAAGGCAAACACTCACGGTACAAGGCAGGGCAAGCAATGCAAGAAAGGCTTTCAAGCAACTAGGCACATAATACTCTCATGTGAGTAAAACATGAACAATTAGGAGTATCTAACATGTTAAGGCATAATACAATCATGTTATTAAGGTATAAGACAAGTAATACAAGTAATGGGTTTGGGTTCTCACAGTAGTATTTAATAGGAGTAGTCACACATTAAAAATATGTAAATACAAATCTCTTTTGGTGCATACTTAATTTTCTGATTAATTAAAATGAGCAAATAATATTAGAATAAAAACAAATGTGCTATAAAAAGCATCTTCATTGAATGCATGTGATTACAAAATAAAATATAACTACAATTAATTATAAAAAGTCTGCTATGGAAATCTTCATATATGACCCGTCTGTATTTGAAACTTTTCTATCTCTTTCATCATATCTGAAATTATAATATCAAAACAAAATTTATTTTTGCAAATAACCACAATTAATTATAACTTATTGATAAATCATATGAATATATACGATTAAATCATAGTAGTAGATATCAACCACAAATTATAAATATTTAATAAATATATATGTTATATAGAAAAGAATATACATCTGAATTACTATTTATACTACTTAAGATCCTAAATTTTAATAACAAAAAATATCAATTATTAAACTCCAAAAAATTATGAACGAGAAAATGACTTAAACAATTCATAAAATAATGAATTAAATGATATCAATTATACGCTGACGATTTGGTGGGTTGGGTCGAAACGGATCGTGTCCCATTATAATCTAAAATTAAACGGGTTGACCCGTTTTAACCCATATCTTTCGCCAAGAAACCTACACTTATATAGCAAAAATATGGGTTAACGGGTTTTTGGTTGTAATTGTCAAACATAATAATACAGATATAATTTGTTCCATTCATCATGTTTTTTCTTTATTTTTAAATTTTGTTTATAATCTTCATTTTATTTGTGTATAATTTAATTAAAAGAGATATATGCACGTGCGTTTAACGCACGGTGTAAAACTAGTAATCAATTAAACTACATTTTAAAAAGCCTTAATAAACACTTTATGAGGCTTTTCAAAAAATAATTTAATTTTTAGTAAAATGACACTTATAAAAGCCCTAACAAATAACTTTATGAGGTCTTCTAAAATATAATTGATAATTTGTAAAATGACACTTATAAAAGCCTTAATAGATAGCTTTATGAGGCTTTTTGAAAATAGTCTCAAGCAAAGTGTCACAATATCTCATTTTTCTTGTAGTATATTGATGGGGGGTGATGTATATTTACAATCCTAGCGCAAGTGCCAGTTTTTTTTGGGGGGAAAATAGGTCTTCAATGCCTGAGGTTGCCGGTGAAAGTGGCTCCAATTCGTAAGGGTCAATGGGTTAAATGGGAACCTCCAGACCGACATCAATATAAACCTAACACTGATGGCTCGTTTCTAAATGTGGTGTGTATTGGGGGAGTCATTCGAGATATGCATGGTAATTTCACTAGAGCTTTTTCTGGTCACTATGGAGATGATACAAACATGTATGCTCAGATTATGGCACTACGGGATGGCTTTTTATTATGTCAAGAACTTTCGTTAGTTTATTTTATTGTTTAAACAAACTCGCTTGTTGTAATTTTGCGTATTAAAGATAATCATAAGATTCCTTGGCAGTATGCATACAAGGTAGCTCAATGTGCAGATTTGTTGGGCATGACTCCTATGGGCATGTTTTCAGAGAAAGCAACTAGTTCGCAGATATATTGGCTATAACCCACCTCACGTGGGATATATGGTCTTTGATCAACTGCATCAGATGCCTCGGAGTGTGATTTCTGCATTTCAGCAGGATGCGTTTAGTTCTTATAGTTTTCAGTAATGATTTTGTTCTTCTCCATTTTATATAGTGTATTATATTTTTAGATGTTCGACTTCAATGTGTTCGGTTGCTATCCCTCTACATATTTTTGTTTGATTATCAATTTTGCCAAGGTCCCGTCCCTATTTTCCGAAAAATGAAAGATGTAGATGATGGACTAAGGGTTGATGAGAGGGATGTTCGTCATGGAAGACGTTAGGGCGAGAGAGATGGAGAGAGAGAGAGTTGAATGCGTCTCTTTATTTTGAAATGTGTATCATTATTTTGGGAAGTTTATACCAATTGTTGGTCAAAGGCCAAAAACGATAAGTGGCTGGGTCAAAAGGTCATACTTGATATAGAACAACAAATGTTGTCATACTCATATGACCGCTTAAACCGCTCACAAATATTTATGAGTACGGGCACATGTAAAATTGTAAATGAGTATGCACATTTTCGTCAATTAATCCGCATGGGCTTGTGTAAACATAAATGAGTGACCTTATAGTCATTAATTCACCACCAGCGCCAGCAAATACCTCCAACTCATATAGAATCACAAAGTTTTTATAATGTTTCTTTACTTAATAATTTTATTTTAAATGGGTACCCAAACCCATTTATGCCCCATTCATTTATACAAGTGTTATTAATTGGGTGATAACCGGCCGATCCCCAACACTCAAATGTCAACCGCAAAAGTCCTTTATATTTTTATTTAACTGGTAAAAGATACTTTTGGAGTGAAATGCTGAATATACCCTTATTGATATTGGATTTGGAGCGCTGCATCAAAAATCAAGTTTGTGCAGCGGGATTTAATTTTCTATTCTAATTCCAAATAGTGCATGGCAAATCCAAAATTGTGCATCAGGATTTTCTTCATTGGTAATCCAGTTTGTGCATCGAAAAATAACAATTTTACATTGGATTTACTTTGTATTCTGATTTCAAATTGTGCATCGGGATTTTTTCATGGATAATCAAGTTTGTGCATTAAAAAAAAATTATGCATCGCGATTTACCTTTGTATTTTACTTCCAAATTCATGCATTGCAATTCCAAATAGTTACCTCGTGTATCCAAATCGATGCATCGTGATTCTAAATCAACGCATCACAATTCATAAGAAACTTTTTTACAAGAACCTTGTTGTGGTCCTCTCTCTCACACAATTATAAATAAATAAATAAATATATACATACATACATATATATATATATATATATATATATATATATATAATTGTGTGGGTGTGTGTGTTTGTGGGATTGTTTAGCATTTCTTCGCAATCTGTATTTGGTTTCTGGAACTGTCTTCCTGTCGATTAAGAGAGTCAATCAAGACTATATATGAGAAGAAGAAGAAGTCTCCTTATCCCTTCTTCTCTCGGTTGCTTCGATGATAGGTACCTTAATCTTCCTATTCAAAAGATTCCCGTCGGGGACTTCTTACGTCAATAAAAAGAAGGAATGAGATTGGATTATCTTCCAAAATTGGACCCAACAAATTCAAGAAAGGTCTTTCTAAATCAGGGTTGAGCAAACTAGGTGAAATGAATTAATGGAAGAGGTTGAAAGCAGTAGGTCGGTTAGCTATGCTGTCTATTTTAGGAACAATTTAATGAAATATACTTTAGAATTTTTTTTTAAAGTACTAAACAGGTTGAAAATTAAGTAAAGAACATCGACCTGCAATTTATCCTTAATAATTAGGCCTTCACTAACATGGCTATTTGAGCCCGCAGCCCAAGTGAGGGCCGCTCATACCCGTCTCTCTCTTTGCCGCTTCTAATTTTGGCCTATAAACAAATAGTCAAATACCCATTTGTTCCTTTCTTTCTTAACTAGTTATTTAGCCTGTGCTCCGCACGGGTACAATGTGAGATCTATATATTTTTTGTAATAATAATATAACTTTTGGACATTATAATTAGATTGTTAATCTCTTTCATGGTTATATTTTTTTCCCTATTGTTACTAATATTAAACGATTTTTTTTACTTAAATACTTTTAAAATTAATATATGTTTCTAGATAACGTGAGATACATATTTTATATTAATAATAATAATAAATTTTTTTGATCTAAAGACTTTTAAAATTAACATCTAACTTGATAATAATATTAGAAGTCATTTTGTTAAAAACTTTTAAAATCATAATTTATTTTTAAAAAATGTGAGATACTTATTTTATATTTTTATTGGTAATGAAAGTTTAAGTCTTTTATCTAAAGACTTTTAAAACCAACACCACATTTTCTATTAGTAATAATAGTAGTAGATAAAAGACTTTTTAACCAACATCCTTTTCTAAATAATGTGGATACATATTTTCTATTGGTAATAACAAAAGATATCTTTATCTAATAACTTTTATAACCAATACTTATTTCTAAATAATATGAGATACATTTCTTTATAACCAATTTTAGATACATTTCTTTGTAACCTATGTGAGATACATCATATAAAAACTTTTTAAACCAATATCACTTTTATAACCAATGTGAAATAATTCTCTTCTATTGTTAATAATGGTAGACTTTTACGATCAACATCATTCTCTAATCAATGTGTAATACATATCCTCATTTGGTAATAATAGTAGAAATCTTTTATTTTAAAATTTTATAGCCAACATCTCTTCCTAAATAATGTGGGATACATCTCTTCTATTATATTGATGATAAAAGTAAAAGTTTTTTATCTAAAGACTTTTAAAACCAACATCATTTTTTAACAAATGTAACATATCTCTTCTATTAGTAATAATAATAAAAGTCTTTTATCTAAAATTAAAACCATCACTTTCTAACCAATGTAAGATATACATATTCTATTGATAATAATGGTAGAAATCTTATATCTAAAAACTTTAAAAACAAACATTATCATCTACCAAATGTATGATACATTTATTCTATTGATAATAATAGTAGAATATTTTGTAATCAATGTGAGATACATGCATCTATTCTATTTGTAACAAAAAGTTTTTAATCTAAAAAAAATTAAACCAACACTTATTTTTAAACAATGTGAGATACATATCTTTTATTGGTAATAAGAGTAAAAGTCTTTACTATAGAACTTTTAAAACTAACATTTTTTTTCTAAACAATGTAAGATACACATTTTTCATATTCTAACAATGTGAGATACTTCTTTTCTATTTCTATTGGTAATAAAAGTTTAAGATTTTTATCTAAAGACTTTTAAAACAAACATCTCTTTCTAACCATGTGGTATACATCTTTTCTATTGGTAATAATAGTATTTTTAAAACCAACATTAATTTCTACCAAATGTGAGATACATTCTTCTATAGTAATAATAATAGTCTTTTATATAAAAACTTTTGAAATCAATATCTCTTTCTAAACAATGTGTGATGCATCTCTTCTGTTGGTTATAACATACAAATAATAAAAGTAGTAGTATTTTATCAAAATAGTTTTGAAACCAACATCTCTTTGTAAACAATGTGTGATGCATCTCTTGTATTGATAATAACATAAAAATTCTTTTATCTATGAATTTTATAACCAATATATGTTTCTAAATAATGTGGATCTCTTTGTAACCAATACGATGTACATTATCTAAAAATATTTTAAACTAATATCAATTTCCTAACCAATGTGAAATACATATTTTTTTATTGGTATTAAGTCGTTTATAAAAAGACTTTTAATACTGTGAGTGCCCTGGAATCTCCCGGACCCCGCGCTCCCTTTTCTAGGGGATCGCGACATGCGGATAGGACATCACTCTTCTCATTCAATCCTCCCTTGTCTAGGGGAAGACGGAATTAAAAGTGCGAGAAGAATGTTGTTGAAAAGCGCGTTGAATACGCCTCGGGTTCATAGTAGATCACCATGAGTGCTATGGGTTTTTTGTATCAAGTCATCCCTTGTTTAGGGGATAACAGGATGTAGGAAATGCATCACCCTTTCATTCTCATTTTCCCTTGTCTAGGGGAAACGGAAAAGTGCAAAAAAGGATGTTGCGAGAGCTCGTTGGAATACGCTCGGCCCCACGGTGATTCTCAAGATATTATATAGAGTCGCCACTGTGAGAGCTTTGGGCTTTCTGTATCAAGTTATCCCTTGATTAGGGGATAACATGATGCAAAAATGCATCACCCTTTCATTCTCATCTTCCCTTGTTTAAGGAAAAACGAAAAAGTGTAAGAAAGGATGTTGCGGGCCTCACTGTGGGCTCAGAATGTCGTAACAGAGTCGCCATCTTTATTTTAAGGAGAAACAAAGAAAAACAAAAAATAACCAGAATTTTTTTTAAAAAAGGTTCGGAGGCTAAGTTACGAGGTGGAAAGGTGTTAAGCACCCAGCTCGCCCTTTCGGTCTCAAAAATAGTTTTTGGCTAAAATATGTTTTTATTATATTTTTCCAGCAAATAAAATAAAGCATTTAAACAAATATATCTGTATCTACATTATTTACAGACTCGCAGCCGCCTCCTTCCAGAAATTACTAATACATTTAGAAATATTTGGCCATAATAATGGCTCTTTTTGGTGCTATTTTCTATAGAAATCCGAGCAGCACAACTGCTTATATTTTTACATTGGTCCAGATGAAAAGTAGCACTTTCTTAATAAAAACCCTTTTTAAGGCTTCCCTTTAACAAGGTAGGATATGATTGCTCTGTCCTTCCGGGAGAGGGAGTATTTTTTTGCTGTTGTGTGGAGATTCGAGCAGAGTAACTGCTTTCGAAGGTTGCTTTTTGGCACCAAGAACCGGGCGGAGCAACTGCTTACGTTTTTGCTGTTGTTTACTTGATGTTGGCGAAAATCAAGCAGAGCAACTGCTTGCTTCTGGCGGATTTGGCCTCTAGATTCGGGAATGACAATTGCTCTTTTCAGGATTTTTGGACCAGAGGAATAGGGTGGAAACCTAGCTGGAAGGCTAAGGCTCACTTTGACTGGTTGGTTTTGAGTTTGGAGGAGATTTGACAGAGCTTCGAGGCTTATAGGAGGAGGGGTACTCTCTCTCTCGATCACTGCATAAAAAGAACACGGTCTCTTTTAACTGCGTGAACTGTGTGCGATGTGAAGTGTTGTCTTCTTTTTTCACTGCCGAGAGCCTTTATTTATAGGCTCAAGGAGGGACTCCTTCGTCATTAAATTTTCTTCTTTGTGCTTCATCGGCTTGTACCGCGCGCTTGAGAGATTGTACTAATTCTCAAATCGTAAACACTATTTGAGCATCTGGGCACCGACCCCCTAAGATTAGGGCGTCGCGCCTGCTTCTTGGGTAGGCGGCTCCTGGTTTGCTTTTTAGCCTCCTTTTTGACACTTTGGCCTCTCCATTTCACTGTTTTATGCATCCTGCTTTGTCTTTTGCATATTTAAACCCTGTAACTTGACGTTTTTTAAGTTTTAACAGGTCTTAATATCACATGTCATGTCACATACCAAGGGTACGAAATTGGGGTGTCTACAGAGCCCCTCAACGATGGAGTCTACGGGTAACCCGCAACTTACTGAGTAGACGAACATCGTTGATAAGAAATAGACTCCCTAATTTCATGGAAATTATAATGGGGAGTGGTGCAATAGGTAGCAGTTATAATGCAATAGTTTGTAATGCATGTCAAATCTCACATATCATAGACATATTTAGTCGATTATAGCAGGTTATCGTAGTTTTTAAGCAGATATGCAATAAAATGCTCTGATAGTTGCACCTACCGAAATAGGCTGCCCACGTATCCCTTAATAAAAGGAATCAGACCAAAGGTAGTTCGGCCCTAAGATGAAACAAATGTGTTGTGATGGTCGTGCCTACCAAAATAGGTTGCCTACGTATCCTTATAAAAGGAATTAGATCAAATGTAGTTCGGCTCGATGCAAGCAAACAACGTTAACCAAGATCAAACATCGCATCCCCAAAGGGTCGGACCCTTCGCTGAACACGATGGTGGAACACATCATCATAAAACATTGTATCCTTAGAGTAGTTACCCTTCGTTGAATACAATGGTGGAACCGATCCTTTCCCAATGACCCGGCGTGCACCCCTTCTGGGAAAGATCCAACAACCATGTGGAATACATCATCATAAAACATTATATTCTCAGGGTAGGACCCTTCGTCAAATACAATGGTGGGACACAAATTCAAAGTTGATCATTCATCTCGGAGTTACGCCCCGCGAGGAGATGATGTTATGCTACTCCTAAAAAGCAGGAAAACATCGCATCCTTATGGAAAGGCACCCGTTGTTGAATGCGATGGTGGAACACATCATAATGACACTGCATTCTCAGGGAGAGGCACCCTTCGTTGAATGCAATGGTGGGATCAAGATTCATGCAGGTAAAATATGAATACTTTACCTTTCCTTACCTTTTCATGTTGTTATTCATTGCTTTTGCTTTCTTTGCTTCCGAGTTTCTAACCCTTGCTGGAGATTTTCTTTTGATGCTGCATTTCTGACTCTTGCTGCATTTCTTTTTCTTCAACTTTTTTTTTCTCTCGCTTGCTTGTTCTTTCTTTGCTCTATTTTTCCTTCTTCTTTTTTTCGTTTTTTTTACTGCTCCCTTTTTTTTTATTGCCTGTTTTTTTCTTTTTTCTTTTTAGCTGTAACTTTTCTCTGCTGGGGATTTTACCTTTTCCTGTTGCATTCTTCTTCCACCGTTGCTTTCCTGATCTTTTTGTTGCTAACCTGTTGGAGATATGAGCTTTCTTTTGATTTCTGATGGATGGCCGTCAATTTTTGTTAACAAAACTAACTTTGTTAACTTTCCGTTAAGCTTTCAGGGTCATTTTGCAACTTTGGCAACTTGAGGACTTAAGTGCTGAACTTGATCCTTGGAGGGGGAAAGTGAAAATTTTCTTTTTCTTTCTTCATTTACGGGAAGAAAGCAGAAGACAGTAGCAGCAGCCATTTCTTTCTTTATTCTTCTCCGTTCTTCCTTCTGTCTCCACTACCGACGTTCATTATTTATTCATTTATTCATTTCTTCTCTTTTTCTCACTTTTCTTCCACCAAATTGTGTGTTTTGCTAAATAGATGACATCTTCTTCAAGATATCGGAAAGGGAAGGCACCGATGTACCCGGATTCGGGCAAAGAAAGGAAGGAACTTCCTCCTTCGGTCCTTAATTATGTCAGATATTTCTATTCAAATGATGATTGGGGCAATCTCCTTCGTGATTGGAACACACACGTGTCAAATCTTCTGACTCCCGCAGTAAGTTTCTTTTTTCATAAACTCATTTGATCGATTTCTTCAGATCTGCTTAGTTTCTTTGTTGTTTTGGACTTTTTGAGTATACATGTTCTTGCTTATGACGTTTATGAAATGACGAGTATACTATTAATGTGAAATTGGATTAACGTTGCATCGCAATTTCAATTTTTGCAACAAGAATCTAGTTTGTGCATCGCAAATCTAAAATTGTGCATCGAGATTTTCTGTATGGGTAATCCAGTTTGTGCATAGCAAAATCAAAATTGTGTATCGAAATTTAATTTTGTATTCTAATTCCTAATTGTGAATCGCCAATTCCAAATTGTGCATCGAGATTTTAGGCATGGTTAATCCAGTTTGTGCATTGCAAAATCAAAATTGTGTATCAGGATTTACGTTGGTATTCTAATTCCAAATTTTGTATTGCAAATCCAAAATTGTGCATTGTGGTTATCTTCATGGATAATCCAACTTGTTAATCGCAATTTCAAAATTGTGCATCGTGATCCAAAATTGAAGCATCGCAATTTTAAAAAGGTGTTCAAGAACAAACAAGTTCCTATTCAGGCATTTCATCGAACAGTTCACATGCAAACTAACACACACATACACACACACACACCAGTGAATTTATTTTGAATCACACACACAAACATAATGAAGAAAACTAAAAAGAAGAAGAATGTAAAACACTTAAGAAAGTTAATGCCCGACCAAAGGAAGAGGAGGTACCCTTGTCTCTAATATATAATGAGTTAATGTCTTAATGATTGATTGCTAGCAGTAAGAATCTCTGATGCAGTTAAGCCGGGAAGCTACGGAGGAGAGGGTTAGAATATGATTAAGCTAAGCATTGCCTATCAAAGGATATCTTCTTTTCATATCACTCTCACGGGCTCTCATTGTATCATATTGCTAAAATACATGAGAATACGGTCGAGGATGCCATAACTCAGTCCCTTGTTGAAGCGACCATGAACAAATGATTTCTGATGTTTTGATAATACCCTCGGCAGCTAGAGATGCACAAACGTGCCATGTTCACGGTTAGAACCGTAGAACCGACCCAACCTTAAACTACAAAACAGATGAAACCGCACAAGCCGCTGAACCTGAACTAGCGGTTCACCGATTTGGTTCAGGTTATAAAAAACAAAATTTGTGAACCGGTGGTTCTGAACCGTCAAACCGTGAATCACATGAACCGTGAACCACCTTCAACCGGCAGTTCAAACATTATGATTTTTTTAAAAAATGAAAAAATGATCTAGGCCATTGATTGGCGATGATCAGGTGGAGGCTGCTTCACCCAGAGATACAAACGGTCACATGACCCTTTTTTGAGCAAAACATTTTTAAAAAAATGTTTTTTTTTTCACCACTTCCCAATCTATAAATAGCATACACTTTCTCTTCAAATTTTTTCCTTAATTCATCTCTCAGGCCAGTCTCTTCCTGTTTCAGCCATCTTTCTGATGATGTTTTCTAATGTTTTGTTAACTGTTTTGATAGCTCCATTTGCATGTGGTCGGTATGGGAATGACTTGTATCGCTGCACTTTAAATTCATCAAGTAGTCGATTTACTTCTCCCTCGATATGTGTACCATTATCGGAGATCATTTCAAAAGGCACTCTGTAACAACATATGATAATTGTCCTGATGAATTCAACCACTTTCTTGGCATTCAATACTTTGCTAGAAGCAGCTTCTATCCATTTTGTAAAGTAGTCGACTGTTACTAAAACATATTTATGGTCATTTGATCCTTTCGGGTGAACTTGACATATGACGTCAATTCCCCAAGTTAAGAAGGATCAGGGAGTTGCGTTGTTTAATATATGTGGGGGAACGTGTTATAGATTGGTGAAGCGTTGACATTTGTCGCATTTGTTTCAATTTATTTGTAAGTTTACTTATTAATTTTTATTAAACAATATAATTTTCATTAATTACGTTTTTATTATTTATAATATTATTAAACACTACTCTCTCCGTCTCTAAATTATCATCTTGGTGGACTTGACACACGGTTTAAGAAAACACATTCGATTATATTATTAATATTAGTTTGATGTGTAGTTTACTTTAAAGCACGTGTATGAGACTCATAATTAAAGTAAGATGAAAAAGTAAGGGTAAAGTGTTAAAAGTGTTGCCCTAAAAGAAAAGTTTCAAACAAGACAATTATTTTGGGACAGACGAAAAAGGAAAGCAGGACAATAATTTGGGGACGGAGGGAGTATTATTTTACTTATTACTCCTCTGTTCCTAAATTATCGTCATCATTTCCTTTTTCATCTGTCTTAAAATAATTGTCCAGTTTGAAACTTACTTTTTTATAACATCAATTTTACCACTTTACCCTTACTTTTTCACTCTACTTTAATTATGGGCAAATATGCATGAGCTTTAAAGGAAACTACACATTAAACCAATATAAATAATCAAGTCAATTGTTTTTTCTTAAACTATGCGCCGGGTCAACTAGGACGATTATTTAGGGACGGAAGGAGTAGTTATTAACTTTAATATTAAATTACATTAATAATTAATAATTGTGTTTTACTATTGTACTTACTAGTACTATTATATTACTATTTGTGAAATTTTAAAACTAATCTTGAAAAAAATTAACGATGCTACCGAATAGTTATCCGGTTTTTATTATTCTACTTTCATATTAGTTTTAGAAAATTGTGCTAAAATTAGTTCTAATTCAAACATTTTAAAGATTGTTCAATTTTAAGTGAACGTATTGCTAGTATGAGAGTAAAATAACTAAAATATTTTTTGCACATTCCACAATTATTTTTAGTAGCTAAACTATTAGATCCTAACAGCTACGACAAGAAGGTTTAGAAACAAAGCTAAAAATACAAGGAAGCGGAGCGGTTGAAAATTTACTAAAGTGGATCGACTTGTAATTATTTCTATAATATTTGGTGATAATCGGATCGGTCCACTTTACACAATATTTAACCTCAAAAGTCTTATTTCTTTTAATTTAACCGGTAAAAGGTATTTTTAGAGCACAAAGACGAGTATACCCTTAATAAAATTGGATTAGACCCGCTGTATCGATAATCTAATTTGTGCACCGGAAAACCAATTTGTGCATTGGAAAATAAAAATTGTATATCGAGATTTCCTTATGTATTCTAATTCCAAATTGTCTCGTAAATCCAAAATTGTGCATTAGAATTTTTTGCATAAGGGGTCCAGTTGGTGCATCATGAATTCAAAATTTTGCATCGGAATTTTCTTTTGTATTCTAATTCTAAAATGTGCATCGCAAATTCAAACTTATGTATCAAAATTTTCTACATGAGGTGTCTAGTGGGTGCATTGCAAATCCAAATTATGCATCGCAAATAATTGTGTACCATGGCAATGTAACGAGGCTCAAAATCGATGCATCCCGGTTACAAATCCGTGCATATGGGAAAAGAGATAGAATCATATTACACAAACACAAATCCTTCTCCTTCATCTTAATATATCTTCCTTCCTCCTCTACAGAATTCGAACGAAGTGTGTGGGGTTTGAGAGCGGTGAAACATACCATCAAAGTTTATTTCCTTCTTTGATTACTCAAAACTCTATCTCTAAGAAGCTACCGATTGCTTTCATTTCAAACTCCCTTAAGGGTCGTTTGGATGTATTGATTTTGAATTTAATAAATAGTTAAATTCTATAGAATTTAAATAACTTAAAATTTGCTTTCAAAATCATAACATTTTCATTGTTTGGATAATGTGTGAAATTCAATTGTAATTCATAAATTCTACATTATACTTAAAACAAAAGTTCAATATTATGTTAAGTATCTAGTTTAGTTTAGTTTAATGGTATATGGTTGTTAGTCATTATGCATTACAAGGGTTCAAACCTTGCTAACAACAAAAGTATAATTTTTTTACATTTTACAAAATAAATAGCATATGGTAGTGGTGGTTAACGACGACGGTGGGTGGTAGCCGGCAGAGGTAGTTGGAAGCGGCGGTTTCCAGAGGTGGCAGCAGTGGCAGGATTGACCGAAGGCAGCAGCGGTGGTGGTTATGACCGGAGGCAGTTGCGGGGGGTGGTCGGCGATGGTTAAAGGTGTTGGCGGCGACAGGAGGTGACACAAGTGGTGATGGTTGAAAGTTGTTTTGGTGATGGTAAAAGGAAAGTAATTTGTTGTTATGCAATAATTGATCAAAAATTAAAATTAAAATTATTAGGATTTAAGATGGAATTAGTTTTACGGAATTGATAAATTTAAAATTCCAACACAATTCCAATTCCAAATTTTAGTTATGTTCCCAAATAATAGAATTAGTTTTGAATGCCTCAATTTCAATTCCAAGCTATAGAATTAGGGTATCCAAACATACCCTAAATTCATATCTCCATGTTTCGTCTTCAAACTGGGTATCTATCTATGTGTGTGTGTGTGTATCTTTTGCCTGCCCTTGTAATTCGTGGCTGAAAAGTAAAAGCTACTAGATCTGTTTGGCCAAGCTAGGTTCGATCATACTCAACAAAGAATTCTTATGATTCTATATGATTTCATAATTGGGTTAATGTTTGCTTGCATTTTTTGCTAGAAATGATAAGAGGAATAAGAGGGAGGGAGAGGTACGTGTGCCATTTTAGGAAGAAATTTACAAAAATAGACTTGCAAAGTGATTGAAATCTTGAAAAGTGGATCGACTTGCAATTTATCATATAATATTTATTTAACTTCAAAAATGTATGTACATATGACCATAAGAAAGGGTAAAATAATGAAAATGTTTTCCTAAATAAGAAAGTTTAAAAACAAGATAATTATTTTAAATCAACCGAAAAATAAAAATAAACAATTATTTAGAAACGAAGAAAATATATATTTTACCAATATTAATAATCAAATGAATATTTCTTTTCTTAATTCATGTACCAAATCAAACGAACAATATAATACTTTCACTTTCAAACAAACTTTTTTGAGAAAGTCTCTCATAGTGGGACGAACATAGTACATATTCCCAATGTTTTGGGAGAAATTCGGGTTTGTCCCCTCAGGATAATTTTCATCCGTTTTACGCTTCTATATTTTTTTGTAACATGAAAACGACACGCCATGCATCATGATGCTCAAAATCATGCATTTCAATGCCAAAATAAGACATTTTTATGCATCGCTATGCATGATGAGCCTTTTTTCGATTACGAAAAAATATAGAGGTATAAGGATATTGAAAACTTTGAAAAGGACTGACCTGCAATTTTTTCCTAATATATTCTTGCCTCTTTGGGCCAAATCATAGCTTTATCCCCAATATACTTTTCCCCCTTTGGGTCAGATCCAATACTTGCATTCACTAACAATTGTATACTACATTTTCCATTTGTAACATGGTTCAGATTCAAAACCAAAGTTGGCAAATGATATTACGAGGTGGATCTTGTGGTTTTCCTACGAGATTTAGTGTAAGAGCTGTTGGATAATTAAGTTGGTGATAATGTAGAATGTATATGTCATTACTTAGGACATGACAAATTTCATCCGTCAGTATAGAGATCTAAAATAAATTTGATTTGACCGCATAAATACTAAAGTTTATAAGAATACCACAAATTCGAGCTCGTAATATCATACCTCAAACAAGTTTACCGAAAATTATAAATGCCAAAGAAGGGCATCAACACTGACCCAATCCATAGTTTCCCATCTCTCTCCTCCACTTCACTAATAAACTTCAGTTTTGTTCCTTCACGATCTTCTAAGACCTCCACTACTTCTCCTTCTTCACTTAACTTAATTGCCACTGCATGAGCCTTGCCTCCTACTAAAATATAGTGCAGTCGTTTGAAGCTAAGCGGCAGCTTTAGCAATGTGTTCCCAGCCCACGGATAAGAAATGAGCCATTTAGAAAGAATTCCTCTTTTTGCATGCAAAGCCACCCAAAACTCACCATTTGAATTCCTTCTAATGTTGTCTGGAAATCCAGGAAGCTCAGCAAAAGTATCATACTTTCCTGCATTTGGACCCTGAAGCCAGAGCCTGATGATCCTGCAAGTGGTGGTTTCGGCTACCAGTACGAATGAACGGTCCTTGCTTAGAGCCACACCATTGGCAAAAGCAAGGCCTCTTAGTATAATTGTTACTTCTTTGCTTGATATATCAAATTTCATCAGCCTTCCAGTCTTCTCCACAGTTAGAACTGACGAGATGAATTGTCTACACAAGTAGAAATATTTTAAACTTAATAAACTAACATGAAGAAATTTGGAAACTCAGGCAAATAGATTTTTGCTTCCTGAGCTAAGGAAATTTGGATAGTGAAATGTTTTGTCACTCCATCGTAAAAAATTATCAGTATGTTAGGCTCAGATGAAACTATTTTTCGCTTCCTAACATGGATTCCTTTTCATGTTCATTTCTTCCTAGACCATATACATGATCCCAACATAGCATAAAGGTATTGGAGTTATATTTAAATTACCTTCTATGGAATCTTGTGCTTGTATCTGTGAAGTAAATCACATCTTCATGCTCATCAATGTCCATATCATTTGTGAAGATTAAGGGGCGGCCTTCAATTTCTGTAACTAATGGAGTAGCCAATCCACCAGTTGGCCCCACTACTTGAAGACCAAAGTACGCATCAGCAATATACAGATCTCCAGTTTTCTTGTCGAATTTTAGTCCTAATGGTCTTCCACACACATGCTCCATTTCAGGTGCAAATGGACGTACACACTCCTTCCTTGTAAAAACACATCAATGATTCAGTAAGAAGTGTAACTGTAACTACAAGAGTCAGTATGGAAAAAAGAAGAAAAAAGACCGCAGTGTAGGCATTGCGTTGAATATGTTAGTTAAATCGATCCATATCATATCCGATCCATCCATTAAATGATCAAGAAATTTTTATCCATCTCCAATGTAACTAAAAACATTTATGCATAACCCATTTTGACATTTCAACCTTATTGGTTCAAGAAGTACATATAAACTCACTAATCTACAATCAACTTTCTGCCCTCTAATTACTGCCACTGCCACCACGTGGATTGCTTCGCCCCTGCCTCTTCCACCACCGCTTCACTTTGATCATTTGTTTTTCATACTCAACACAACTCAGCCTTTGTCCCAAGTACTTAGGGTCAGCTACAAGAATCCTTCTTCGCCATTCTCTTTATACTAACAGGAAACTGATATGTTTACAAATTTTAAATGTTGTTCCTTTACATAAAATTTACTCTCTCTTACATTCCTATCCCAAAGAAAATAATCGTACTTTCCTTCTCTAACTGTCCCCAAAAAAAATCTCGTTTCAAAAATTTAAGCTACGAATCTCAATCATTTTTAAATTTTTCCGTTCATTCGAAAAACATGGTGTTTATCTAACATGTCATAAAAACTAAATACTCTATATGTTCTTAAAAAAGAGTCTTGTTTGAAACAGAGCACATAGATTAAAAAAATGAAGCGACTATTACAAATATTAGAACGTTGTATAATTTCTAAAAGTGCCCATGTGATGGTGGGGGCATCAAGTAAATTAGCAATCAAATCAAGGCTAAAATCGTAAAATTGACATTACAAAAAGGAAAGATTAGAAAGTTGATTTATTTTTAAGGGAACAAACTAAAAAAGAAAGATAGACTCATTTTCAGTAGCGGAGAGAGTATATAATTTTAGTACTCACTGTCCCGACTTGAGCATCTTTCTTTAAAAAAAATTGTCCTGAAATAAATTACCCTTTTTCTATGAAGTCACTATATTCACCTTTGCTATCTATCATGCCCCTATGAGCCGATGTACATATGCGATAAGAGTATGGACACTAGGGACATTTATGTATATGACCTCACGCCAAAATGATGATCTTACCATGGTTACACGTGTGTATATATAGGAAAGAATAGTAAAGAAGGGTGGTGAAATGGAGGATACCTAGCAGGTGTACCTCGCCTTGAAAACGCAACAAGGAAACAACACATTGAGACGGAGCCGAGGAGTTATCTGGGCTCAAAACCCTCCGGTGTGAGAGTATGTACCCACTAACAAGCACTCACAAATGGTCGATGACCTAAGAGTAGATCGTGGAGGCCATGCTAGTGGAATGCTCAACACAGAATAAAAAGAGAGAAAAGGGAACTTAGGGAGAAAGGGACTGGTCAGTGTGAAGAGTGTCTACAGAGAGAGAGAGAGGACTCACTAAACCAAGGTATTTATAGCTCAAAGTGGGAAACAAGGTTGCAACTGATCAGCTACGTGGAGCAATGGGAACTCGTCCATACACCAGAACCCCACCTCCCGTACACCAGGACCACTAGAGAGGAAAGGGATTAGGTTGTGCATGTGACAATCAGGTGAGCAATCGGGGAGCGTTGATTGCCAATTTTACTTGTTGTCCTCAATAGCTCGCACGTCGCAGGGGATACACCTCTCGTAGTAGCCAACTTGATGGCACTTAGGTGAGGTCGGCCACATAGGTCAACCACGTGGGCAAGTTGGTTCCTAGTCGGTGCTTCCATGGCAAGGCTTGTGTGATATCCCAATCCCACATCGGGTAGATGTGGGACTTGTGTGTGATTTATAAGGTAGTCATGCGCTACTACTAGGCACCAAGGTCATCCATAGACTTTTGGCCCGGCTTGTGGTGGGCCTGATGACCCAAGATGTCGCGTGCTCGTGGGCCGGTATGTGGGCTACGTGTAACGGACCAGAATTTCGGGCTCTGGGCATTACTACATCGTTAGCAGAAAGTGGGCCCTAGGAATATTCCAAAAGATTCCCTAGGTGATGTGATCTCGAGCACACTAAAGTTGATTCCATGAGTGGAAGGGGCTATGTACATAGTTATTAAAGGCGGAAGGCAAGAGCTCAATTTTTGGGGTGAGAAGCGGGCGACCGAAAGGCGAGCAAGGCAAAAAAATTTAATAAATATAAATGGCTATGTACATAGTTATTAAAAGCGGAAGGCGAGAGCTCAATTTTTGGGGCGAGAAGCGCGCGATCGAAAGGCAAGCAAGGCGAAAATTTTAAATAAATATATATGTGTGTATATGTTTTAAGGAACGAAATTCTAAAGCATGTATAAATGAGAAAATATATGAAATTAAGTTCACATACAACAAGTCAAAAAAAGAATCAAAGATAGATAATGTGCTTGTTTTCAGCCTAGGAGAAATAGAAAAAATAAAATAAAAATTGATAAACATGAAATAAAAAATAGAGTCTATTTTTATTTTCATGGTTGGGATGAAAATTTATTATAATTCTTATTAAAATACAAAATAACACTCTTAATACTAAAAAATAACACATTTAATACTAAAAGGATTTTATTTTTCTACAGCAGGAAATATACATAGATGCAAGTAAAAATGTTTTTAATTACAGAGTATCACAAACTATTGTACAAATAGAAAAAAATTGTAAATAACAGGTTATCTAAAATAAATAAGTTATAAGGCGATGCATAAGTGTAATATTTAAAAACAAAACATAGTATCCCAAGGACCCAAGCAGTCAGTGAAGCACAAAAGAAGCTGTTGTAACCCAAAAAAAAGAAGAAAGAGACGTTGTGAAGACGATTGCGATCTAAACAAAAAAAATCAACTTCAGATATAACATCTGTAAGTGCCGGCGACCTGTTCTGTCCACTCCAGCGAGATTTTCCGCCACCGGCGCCGGCGAGATCCGGCGATGAACATAGTTGTCAAAGGCGAGTGCCTTTGGTGCCCGAGGCGAGAGGCGAGGGTGTAGAGCCTCGTGTGTCCTAGGCGAGGCGATGTTCAAAAGGCGCTGAAAAGGCGACGCCTTTGGCGCCTTTTGGAAAGTCGTGAGGCGTTAAAAGATTGTGAAAGTCGCTCACTTACGTTTTTTTCTTCTTTTTTTTAATTCGGATACACCGGACGAGGGTAGCCGGGAAATTTCAATTCCAGATCTAGCCTCCGATCTTCACTTTTGATCCAATCTAAGCCGGATCTGCTATCATCGTGACTAGGCGAACAGATCCGTACCTTCGCCGTCGCCGGAGGTCGCCGGAATTGGAGTCACACGCCCCATGCGCCGGCATCGGAATTTTTTACCGGACGTCCACAGACTTGTTTGCCGGTGACTATACATGTTAGTCTCTAGAATGTTAATTTGCTTGGTTTTTGGTTCTCTAACATTGGCTTTAAATGGCAGTTTCAAACTATTTTTGGTCTAATACAACAACATCTATTTCAAACACAAATTGGCTTCATAATTTCACAATAATCAAGTTGTTTAATTAATAGTCATAATATATTTATTATCAGATTAAATCAATTCAAATTAGTTTTCTTTTGTTTTAACTCAATATTTTTAGTGATTTCTTAGGATGAAGTGGGTTGTCTTGTTAGGTTTTGGTAGGATCTTTGTAAACAACAAAAATTCTTATTCCTTTCATACAAGGGCTACATTGGCGACTCGAAAAATCCCAGGATGTCGTCAGGTCACCTGCCAGTTTAAACAGTCCACTGAAACTTTTTCCCGCCTTAAAACAGTTCATTCCTGCACTTCTCAGTCCTACTAAAACCTCTATCCCTAGTGCTGTGTTCTCAGAAGTTTGAAGTGTAGAAGGTGAAGATACTGCAATTCAGTAACTTGGTGCCGCGACAAGCTCTTTGGAGCCGCACCTACTAGGGCTAATGCGGTCCCTTTTTTAAAATTATCTTATTTTGAGTTTTAATTGCTTTGTTATTTCTTTTTTCTTTAGTATTCTGTTCTTTATTGTTTTATTGTTTGTAGCCTATTTAAAGGCATCTTTAACATTGTTTTAGGGTTAAATGCACACCATTAATCCCTGTACTATGCAAAAGTCCGGTAGCAGTCCCTCTACAACGCAAGTGCACGCCACGGACCAAAGATCATCGGTAGTCTCTAGCCTTAACTCTGTTAACTAAAGTGCCGTTAAGTGAGCATGTGCTAACTCACGTGCACAAACAAGAAGGCAAATGAGTCCTTTCCAATCCTGTTCGAAAGTTTCTAAACTTGAGGGACAATCCTGAAAATTTGAACTTAGAAGTACTACTAGAAAAAACCCAAATTTCAGGGGCCTACCTGTAACGTTTCTCCTTCTTCCCCAACCCAATGCATCCCCCATGGGTCGCCCCGACTTTTGTGGGGCCCATGACGAAAAAAAAGGCCCTTTATAAAAATTAAATTTACATCATTCAAGTCTTATATAAAAAAAAATAGAATGCTTATAGCAAGAATTGAACCTGGATTCTTTCACTCACTACAAATTACATGAACCAATTGGTCAACTATTTAATAATGAAGTGTAAGTACATTACAAATAATATATTTTTTATAGGTAATAAGTTTGCTGGCTAAAAATAGTTTACACCCACAAGATTTGAACCAGTAACCTTTAGAATAGGTAGCAAACATCTTGACCATTACCTAAAGGGAATCAATTGTCTACTTTTCTGATATTATATTATATATACTAAATATATAAAATAGTATCCAAAAATTTGGGGACCCCAAGCCGTCGCCCTCCAGACGCCCCTCAGGGCCAAGCTTGCCGCCATGTCCAGTACACCATTTCATATGGAATTGGAATGATTCTTCTGAGACTGGAAATAGAATGTCCAGAATCGACCAAAATGAGGGAGACTGCAGAGGAAAGCCCCTTTATTTTTAGTCCCACTACGACAAGCACTACAGAAAAAGAAAGGGAGCTAATTCTTCATAAGGAAGGGATGAGTACCCAGATCCAGAAGGCACCATTACTTGCTTTCCTTTGTCCTGTCTATATGCGTTATTCACAAAAGCATCTTCATCCAGTAGGGTAGAATAAGGCCGATGATGATCAGAGGAATTGCTCCCTCCGTACATACCTCTACCATTACCTGAGAATCAGTAGTACGCTGAAGAGGTCCAGGGCCAGCTCTTTCCTAGGGCGGCCTCTTCCACGCCTGGCTCTCATTCTTCATAGGTAGCCCTTGGTAGGTGGTTGGATTCAGGCGGACGCAGGGCCACGCCTATGCTACCCTCAACAGTCTTCTTCCCAAATGCCTCTCTTAACCAAGGTCATTGCCCAATTTTCCTCTTCGTCATCATCAGCCCCGTAATTGCCTTAAAGCTGTCGGTCCGGCAGTGTAATTTGGGAGGAGCAGAGGGAGAAATTGCAGAGCTTGAGCGAAGACATCATCTCTCACAGTCTCACTATGTGTGTGTCTGTGTTGTGAAACAGAGTTGGAGAGATTTTAGTGGGTAATGGTTGCAAGAGGTTTATCCTATTTTTGATTTTTGATTTTCGAGATCTAGGATTGTTTTTGGTTAAGTCCGGTTTTTGTTGGAAGTCCGCCATTGGTTTAGTAATAGTCAATTTTGAATTGCAAATACTTGCAGAGAAAAACTGGTGGAATGGGCATTGTTGTCGGAGAAGAAGGAATTGTAGACTGTCGGAGAGTCTGCCATTGACAATGGCCAACAGCCTTGAAATCGAACTCGTCGGAGTTCGCAACTCACTAGCGTGGAATGATGGCAGCCCCTTTATTTTGATGATGTTACCTACGGCCCCCAATTTTGATGATGTTACCCAAACTGACCCTTTCTTGAAAATGGAAAAGACTTCAAATTAAAGCACGTGAGTTGGCACATGCTCACTTAACAACACTTAACAAAGTTAGGACCAGGGACTACCGATGTGCAAAATTGGCAATCTTTGGTCTGTGGCATAAACTTACATTGTACACTAACAGATTTTTGCATAGTCCAGGGATCAATGGTGCATTTAACCCTAATAGGGCTAATGCGGACCGTTTTTGAAATTATCTTATTTTGAGTTCTAATTGCTTTGTTATTTCTTTTTTCTTTAGTATTTTGTTCCTTGTTGTTTTAGGGTTTATAGCCTATTAAAAGGCATCTTTAACATTGTTTTAAGTTTGTTGACTTTTTCTATCAAATTGATATTGGTATTTCTCTCAAAGTTCATGAGCGCGTTCTTGAGTGAATTTGTTTGGTGCTTCAATTGTGTGTCATTGTTACATCAATTCTAGACTTATCAATTGGTGATCCATCCCAAATATGATGTTCTTCACAATACCAAGGTTCACATCTTACTTTAAGCGTTGGCTCAATGTGTCATTCACCATTCAACTTTTCTAGGGCGATCTTGGGTGCGACGATATATCATCACTAGGGTCCCTCATTACGTTCAACAAAAATCCCTAACAAGTCAACTTCCTTAATTTTATCAAAAACCTAAAGGAGTTTTGGGACAGAGGGAGTACAATTCATGGAAATATTGGGGAGTAAAAGTACAAAACTAAAATGTTGAAATTCTCAAGTGAGACCACTTCTTTTTCTTTTCTTTTTTGGATTGGAGGGGGGAGAGGGAGTACAAAATAAATGAAATCCTAGTCATCTAAAGAGAGTCTATTTAAGATTGGTTTATATTCATAATTGACCCTATAATCTATGAAATGCTTAACCTATTAACATTTAATACCCACGTGGTTATAGGTACTACTAAGCATAATCATCAAGATTGCTTTGAGTCTTTTCACTACTAAATGATTAAAAATGGCATTTATGTCCTCTGGGAGAAATGCTTAACCTATTAATATTTAATACCCACGTGGTTATAGATACTTCTAAGCATAATCATCAAGATTGTTGTGAGTCTTTTCACTACTAAATGATTAAAAATGGCATTTATGTCCTGCGTGAGAAAGGCACTTCTTTTCCCTACCCTTCTCCCCACCAAAATAAGAATATGAAATTCAATTACCTATGTTCCTAAAACAATATCCCAATTTCATTTAAGAATTCTGCTAACAAATGTCATAGCTTCCATTAATAGAAATAGTTGCAATGAAAAACCATTCTTAATGCATTGTAATTGTAGGGGTTATGCCACGTCACTCTAGGTAATTGCCATGTAATTACCTAGGCTGAACCGGTTTTTGGAAACCTCTGGGTTTTTTGTTTGGTGGCTGAAGTCAAAAGAAAGTTCCACCCGTTGTATGCATGCTATACCACGCACGTGCAACCTGGTCACTAAGAGAGAATGAGCTAATTATGGTCCCCACTTACTCGACACTTGTCATATGATCATTTCATGGCGAATAGGACGATGACACTTTAGCAGGGGATATTGGAATATCCTTGGTCATCCCATATTCACTATAAATAGAGGTCAAAACCTCATTTCCATGGATTGAAAATCATTAATACAAAATCGTTTGATTGAAAACCTAGTGAGTACTAGAGAGAATTTTCTGCCATCGGCCTTTACCTTCTTTCTCTTCACCTTATCAATCTTAACTTTCACCCCGATCCTTTGCTCTTTGAGATTCTTTAGTAGCAACGAATCACGCCTAACACTTTACCCAACACACATCACACCCCTCGGGACACTCGCATATCACATTCTACGGTAATCAATCTCCAACGTAGAGGTAATGGTTCCTACTATAATAAATTGGTTTAATATATAATTTGGTCCCTGAATTAAACACTTTAAATTGATTTGGTTCAACCTTTTTAACACTTCCTATTTTGGTCATTAAACTCAAGTTTTGGCCTTCAATTAGACCCTTATCTCACGGCGGTTAACTTTTCCGTCAATTAAGTTTTGTGAAAAATATATTTTGATGGGTATTTACTTCTTTTTTGGGTAGAGAAAGTAATTAGATTTAACAAATTAAAAGTTAAAATTTAATAAATTAAAACTAAATACAAAAAATATAATAATTATTTTTATTCTCCCTTTCTTTTATATTTGCCTTCTTGCCCCTTCTCCCACACCAACTCAACGTATTTCTACAAGTGGAAGGTTAACCATCAATAAGCATTCCAACTTCAAGTCAAGAACTAGATCTTTCATCAAACCAAACCCACCTCAATATGAAATCTTTATAAGTTATAACCAATCGATACCAAACCCAAACAGAAGGAAATAAGCTCATGACCCACTCAAAAAAATCAAATCATCAAGACTCATATATGTTAGTAGTTGAATTGGGGGAGAATTCGACAATGCAATTAGGGAAGGGGGGGAGGTTTCCGCCATTATTGTGGAATGAGATAGCAGCTTTACACAATCATCCTTCAATTTTGGCATTGTCTTTCTCTTTCTCTCGACAGTAGCCGCAATTTTATGATTGGCTTGGACAGACATTGTTCTCATCTCGCCTTCCTCTCGGACTTGACTCCCTTAGCTACCAGGGCCCTCTTCAAACCCTTCCCAGAAGGACGAACGGAAAGATTCTCTGTGATATTGAAATGAAAGAAAAGGGTAGAGCTCGCCCCGAAGAAGATATACCTTTTCCTTATCTTTCTCAATCCCGAGGGCAAAAGACATAGCAGGCCTACCACAGTGAAGACTTCCTTGATTCCTTTGTGTGTGGAGAGAGAGAGAGGGGAGTGGGGGGTAGGTACGGTGATTGGAAGGGGTTTGCTTTCTTTTTTTCTTTTATTATATTTGACTTTGGGACACCAAATCCAACAATATTATTCACGTCTGCCATTGTCCTGCATCATCACCATTACTAAGGGTATAAAAGTATTTTTGTTCAAATTTTAACGTGAAAATTAACGGAAGTCACACGAGGGACTAACTGAAGGCCAAAACTTGAGTTTAAGGATCAAAATAGAAAGTGTGAAAGAGGTTGAACCAAATCAATTTAAAGTGTTTAATTAGGGACCAAATTATATATTAAACCTAATAAATTTCCTAATTGAAAAACTTTAAGAAGTTTTAAAAGGGAACTTGTTAGCAAGACTCTTGTAACAAAGTATTTGCTGTATCAAACTTCTGCTAGTAAATTTAGGAAACCATGATTAGTGCAAGCTTTGTTTTGAAAATGAGTCTTTGGTCTCAAAAGTCATGGAAAAATGACTGCAAATTCCAAAATCAACTTAAACAAAGAAACTATGCTTTTATTGCATAATCAAACAGTATGTAATCAAAACACAAAAAAAGGAATGAAACTACACATATATTAGTAGCTACCAAAATCAAAACAATCAAGAAAATAGCCTTGCTCACCGTTAATATTTTAAAAGATTTTGCTAACAATTGTCCTAATAAACCTTATTAAGGTTTTTTAAATGGAAACAAAGGCATTGAAAAACATACACAAAGCATTGAGAACATCCCGTGTAGCATTGGTATCTGTATTAAAGAAAAGCTAAACATGTGGCATAGGACAAGGTAGTGGCAAAGCCACATGTAGCATATGAGGGTTAATTGACCCCCTTTCGATTTGAGAAATTGCCATTTTACTATCCTTAGAAAAAATTGATTTTTGATCATTAAAAATGATAGTTTTAACAATTTTGACTCAAGGACCGTGCAAAATCTTGGGGAATATTCAGGGGACCCACTTACCACTTCCCACCGAGGACCATCGAGCTGACTAGTGGGGTAGCCGGCGTGGGGTGGCCGACCTTGCTCGACCTAACTGGGGTGCCACCGACCTCGAGAAGGCATCAAGGACCTCATCACGGGACTGACCCGTCCTTTGTGTCAATTGTGGTCGACAAGTCACACGTGGAGCTCATGCATTTGCCACGGAGATACGACAATCACTACTTGGGACAATTTCCAGTCAATGCCACCTGTATGCCTTCTCCTCCCACCAAATCTCTAATCCTCTCAGTGGTCCTAGCATACCGAAGGAATCTCATTGATCCAGCCCCTTGACCGCCTTGAACCTTGCCTCCCACCTTAGACTATAAATACCTTGCCCATAGTTGTCAAAGGCGAGAGGCGAGCGAGGGATATTTTTTAGGCGAAAGGCAAGGCACCCAAAAGGCGCTCACGGAAACAATATTAAGAAAAAATAAATAATATGTATATATAACTTAACAAATCTCAACAAAACATGTTATAAGTGAACATAATACATAAAACTAAGTTCTAACATAATATCAATAACACAAATTTCATCATTCATGGTTGAAAAGAGAAAATGACTAAAAAAATAGAGGAAAAATAAAGAATAAGTAACAATAAGTAACAAGTAAAAAAAGAGAGGAAGATAACTATACACTTCAGAAATAGAAACAAATTTATTAATTTTAAAAAATTATTTGAAGTTTAATCGAAATAAAGAAAAAAGGAAACAAGTGAACAGAAACAAGTACAAACAAGTAGCTCTATACAAAAAAAAAGAGAAAAAATTGAGAGTCGAATAGAGTGAGAGATTGAAAGTCAAACAAAGTGAAAAAAAAAATCCGACTTAGTAATCGTAGTAGAGAGCGAGAGATTAAAATGGTCCGAAAGGAGTAAAACCCTAGCCTGTCGACTAATATCGATGAAGAATTGAAGAGTCGAAGACGCGCACACACTATCGGAAGGCTCGTCTCTGTGTTCGTTGTATATCTGAAGTTGATTTAGGGTTTTTGTATTTATAATAATCCCTAAACTACGACGCTCCAACAAAAAAAAAGCCAAAAAAATAAAATACTTTTTAAAGTGTTCGTCTTCGACCGCCTTTCTACCGCTTCTCGCCTCTTCAAAAGGCAAGAAAGGCGTCCACCTAGGCCCTCGCCTTAGGCCGCCTCTCGCCTGAGGTGAGAGGCGACCGCCTTTGATATCTATGACCTTGCCTTGTGAATTTTCTCTCTTTCTAGACATTATTTACTCTTTATCTTCTCTTCTAGGTATCCTTCTTATCTCTCCCTTTTCCTCTCATTGTTGAGCACAAAGGTCTCCAACAAGGCCTCTATAGGTTAGAGCTCTCCGGTCCTAGACCATCCAAGAGTGCTTGTTCCCAGCTCCAACTCACATGTGCATTCACTTCTTGAACTCAGGTGCAGAGCAGAGCTAGATCACCCTAGCAACACCATCTACCATCCAACCCCATCAACCACCACGTGGCATTCCAAAAACATCACCATTTTGGCATGATAAACCCTTTTTACTAAGAAAAACATACACTATGTTTTGATTTTGACCCTGTTCAAGCCTAATTCAAATGTTATCATCCAATTTTCTCTCTCTAAAATAATTCAGATCCCCCCTTTACAAAATTCTTGCTTCGCGATTGGATGGGGACACTTGTTAGCAAGATAAATGCATCTATGACACTTGTTAAGATTTCCAAATTAGGAAAATAAGAACTACTCCCATTGTCCACGCAAAGAGCCCACTATTTTATTTTGGGATGTTTTATTCAGAAAGTCTACTTTCAAAAATTATACATTTAATCTTAACCTTTCAACTTTGCCCACGACATGTGTGAGAAGCATCTTTGCTATAGAAAGAATTTGTTTCTAATATTTTTTGTTTCTATTTCTAATTTTGTTCAACTTAAATGAGATCCTTTACCCATTTTAACCCGATAGTTTGTACTCTAAAATGTATTGATTTTTGAGGTAAAATCCAGGTTAAGATGACGTGACCCGGTTTAACCCGATACATTTCGACCAATTTGATATCTAGGTTCTAATGAGTTTCGACCTTTTTTGAATTGGATATAATATACTATTATGGAAGTTGTAATGTGTTAAATATTTTGAAAAAGAATATAACTTTGTGAAAGGAAATAAAAATGTTTGTAAAAAATGAGTAGCTTTTGTTTCTTTTTCATAATAGAAATAGAAACAGCTATCACATGTGTTTTTGTTTCTGTTACAAAATAGAAACAAAGTTAAACAGAAACATGTAAACCAAAAAGAATAAATTAGAAATGTTACCAAACCACAACCTAAGACTTTTCAAACATGGAATGGAAATGAGGGATTAATTATATTACCAATGAATTGGGGATGAATTCAAAGGCAACTATTTAATACTAATGGAAGCTTTAACAAGTTCTTAATAGCACTTCCCAGTTTGAAGTTAAACAAATCTGACTATTATAATTAATTACAGGAATACAATTGATAAAAACTAAGAGAGAGAGAGAGAGAGAGAGAGTCAAATTAAACACTATATATTAAACGAGGGGAAGGAAACGTACCTTTGAGAAGAAGTGGCGGCAAAATCAACCCATCCAAGTTCATGACCTTGCCACTTGATAATCCGGCCGTCGGCGACGCCGGTGTAAGGACCTTCCCCATTAGGATCGAAGGCGAGACTTTCCGGTCCGATTGCTCCGGTGAGATTGATTACTTCGGAGGTGTGGAGGAGGTCGTGAGACCCATGTATTTGAGGTGGAGTAAACACATAATTGGTAGAGTAGTAAGCCAAAATAATGGAGAGTAGAGCAAGAACAGTCGAAAGCAAGATGACCCCTGAGTTCATAGCTTGGCCAGTCAAACTCTCTCTCCCCCTCAATTTAGTCTAAAAAGTTCAAATGCATTTTGACCTGAATAACATGGGGGGGACAATTTATATGTAGTCAAAATGATTGAGCAAATCGTTTATCACACAAATGAATCTTGTCCGTAAGCATTCTTATTATTTTAATCGGTGTTTTTATAACATGAAATTTGATCTTACAAGGATGACTTACGAATGATTTGAAGCCAAAATGATTAATATCTTCTACTATTAGTGATTGTGGGATTGTTATGATGATCAATCACAAAGAAAATGGGTAAATATGACATTGCATATTCAATACTTCAATACGTTAATTTTTTAATTAATTATAAATCTAACTTTTCTTTCTTTAAATGATTTGTAATATCCTTTTTTGATACGTTAAATAATATAAAATCACATTTATAATAGGTTAACTAACATTTAATCTAATAAAATAATTTGTAATTCCATTTAAAATTGGCTAATTGTTATTTAATCTATTTTTAATAACTTAAATAATGGGAGGAGTAAACAAAAACCAATACTCCCTCCGTCCCTAAATTATCGTCCTAATTAACCTGGCGTACTAATTAAGAAAAAACAATTGATTTGTGATGAGCACAAGATTTCCACTAATTTTTCCGGGAATTTGCTGTTATTTTGTGCTATTTTTGAATTAATTATGCTTTGGAAATATTATTATTTGTGTTTTTGTGCGTAATGCAAGTTTTCACGCATAATCGAGCTTTTATATGGTATTTAGCACGAAGTTCGAGATAATTCCGGGTTTAAAAGTTAATTTGAAAAGTATTTGGTCAATGTCCGTTAAGTCCGTCAAGATTCCCTAGCAAAAGGAGGCTAACAGAGGCTAACGGTGGCTGCTAGAACTAACAAAGGACCAATCTGAAGAGATGGAAGAGGGCTGGAAAGCGACGCAAAAGTTAGAAACTCTAGGGGCACCGGAGCAAGAAACATAAAATGAAGGGAAGCCAAATAATGCGTTGTCGAGTTCTTCTTTGGCGCCACGTGGCGTTTAGCTTCCTTAGCGCGATCCGCGTGCAGTTCATGGATCCGGGGTATGACCCGCGTGTATCCATACCCCTCCAGCCCAATCACCCGCCTATCCAACCCATTTCCTCACTCATCTCTCACCCACTTTTAGCCGGGTTGACCCGATCCCTTTCTCCTGGATAGCCCACCTCCCAGCCGCGACCCATCTCCATTTTTCTTTCCCTTTCAGCCCCCAATTCCTATATGAACTATCTATTTTGCCCCTGTTTGTCCGGCCTCTCAACTGCCTTCCCCAATTAAATCCAGGCAGCCATCATTTTGAGATTAAAAGCCCCCATTTACGGGCATAAGCCCTAAACGGGGCATCAACCCCATTTCATCTCATTTTCTCACCAAATCTCTAATGATTGATCACCATTGAAGGTTTGGAGCTTCAAATCAAGGGCCAAGGACGCAATTGCAAAAGATTTCAACCCCGGATTCAAGCAACATTTGGTTTAATTCTTTCAATCTATCTTTTGATATATTGTTGTATTTTCTTGAGATGATTTATTTTGTAATTGTTGATTTGGTTTGTGCTTAAAATATTTATGGAAATGCAATTATTTTTTTATGTTAAATGTAGTGTTTTAATTTAATTTATCTCTTTATTTAGTACACAATCATGTTGGTTATTATTTTGTGAAATTAATGCTTTTAATTATCTGGGCAATAATTAAATAATTTTAGAAATATTTAGGATCCGCGAGAGCAACCTTTATATTTCGGACCAATCAATTTAATAGTTGGTGTTTTGTGACACACCAGATAGCCAAAATGAGACTAGGTTTGACACGATCGAACCACCTTAGCCATTCGCGAGGTCGGGAGGTTAGGGTTGACTATAAGAGCGAGGAGTAGTAAAAACCTAACCAATTTTAGTTGTCTCGCTACCAACATGAATTGTAGAAAAATATAGAGAGTTTCTTACACGGTTGTGAAATTACCCATGCGCTCATTATTATTGTGTGTTCTTAATGCTTTTAATGGTGTAACGAACCATTAGATCGGTTTGATCTCTAGAATGATAGGATACGCAAAAAAAAAGATGATAATATTTATTATAAAATAAATACTTTCAATAGTAGTTTTTAAGTAAAGGAGATCGTGCGTAGATGGTATTTGGATGTACACAGTTATTTTCTCCCATGTGTTATGTGTTGCGATGATATGAGCTCGTAGCAGCTAGATTTGCTATATGCGATAGTACACAATAAAAAATGTCCGACTACCAAAACTTGAGTTAAATAAAAGCAATCAAGAGGATTAAATTAAAACAGCTAGACTAGAAATAATGTGTTCCTATTATATTGTGAGATTTTATGATGATCAATCACAAAAAAATTGTAAATTGCATTGCATACCAAACTTCACCTGCTTTAGTTTAATTAATTTAATTGATTTCTTAGGTTGTTTATATCCTTTTGATTTTAAATATTTAATAATTTAATAGGTTAACTAATTTTAACGATCAAATATTTGTAATTATTTAAAATTGGCATAATTGTTATTTAATCTATTTTTTAGTGTGAGTGAGAATTACGCGCATTCCTCGTGGGATCGACTTGTACTTACGAACTTTATTACTTGATCTGACAGGGTAATCTTAAGAAAAAACAATTGACTTTATTATTTATATTGGTTTAATGTGTAGTTTTATTTAAAGCTCATGCGTATTTGACCCATAATTAAAGTAAAGTGAAAAGGTAAAGGTAAAAGTGGTAAAAGTGATGTTCTAAAAATGTAAGTTTCAAACTGGACAATTATTTTGGGACGGACGAAAAAGAAAATGAGAACGATAATTCAGGGACGGAGGAAGTACTATAAAAACTTATACAAAAATCAAAACAAAACTAAAATCAATGTGAAAACTAAAGATCACAATCAATTAAAAACAATATATTATCACCCAAGTAGATGGAAAATACAAAAATCAAAGCCAAAACCAAAACCAAAACCAAAACCAAAATCAAAATCAAAAAACAAATATCAAATATCAAAAATTAAAGCCAAAATAAAAAAAATACTATTATAACAAAAAAATTAATCAAGAACCACAACCCATATATATAATAGAAACCTAAAATAAATCTAGAAAATTATAATCCCACAAATAAAGTTTAAAAGAGTCATATTTAATCAATATGGTCAAGAAAACTGAAAAATCTAACTATGGTATGAGGAGTAAGGCGAAAAAAAAAGAATTCTCTAGTGATGTCTCTACCTGATCAAAAGTTGGGGGAAGAATGCAATTGTCTCTTGGAGAATGGGCTCCCCGAGTAAGAGAATTTGCATTAGAAAATAAAAATAAAAATTAAAGTGAAGTACACAAAACTCCTCTATCACGACCACCATGCTAGCCGACAAAACGTAAGAACGAAGAGTGGAAAAGAAATCGTCAAATGAAGATATGTTCAATCACTCATGAGCTCATGCATGTATCAATAAAATGCTCAAATTTAGAGATCTATATTAGCAAAAGGTCATTCCCCCTTCTATTGACATTAATTTTTGTCAACTTAAAGTCTTAAATACACACTATCAAACTCTTCAAATTCTTGATCCAATTAGTTATAGTTTTTAGCAAATGTTGTTCTGAAGAAGTCTTTAGCTAAAATACTTATGCTAATATATATACCTATATCATAATAACCCTTATTATATTAATTATTACCAAGTATTATTATTAGTTAATTGTTAGAATACAAAAAGTCTTCATGAAATCAAGAGTCATACCCTCACAATATATATATATATATATATATATATATATATATATATATATAACAATCGTGATTTTCCCGCCTAAATGTTTTCCATAAATGTAAACACAAATATGCATTGGAAGTTGAAACACTTTGTTTTATTACATTTTTCTTAATTTTTATACTAATCATTTAATTAACATGATATTGGAAATTGAAATACTTTGTTTTGTTACATTTCCTATATATAATGACAAAAATAATTAGCACATCCATATATAGCAAGATCCCTTCAAAATGCACTTACAAAAATAGGAAATATATATAATGAAAAATGTAATTTGCTTATCATATATTGCTAGCTTATCAAGACCTAGATAACCACCGTAACTAATTACAAAATAATGATTATATTTATATATGAACACATATACAAGTATTGATAAGTAAATAAAAAAACATAAAAAGCTATTAAGAAATTAAATACCATCAATCTAAGAGGCAATGTCTTTTCTCTTTTTACCAATATGCAAGGAAAACAAGAATAACAATTTTAAAACTTATTATACTATAAGATCTTCCTATATTGATATTAATTTACTTGTGAGTTTTGTTAAGACAAATTATATCCATAGAAGCTAAAGAACAAGTACATAGTGAAATATAATTTGATACAATTATGGATCCTTATCGACATGTCTATTTTATTCAACAAACATTACTCAGCCATAGATGCTATGTGACCACTTTTGTTGCGTATAACCAAGTAATTTCACCGACAAAATTAGTAGCATCAACCAACCATAGCATGACACATGAGAGGTCGGGTGTTCAAGTCTCGACAAAATTAGTAGGAATCTATTACAACTTTCAATAGAAGGTCGGGGTTCAAGTTTCTTTAGAGGCAACGTTGTTCGTTTACCTATAAAGGTCGGGGTTCATCATTTAGAGGCAACGTTGTTGTTCAAGCCACCCATTTAGTTGCTCGTGCATCGACTCTAGGTCGGGTGTTCAAGCCCCAAAACATCCATTTGTTCTAGCCACACCAAAGGCATCATATATCGATAATTGTAGCCTTTCAACGCATTAAAATATTAAAAAGTAAGGGTTGAAGTAAGGTTTATGTCCCCTCCAACCTTTAAAAAAAAAGTAGTAGCATCAGTTATGACATGTTGGATGAATGTACTTTTAAAGATCAACATGATCATGGTGAGAGGTGACAACATCATTATTACCGGATTCCATTTTCCCTCGTTGACATTGTAGAAAAGTGAGGATGAATATGAACAAGTAAATCGTAGTCTAATTGCTTTGGGAACATGTCTGATGACTCTGTGTATATAAATAGCGAGTATCATACTCTATGAAAAGTACAATGAATTAAGAGCAATCATAGTTTAAATGTCTATTTCATAGTTTATTGAATTTAGCTTAAATATTTACATATATAGTTGTAATAATTAAGTACATATATTATCAGTGTCACTTCATTTGGGTGACACTATTAATGAAAGAGTTTTTGAGTCGGGCATATTTTGGTCATTTTGGGGGAGGGATGACCATAGGAAGTAAGTAATTTGAGTCGTTTTTCTTTGGTTTGTCGTCATTTGAATTAGTTGTGCAATTTTTATTATCTAACAAATATATATTCGTTTAAAGATGTATTCTTATATATATATATATATATATATATATATATATATATATATATATATATATATATATATATATATATATATATATATATATATTTTCATTCATGTAATAAGAAAGAATTAAATTCACTTATATTTTTATCCTTACATTTTAATTATGTGTTTAATTTTCATACACACGAACTAACAAATAAAAAAATTATATTAATATTTTAATACATTTGTGCATTTTTATTTAATAAATTAGTAATTGTACATATTTAATCATAGTGACCGTAGTAGTAATTGCATATATTTAATGACAAATGTTGTATTTAAAAAAAATCTAAAATTTATAAAATATTTTATTTATTTATTGTATTCTCTATTAATAATTTTACCTTTTCTTAATCGATGTGTTATAATAATTTCAATTATGTACATCGAACTCACAATATTTACATTACAATTATTTGTTTATTTTATTTATTATCGTTAAAGTTTTTAATCATGATATTAGTTTTACAATTATATATATATCAACAATTCTCTTTTATTTATTCTTTTCATGTATAATTTGATTGATTGAAAAATATATATAACGTGTGTTTAACGCACGGATGTAAAGCTAGTTGATATTAAACAAAAGATGGTGAGTTGATACAACCATAATGTTCCTCACCAACTTTATATATATATATATATATATATATATATATATATATATATATAAACAATGTAGGATACTTGTTTTTGCACCGAACTAAGATCAGTCTTATTCTTGAAAGGGATACGTAGGTAGCCTATTCCGGTAGGCACAATCATCACAATACAAAACCAATATACTACTGCATCATATATTGTTAGCATCATGAACTGTTACATCATAAACTGTTGTATCGCATAAAACTGCTGCATCATAAATTGTTGCATCGCGAAATATTTTCATCACAAATGTTTTTCGTTTTATATAACTTCAAAAGTTTCCCCCAGCAAACGAACTACGATCGGTTTAATTCATTTCATAAAGGATACGTAAGTAGCCTATTCCGGTAGGTGTGATCATCACAACATAAAATATTTGCATGACAACATGAGAGGTTTTCTCGAAATTAGGGAGTCTATTCTTATCAACAATGTTTGTTTACTCGTAAATTCTCGTTTACCTATAAACTTCATCATTGAGAGGTTCTGTAGACACCCCAATTTCGTATCATATTTAAAACATCCTAAAAAATGTCTTTTCTAGCCAAAAAGGACTAACAAACGTTATGTTTCAGGGGGTCCAAGTATTAAGGAACTTGAAAAGGCTTAAAATGACAAACGATAACAGCAAGGGGGAGAATGGAACAAAAAATTGCTGGAAAACAGGTCGGGGCACCGCGCCCACAGATCCTGTCGCCGCGTAAAAAAAGCTCTAGGTCGCGCCCCGAATTGTTTTATCAACCCTCACGCTTCATGAGATAAGTACTAAATTTACTATTTTCATTCCTATTTAATTCCGTTATATATATGTATATATAAATATAAAATAAGTCATTACGCTGGTATTATTTCTCTATAAATAGTTTATATAACAATTCGTTGTTATATATATATATATATATATATATATATATATATATATATATATATATATATATATATATATATAAAGAACATTTTTAGTCAAAAACCTATTTTGATACCGAAAGAGCGAGTTGGGTGCCTAACCACTTCCAAACTCATAAATTAGCATTCGAACCCATATTTTCTGGTATTTTTGGTTTTTTTTTTGTTTAACCTTAAAATAGAAATGCTACTCTGTAAACACATTTTTTAAGTCCACGACCAGGCCGAGTGTATTCCACACATTTCAATATTTTGACGTCGTCCGCTTTTCAGTAGCGAGAGGGCGCAAAACGGGGCTCTCACAATATTACATAGATATAAATTAAATCTACCGTACATTTAATGCATAGAACCTTTTCAAGTCAAATGCATGTTTCAAGGCAAGTCAAGTTTTAATGAATTTATTAAAAAATCTAACAGGCTTAGAAATTGGAGACGTTTTCTTTCCTAGCAATTATGACAGATATGTAAGGGTGGAATTCGGGTCGCGATCCACTTTTTGAAATTTTTAACCTTTCCAGTCTAGTGTTTTTTTTTTCAACCGAAAAAAACCATTTTTTTCCTCCTAAGGGAGGCATGGGAAGGGATCGAACCTGAGACCTCACACATTGTGAAGCCCCATGTCTACCACTGAGCCACTTTTCGAAATATTGTTTCAAAAATGTCATCGTCTTCTTTAATAGCTATGACTATACACTTTGGATTCGAAAATCACCATTGTTAGGCAACGAAATAGGGATCAACCTGCCTGGTTAGGTCACAGGGTTCGAAGGGGCAGCGCCTCTTTGTAGAGGTTTGGGAGCAACGCCCCTGAAAGGTAAACGAGTTTTTTGAATCATTAACTACGAAACTTTAATGAAAATGTGTTGAGTTTGATAATTTTCACAGTAGTGACGAAGGCGAAGGGAGAAGAATAAGAAGGCTTACAATGGAGGAGAAGGAAGAAGAAGACTGAGGACATCGTCTATTTCATTACGATTTTGAACCATGGTGTAATTAGACTAAGCAGTTAAACTATTGAATCACAGTGCAAAATTAATGCAATAAAATTGATAAACCGCGGTGTATTTAGACTAGACAGCTAAACTATTGGATCGCGGTGCAAAATTTAATGAAATAAATTTGATGAACCGCGGTGCAATTAGACTAGGCAGTTGAACTATTGAACCGCGGTGCAAAAATTAATGTAATAAAATCAAGGTTCTAAAAATCGTTAGGCGGCCGCTAAGCGGCATACTAGCGCCTAGGGGACTAGTCGGAGCGTAATCGGGGCCTAGGCGGGGCCTAGAATTAAGGCATAATTACCATTTTTTGATAATTTACATCAAAAGATCAAACATATTGACTAAAAATTTAATTTTTTTATGTTTGTCATTTTATCAAACACTTGTCTATATTTGTAAAATGAACAAAAATATATAAACCTACCTTTAATCTCAATTCTCAACAACCCCAAAGCAATAAACCAGCCAAGTTTAGAACTAAAAACAAAACAAAAAATTACTCCACCTACCTACTGTCCCTACAACCCACAATCTAACATATCCTCCCTAATCCCTTCTCAATCTAAATTATGAGTCTCGAGACAGTCCCCTTCTTCTTCATCTTTTTTTTTTCTTCTTTCTTCTATCTATATGACAGACCGGTAACATAGGTACCGACTTGGTCGATTAGGCGGCGACTAAGAAAGTCGCGGCGGTAGAGAGGGGCCTAGCGCCTAGGCGCCCGGCCTAGGCGGAGCTAGGCGGAGAGTTTTAGAACACTGAATAAAATTGATGATCCGCAGTGCAATTAGATTAGACAGTTAAATTATTGAACCGCGGTGCAAAATTAATGCAATAAAATTGATGAATCGTTGTACACTTAAACTAGACAATTAAACTATTTAACCGCGGTGCAAAAATTAATGAAATAAAATTGATGAATTGCAGTGCAAAAATAATGACCCCCGTAGCGCGCCTATGGTTCATTAATGGTATTGCAGTCATTTTGCAACCAAAACTGACCTTTTTAGTTGAAAAAAGAGTGAGGGTATTTTAATGATTAGAAACTTGGGTGAAATTCGGGCCGGTCAACTTTCTCAAGTTTATGATCGCTTAAGTACCATTTCTTTTTTTTTTTTAAACTGGAAAAAGTCAAATTTGAACGTCAAAAGACTGATGTAACCCTTAATGAGCAAGAGACACGCTACAAATGATTGGATGTACCGCGGTTTATATGTTTTTGCATCGCAGTTCATATGTTTATATATCGCGGTGCAAAATTATCAATTTTATAAAATAATAAAATAATTATTTTGTATCGATGTATATAAATATCAATAACGTATCACCAATCAGAATTAAAAAGAAGCAAACTATCCAACACGTATATCAACTGACAAAATTAAATGACAAAAACACTTCTTTTTCCTTATTTTGTCTTTAAATATTTCTGTCATTTTTTCCTTCTATTCATAACAACAATATAACTCTCTCAAAATGTTTTATTTCTAGTCATTGTTTATCATCAAATTTATTCTTAAGCTTTATGATTTTCGAATGCATACCAATTTTAAATAAAAAAAAAACCATCATTTTCTTCCTTCATCTTTATGAACTTGATGATAAAACATGAGAATGAACTTGATGATAAACAACCACATGGAGCTGATCAATGAAGATTTCTCAAGATGAATTATTTCTTGAGTTTGACTCATGTCTAGACTTCGATCTCTCATGCATCCATTTTACTGATCTCATCTTGAACGACTATTTTAACTTTTCAGTATTTCTTGACAGAGTTCAATTATTAATTTTGCAACATTGAAAGTCATGAATCTATTCGAAAATTGTTGTATTTGTTGGCAGATTTCAATTATTAATTTTGCAATAAGCATTGTAGTTCGATATATTTTGATATATAATATTAATCTTCATTAGTTTTTACAGTCATTATTTTTTATATTATTTACGTTTAAATACAAATATAAGCGAAAACAATAAACCGAATTAATAAAGAACATTAATGTTTTAAGATCAAGGGATTTGATTGGAAAATTATTTGCTAATGGACTAGATTTGTATGCTTTGGAAAAATTTATTTTAGTAAGAATATTATATCACGTTATCAGTCATGTTAATATTATGTGACAATTCACTTAATTAAAATAAACAAAGCTCTGTAAATTTAGATTGCGATACTACTCGTAATATCACTTTACATGTTAGTATATGATTGGTGGCAAGGGGTGGCAATTCATGTTATCGTGTCGTGTTCGTACCTCAATATCGTGTTTTCATATTATATATCTTATTTGATTATAATATAAAAATAAATGTTATTTTGAATATATTTACAATTTCGTGTCTTTTGTGTTGTGTTTCGTGTTGTGTCGTGTCGTGCTGAGCTTATCGTGTCATTTGTCTCTGTCATCATGTTTTATAATCGTGTCGTGTTGATTCGTACTATCGTGTCGTGCAACTTATTGCTACCCCAACATTGCGTTAGATCACGTTACTTAAGGACCTAGTGACAGGATGTTGCTATATATTCTACGGATTAACTTATCACTTTGGCAAAGGTAAACTCTTTGGTTTTTGAGACATTTTGTCCCTGAGATTTTGAATTACTAATGTTGGATTATTGTTTTTTCCTTTTCCTGAATGTATGAATCAACAAGTGTGTAGGTAGCTCCTTCTTTTTCTTTCTTTTAAGTTAAGAAATAGATTACTTTTTCCATTGCTTTCATTACTCCACCCGTTCCTAAACTATTGTCATGCTTGAATATTTTGAGTCAACCTGATTATTTTTCAAATGTGAATTCGATGGATATTTTTTTATTTTTTCAAAATCATAAAACAAGTAGTTGTAATATGAATTTGAAAAAATTAAGAACATATACCTCAAATTTAATTGAACAACTGGTTTGGTTGACTAAAAAAAGTCACAAGATAGTAATTTAATGCTTGTTTGGTGAAGCATTTTGACTAAAACACTGGTCAAAAATGGAGATTTTTCTCTTTAAAAGTATTTCAATTTAGTGTTTTAAAAATTTACAACATTTTAAAACACTCCAATTTGAAGCGCTTTAAAAATATGTCGTCTTTACAACTACTCTGTTTATAAAAATAACATTTTGAAATAGTTTTTAGACATATTTATAAGAAAAAAAAATCGTATTTTCAAAACGCTGCACCAAACGAGACCTTAATAATGAATTAAATATTTTTCTACTATCATTTAATTTTCTTTTGTTTTTGTTGGTATTTTTGGTCATGGCTCTTATTTTAATGGTGCAATACTAAATCCTTTTTCTGTCAATTTAAGAAATAATACTTGTTAGATAATGTGTATGTAAAATATATTAAGACAAAGCCTTAGAAAATACCGTTTCATGTATTTTTGTAAGATGGATCTCACCGTATGTTCATTAGTTGAATTAGAAAAGAGTGAAGCTCTATCTTATAAATTATAATCCGTAAAACAGTCACACAAAATAGTTAGTCATATATTAAACTACTAGTCTTTGTGTCCGTGCCTATGGCACGGCGCGAGTAGGGGAGGATGTCAGTACTGGAGGGTGTCAATATTTAAATAAATCAATATATATTTTAATCATGTTTCAAAAAAGTCTAAAATAACAAATTAAAAATAAAGACCTCTCGATAATCAATTAAAACATTATGATTATTCAACGGTGGAGAAAAAAAATTAAAACTTTTATTTGTAATTTTATTTAAGAAAACAGAGGTGATACCTTGTTAAATTTTATTAATACAAACAAAATTACAAATTTGAGAAAGATAACCAGCTTTGCCCTTATACAATTAATAATCTTTCGTTAAAATATAATTTTTTTTTAACACATACACCAAGGGTATTAATTTTTTAACTTTTTTTTAACCGCGTAACCTGTTTTATAGTATAGATTTACTGTGGAAGATAGATACTAAACAATTAATATCTCTTTTTTATGTTGGTATAAAAAAGTGATTGTGTTTAATGAAAAGTGTATTTTATATTTTATACATATTATTAACAACGTAAAAAATCGGAAGAATTCCAAATTAGTAATTATACATATTATTACTTAAAACCCAAACTAACTAAAGAAAAACTCAATAAATTGTGTTTTAGATATTTTTAAAAATCGGAAGAATGTTTTATACACTCAATTTAAATTATTATTATTACTTCTATTGATTTAAATTGACTATTTTTCAATTTAAAATTTTGGTATTTTTCTTAACTTTGTAAATAAGCCAACATAAAAAATAATTATTTTTCTTAAGAGTCAGGAGCATCTAATTTAGTCGTCCAAAATTATTACAATAACTCAACAGTTTTGATGCCGCCTTCGAGGCATCAAAATTGCTGCCATTTCAAGTCCATAATAACATACACTGGGTGTAGATTTTTAATCGTGTCAAGACAGCTGGTATTTTGGAATTTTGTACCTTATTGTAGTTTTAGACGGGTAGGGATTAGTGAGATCGCATAACTATACTCCCCTTTCCTACCAGATAAAACCTTTGTTTTTTTTTTTCATAAATAGGGTCGGTGCAGGAATTGGAGAGGATTTCCTCCCTAATTTTACAATTGAGTTGACATGTCAATTGAGTTGCATATTTAGAATTTTTTAAGAATTTGTTCATTATTAAACAAATAAAAGAAAAGAAAAATTAAAAAGAAAACAGGGAAAAATAGGGGAAGTTGGAGATCGACAGGGAGAAGTGGGGGAGTTGGAGAGGGGTTGCATAACTACCCTCAGAGGCGGACAGAAGAGTAACTGTGTGGGGGCAGTTGCCCCCACTTAGAATTTTTTTTTGATAAAGGAATTTTTTTTTTCAATTTTTAATAATTAGTTATAATCTATACACTTTGCCCCCACCTGAATAAATGAAAAAAAAAATTTACTTACCAACCTGTGAAAAATTAAAACCCAAAACCAAAAACCAAAACCAAACCCTCGCAGGCTCGCTCTCGCCCATTCGGCAGTTGGCACTCGACACTCGACAGTCGCCCAGGCGGCCCAGCCCTCTCCATTTCTCCAAACTCCAGTCTCCCTAGTCCCTCCAACAGCCGGGCAGCCGGTGAATCTTGGGGAACGACGAATCGGCGACGGCGATTGGCGGCGCGATTGCGCGAATCAGACATTCAGACTTCAGCCGGCTAAGGCAGTAAGGCTTAGCCGCTTAGGCCTTCACTCGGACCACTCCCGAATCCCGATCCAATCCAGCCGCCGGCGCTGTGGCCTGTGAGGCTCAGGCAGTCCGCAGTCAGCCAGTCAGGCTCTCCTCTCCTCTCCATTCTTCAATCCGGCGAATCGACGAACGGCGTCGGCGATCCATCTTTTGCTGCTCTACTGCTCTAGTGCTCTACGCCTCTACACAGGTCAGCCCCTAACTCTCTCTCTATTCCCTAAGCCCCTTTACAGTTTACCAATTACCCTATATTATATACCTTTACTTTACACTTTACAGGAAATGAGGAAAATGAGGAAATGGAATTTAGGAATTACTGCTTTGACTTTGAGCTTTAGTGCACACTTTTTCTTTTGAGTTGGCTTTTGGAATTTGAATTGTTAAATGAATAAATGATAATTGTGAATTGTGATTGTGATTTTTTATTTGTGATTTAAAGTTTAAAATTAAAATATGATTGTATGAATTTCACAATTATAATTATGGTTTAAATTTTAAAAATTAAAATAACCCTAATTTTTACTAAATTTGTGTGTTCAATAATTTGGTAAGAAAAGTTTATTTATTTAATATGAAATTAGGGCATTTTAATTTGGGGGTTGAAGTAGTTGATTTATGAGTTTTTTTTTATTTGTGTAGATTTCCAAATTGTGGTTGATTTGAAGGAATTTGGTTTTAGTGATTATGGAGAGATTTTATAAACGAAAACTGACAGAAGAATTTGGAACACGTAGTGCATCCAGTAGTTCATCTATTGGTAATCAACGGTCTCAGTCTATTCCTGTTACTTCAGCTACGAAAGAATTAGTTGATTTGAATAGTCTTCCATCAGATCCCGCAGAAAGAAAAAAAGATATTTGAATACAACCCCAACCAGATTGATGAAATTATGAGAGCTTATTTGTTGAAGGGGCCTTGTCAACCCCGTGGTCATGATTTCCCTCAAAAACTAATGGGAACTAAATTACGTCGTTTTAATCCGGATTGGTTTGATCAATATGCTAATTGGTTAGAGTATAGCATGAAAGAAGATAAAGCATATTGTTTGTGTTGCTATTTGTTTAGAGATAAAATCAGTAATAAAGGTGGTGGTGAAGCATTTATAAGTGAAGGCTTTTGTGCTTGGAATAAAAAAGAAAGGTTGGATGTCCATGTTGGTGCGGTCAATAGTAATCATAATATGGCGGTAAAGAAGTGTGAGGATCTAATGAGACAAAAACAATCTATTGTGGTTGCTCTTCATAGACAATTAAACATTATGAGAAATGACTATCGAATTCGATTATGTGCTTCAATTGATTCCTGTAGATTTTTATTGAACCAAGGGTTGGCTTTTCGTGGTCATGATGAGACCGAAGATTCTTCAAATAGAGGGAATTTTCTTGAATTGATTAAGTTTTGTGCTGATCAAAACGATTTTGTTCGTAAAGTTGTTATGGGAAATGCTCAAAAAAATTGTCAAATGATATCTCCTCACATTCAAAAGGATATTGTTCATTGTTTTGCACAAGAGATAGTACGAAAAATAATTGAAGAGATCAAAGATGATTTTTTTGCATTAATGGTGGATGAGTCTAGTGATGTATCCGCAAAGAACAAATGTCGTGGTTTTGCGATTTGTTAACTCTTGTGGAAATGTTCAAGAGAGGTTTATTTGTGTTGTGCATGTGATGGAGACTTCTGCTTTATCTTTGAAATCTGCTATTGATAATGTGCTTGCTGATATTGGTTTGAGTTTGATGAAAATTCGGGGTCAAGGCTATGATGGTGCAAGTAATATGAACGGTGAATTCAGAGGGTTGAAGACTTTGATTATGAATGAAAATCCGTCTGCATATTATGTTCATTGTTTTGCTCATCAACTTCAATTAGCTCTTGTTGTTGTGGCTAGGGAAAATGTTGATATTGTAGACTTTTTTAACATGATTTCCTCTTTATTAAATGTTGTTGGAGCATCTTGTAAGCGTAAAGACATTATTCGACAAAAACAAGCAGAAAAAGTGGCGGAAGGAATCGAGAGTGGTTTGCTTGAGACGGGGAAAGGATTAAATCAAGAATTAAGTCTTAAGAGAGCTGTAGATACACGTTGGGGGTCTCATTATAAATCATTATTGAACTTGGTTGCTTTGTTTTATTACATTATTGAAGTTCTTGAAGTTGTTTCGTGTGATGCTACAGATTCATCGAAAAAAGCTCAAGCAGTTGGTTTATTGGGATATTTGCAATCATTTGATTTTGTCTTTAATTTGCAATTGATGCTGACTGTGCTTTCGTTCGCAAATGAGTTATCATTGGCTTTGCAAAGGAAAGATACAGATATTTTGAATGCTATGACACTTGTTAAAGTAACTAGGCAGAAATTGCAAGCAGCAAGAAATGATGGATGAGAATCTCTTCTAGGCAAGATTACTGGTTTTTGTAATGAGAACAAGATTGATTGTGTGGATATGAATCTGAATATGTTAATCGTCACCGTCCTCGAAGACAAACATTACTAACGATTTTCATTATCGTAGTAGAATGTTTTAATGCCATTATGGATCAAGCAAATTTTTGAGATTAATGATCGATTCAATGAGGTCAATTCTGAGTTGCTTCTTTGTGTTGCTTGTTTGAATCCAAGTAATAATTTTGTTGATTTCAATATAGCAAAATTGGTAAGAATGGCTCAGTTTTATCTGGATGATTTCTCTCTAGTTGATTGTATGATGCTTGAAAATCAACTAGAGACATATATTATGGATTTGAGATCAAATGACAGATTCAGTAGATTGGAGGGGCTTGTTGATCTATCAAGATTGCTTGTGCAAACACGGAAACACTTGTCATACCCATTGGTGTGTCGACTTTTGAAGTTCGCATTGATTTTACCTAGAGCAACAAGCGTGGAAAGATGCTTCTCCGCAATGAATATTGTCAAGACGGATCTACGAAACCGAATTTGTGATCAATTTTTAAATGATTGTCTTGTATGTTTTATTGAAAAAGATTTGCTTAGGAGTGTTACAAATGATGATGTAATTAAACGTTTTCAAAATATGAAAACGCGTAGGGGACAATTATGATTTGTAAACTTTATTAAATTTGTGCACCCGGTTGGAAAATTTTCTGCGTCCGCCACTGACTACCCTTCGCACATGTGAAATCTAGATGAAATTGAGACCGTAGGATATCGGTAAATGAATTGATCTCAGCCGCTCTTTATCCTAAGTCAATTGCGAGTGTGTTTCCCAAGCTGTATTATAATATAGATTAGACAACGCAAGGCTCAATGAACGAAAAAGGAACTAATGGAAAATTTAGTTCAAAACTTTTTCGCATGCATTCCTACTAAAAATGCATAACACGTGCAAGAAAGTGTTTGTGGAAGTTACGAAATTCCCATCTTATCCCAACAAACATCAAATACAAAAAAAAAAAGAAGGAAAAACACACCTTTGGGCCACCGTACTTTACAAAACATTGCAATTAGGCCATTGAGACTCCAAAATTTTCGGGATGGCCACTGTACCAGACTTATCTTGCACGTTTACCCCTTTTTTGGATGGACGTTAAGTTTGGCCGTTAAATCAGGTTAAATGTCTATTTTACCTTTGTCTTTATCAATCATCCCTGTTACAAAGTAACCCAGATCTGGAATCATCCCTGTTACAAAGTAACTCAGATCTGGGTTTACAAAGTTTTTTCACGGGATACCCAAATTACATCTGCATCTTCCTCCGCAGTCTGATTATTAATATAAATAGAAAAGAGTAGGTGAATTTGGGGTAGAAGTAGAGGCGGACGAGTAATTTGATGAAGGGGACGAGTAATTTGTGCAAGGGTAGCTTGATCGAAGTTGGTTCGAGTTCTGGCGCATTTGAAGCCCAGTCGGGGATTGCAATTGGGTTGTTGAAGTCATCGTAGTTGACACTCTTGGTGATAAACCCTGCATTTGAGTCAACATAGAAGAATTGCGAGATCCAAAAACATCGTCAAGATTAGTAGGCTTCATCTCCCCAAACCTGTTGTTGTTATCATTATTCCACATCGACGGAGAAGATGAAAGGCTTGAAAGATCATCAATCAATTGTTGTCTCTGCTGAGTTCTTATGCTTTCCAAACCAAGCAATTCTAGCTCCAATTCGAAATCCCGGGCATTTAAAGCCGTCTTCAAACGACTGCCTGAGAGTTGCAATGTAGGTGGTGTTAGATTAACCTTGTTCTGCCATAAATTCCCACCCATAGGCGATGAAGCCGACATAGTCGGCGACAAGGGAGGCGTTGACCCAATACCTAACGGGCTCATCGACCCCATTTCCATAGAACTCATCGAGCCAGACTTGGGCGAAGGCATGGCCGAGCCGGTGGAAGCATACAAGGGACACAACTCTTCAACCCTGTGAGCAAAGAAACACTTGAAGATGCGGGCGGTCATGTAAGGGACTCTGTCAACGTCGGGCGCTTGTTCGGAGGCGTTGGAAGTGGTGGAAATGGTGACGGTGTTTGGAGGGGTGAATTTTGAATGGGTATCAGTGTCCCAGAGTCGGGGACCTTACGAGATTGTGTTGATGAGTATTTTGTCACAGTGATGATATGAAAACGAGGGTAAAATAGACATTTAACCTGATTTAACGGCCAAACTTAACGTCCATCCAAAAAATGGGTAAACGTGCAAGATAAGTCTGGTACAGTGGCTATCCCGAAAATTTTGAAGTCTCAGTGGCCTAATTGCAATATTTTGTAAAGTACAGTGGCCCAAAGGTGTGTTTTGCAAAAAAAAAAAAAAGAAGTTGTTTGACTTTTCTTTTTTAATCATTTCTTTTAACATACTTTACTAACATTTAAAATCACCATTAATTCAGCGTTTAGCTTCTTAATTTGATTAAAATATTGGTAATCCTACTTTATATTATACACTCTTATACTTTCTAATTTTTTATAACTTAACTTTATTGTTTTGTTTTTGAATGATCCATCCAAAGCTAACTTATAAATCGATTAATTTATTTATATTGCATATTTGAACATGCAATATATTAATAAAAATTATAAAGGAATTAATTTATTTATAAAACAATATACGTATCAATTAATTTATTTGTAAAGTATAAAAAATAAAAAAAATAGTATAAATAAAGTAGATGATGTGTTAGTGGACCCATGTAAGAATAGACGAAGAATTAAGATAAATACTTGTGTAAGACGATTTTACAAATATTTTTTTTAAGACGAGTCTTTTTTATTCGACTCACCGTGTATTGATAGGTTGAACTGTGAGAGAGTGAAGCTCCGTCTTACAAATTAAAATAAAACGACCTTACAAAAGACCTACACAAGAATTAAAACCATTATAAAAATAATTTTTAAAATAAATAAATTCTTAAAAATATATAGGTGACGGTAGCATGGGTTAAAAATTTGGGAAAGAATTCTCATTCCCACTTGTGGATGCTCTATGAGACTAAACAATAATGCCCCATTGATCCATCCAAGGGTCAGACTTCCGGCCAATTCCAAAGGACAGTACGCCCCAAGCTAAATCCTTTCAATTATTGGTCTCATTCCTTTTTTTTTTTAACCAAACCATTAATTAATTCAAGTAATTAGGGTTGATCATGGTCTGATCTGATTTGATTCAGTTTTTGCTAAAAAGATGATGAACTAGAACTAGAACAATGCTCCAATTTTAAAGAAATTCAAAACTAGAACCAACCCAATATGCATGAAAATCAATACTTTGATCCGATCCAGAATCAACCCAAAATTTATGAAAATCTGAACCGGACCAATATTTCGGCTATTAGCTTCTTAATACAAATAAGTTAATAATATTGGGGCTAATTATGAATTGTTTTATCTCTTTTTGTGAAATTAATGAAATATCTTATTTATATTAAAAATGAAAAGTAAAAATGTAAGAATTTTTTTCATGAAATTAATGAAGTTTCTTGTTTATACTTCAAATAAGAAGTGCAAATATCAATAACGTAATTAGTCATGCTATTTTCCAGAAGATTCTACTGAATATATTTATTTATAAGCCCATAGTAATCTTGATGAATGATCGTGACTAAAAAAAAGAGAAATAGAAATTTACTATTTATACTTAGGTTTAAATCCTTTCAATTATTGGTCTCATTTCTTTTTCTTTTTCTAGCCGAACCATTAATTAATTCAAGTAACTAGTAGTGTTACTTGATACCCAAACAGATAATAAAAACTACAGTATAAATATTTCTTGGTGCATGTGCACGTAATTATTGTTTAAGTGTTGTTAAAGTTAGGTGTGGGCAAACGGGTTCGGGCGTTTTTGTTCCCAAACTGAAATCGGTCGGGTCGGGTATTTTCGATTGCCAAGTTACCCGAACCTGATATTTAAAAAAAAAAGTGTGGGTTGGATATCGGGTTTTGTTGGGGTATCCAAAAAATCTGATCGGGTACCCGATTTTTATATGACTAATTATTATTATTTTTAATATTTTTATTACATTAAATCAATTAGTCAACCACTTATGACTTTAGTCTATCTTAAATCATATTATCATTACCAATACCAATATCAAGCAATTGCAAACCTGCCAAACACAAAAAAAAAAGTTTTTTTTTAATTAAAAAAAGTGGTTTTAAACATAACGGGTTACCCGAACCCGATTTTTAAGAGCGAGATTGGGTAGTAAAATATCATGCCCGTTTTTTTGGGCACCTGACCCGATAACCCAAAAAATCTGAGACCCGACCCGATGCCCACCCATAGTTAAAGTAGCATATAGAACTAAAATTAATTTCAAGTATATTCTTCATTATTTTATTTAAAACATGTTTTATTTAATTTAATTTTTATTAATGTATTTTAACAAAACCAATATATTATTCATTGAATTAATATTATATTAAATTAAATACCATGCATTAAAATTAATAATTAAATGCAAGAATTTAATAGTGTAAAAATCAAAAAGCAAAACTAACAATATAAATAAAAACTAAAATACAAAAAAAATATTGAATTAATGTTATGTAGTATTTAAACAACATAAAAAACAAACATTTAACCTAAAACACAAAACTATTACAATACATAAACCAAAACAAACTAAAAATATAAATAAAAATTAAAAAACAAAATATTATTTAAACAAAAGAAAAAAGAAAAATGGAGAAGAGTGCAGATAAAGACCGTCTCATGTTGCACCAAATTTGAACGAAATTGGAATCGCTCCAAATTGGAACCGATATCGAACTAACATGGTTCGATTATGGTTTGACCTTTTAAAAAAATCACGAACAACCCGGTTTCCTAAACCGGTGATTATAAAATGTAACCGATTTGCTGAGCTTTTCATCGTACATGTTTTTGAAACAGAACACGTATTATTCCAGAGACTCAAAAATGATTCCACATTTTACATGTTAAGATGATGGGTAGATGAGTTTAATAAATCTCATCTCTATTGAAATAGATATTTTGAGAGTAACGGTAATATTTGTGGTTTCACTTTCAAAAAACATTATACTATCAATCGAGGAAGGTTATTGTTGACATGTGATCATCACATCATTATTCATTACCAATGCTAATGTAGGATATAACGTGTCAATCAAATTTATTTACATTATGGATAACGATATTAATTTTTTTATATTCTATTTGAGGGTGTGAATATATCCTAATCAATATTTTTCTTTTTAAAAACTCTAACTATTGGTTGTTTCATTTTCTTTTATTATTATTATTTTTTTGTCAAATTTCATTTTAATGGTAGGATACATGCCACATAAAAATCAAATCAATTTTTGTCACATATGATTGATGTTGTTAATTATCTACGGCTACGTAAGATCAAATTTACGGCTGCATTGATGATGCTCTCAACCTCGACTTCGACAGTAATAAAGTTGTGGTACATAACATTCCAAATATTAATTTATTTAACTGTATATAATTCTTGCATTGTATTGTTGAGTGACTCAGACAAAATTTGAATTATTACTAGTAGGGATTAGGGGTGACAATATTTATTATTATATTTATGATCAAATAAGATAGATAATATGAAAACATGATATTAAGGTACGAACACGACATAATAACATGAATTGTCAAGCCTAGTAGGGATCCAAGTAAACCAAACAAAACAGTTAGCGATTGTAGCTTAGCTTGGTTCGTAAGAGTTCGGTTTAAGATCGTTAGCAATGCAAACAAGTCAAACTCAAGCTCAATTTCAATTTTCAATCAAGCTAATTTCAAACTCAATCGTGATCGGTATGTGAGACCCCACGTGCATTATTCGTGATCGATTTTGGGCCAAACACATCACGAAACAAACGCAGTCGTTTTTAAAACTCGAAAAAAAACTCGAAGGTAAACACAAACAAAGTCGAGAGGTCGGTTGGGGTCCTAATTATTCACATAGCCCAAATAAATTTGGGCGGTGATGTTTGGGAGTAGTACAAAGACATGGACAAGTTAACCCCACAAAAGAACTTTAACCCCATGTTGAAGGCACAAATGACCCACAATAGGCCGGCAAGAATCATTGATTCTGAATACTCCCAAACAAGGAAGAATCCTCTCCTTTTTATGATCAAATCTTCCCATTGGGACCTCTTATTTTAATGACTAGTACTAGCTGCCCTCTTCAATTCTTTAAATATATAACATTTGCATTTAATGATTTATTTTTTTATATATTTTTTCTCCGTTTTCTATAAAAACTTGGCGTATACTCCCTCTGTTTTGGGCAAAGAGTTCACTATCCTATTTTGGGATATTACATTTAAAAAGTTAACTTTCAAAAATTAAGACATGAAATAATCATTTTATTACTAATGAGCTACTAAACATGTCATTTTCTTTTAAAAAAATTGACTTTAAAACGAAGACTCTTTACCCGATACGGATGGTTTCTTTCAAAAAGTTCGACTTTAAAAAATTTATTAAATACATAATTTGCAGTACCAAAAAGGTATTACAAATTACGCATTTTATGATTTTACAAAATAAAACTATATACGTCAAATATTCATTTGAAAAATAGTTTATTTTATTTAAAAAATGAAAACATGAGAATATATTAGGAATGACCATCAAGTTTTTTAGCTCAATTGGTACTGCTCACTTATCCTAACGGAGAGGTCGGGTGTTCAATTGTTACTAGAGACACCTTGGACTTTACAACTCTCAATAGAGAGGTTGGGTGTTCAAGTCTTTTCAGAGATATCGTTGTTGTTTAAGCCTTATTTAAAGGTCTCATTTAGCTACTAATTTATCTTAACGAAGAGGTCGAATGTTTAAGCCCTACCAGAGGCACTTTGGTACTTTAATATTTTCATCCGAAAGGTCTGGTGACAAAGCATCGCCAGATGCACCATTTGTTCGAGTCCCCCAACTCGTTTTTTAAATCAATTTTCCCCTCTCATCGTTATCGTTACATTTTTCGTCTAATATTATTTCAAATGCCAAAAATACCCTCACTAAAAAGTTTAATATGAGTTTTTTTCAAAATGTTCAAAATATAAAGGGTTAATGTGTCACATTCAAAAAGAATTCATCTTCAACCTTTGACAAAATTATAACCCATCTACCAGCGCTAACCTCAAAATTATTACTTCGGCCTCTCCATTTACCAGAGCCGACCTTCTTTCACCTCCATCTCCAGCGCTCTCTGCACGCCATAGCCGCTGGCTCCAAGTCACCCCAGCACTAGTCATCTCCGCCCCTCTGTCATCATTTCTCTCTCATATCTCACACTTAGTCTACCCAGATCTGGCCGTCGTGCAACGCTTTCTCCAGATCCGACGAGGGAAGTACCAACAATCTGTTTCTGTTTCTGTCCTTCTTTCTCCGATTCCGGCCACCAACGACCTCGTTTCTGGTAGAATCCCTTTTCCATCTCTCCTTATCGTTCCTGCTTCCAGTGTCGACCATTACCGTCTCCATCTACCAGTGTTGGCCTTCTTCTACAACCGGTTTCTTCTCAGCTTTCACCTTCGTCTCCAGTGTAATGCCCACCATAGCCGTCGGCTCCAAGTCACCCCAACTCCAGTCATCTTCGCCCCTCCGTCATCATCTCCAGATCCGACAAGGGAAGCACCAACAATCTGTTCAAAATTTGCCCTTCTTTCTCCTATCAAAGCTATGCTTGTCAATTGAGTAAGGTAAAAACTCAAACCTTTCAATCAAAATATAAGGATTTTGAGATCACAATTCTCACAAGTCAATTAATTTTAAAATAGACTCAAAATTGTTTAAGAGTTAAGGTAGTTTCGCCCAACATATGCACACATTAACTTATCCACCTCCAATCAAAGTCAAAGATCCGCCTCCTATGCTCGTCATATTTATATAAGGATTACCTCATCTGGCAGGTACATTTTTCTCTTCAAAAACATAATATTATTTTCGTCCTAAAATTATCGTTTGAGTTGACTTGAAGCACGATTTAAAAAATATATATTTGACTGGATTATTAATATTAGTTTAATATATAGTTTACTTTAAAGCTCATGTGTATGTGACACATAATTAAAGTAGGATGAAAAAGTAATGATAAAATGATAAAAGTATTGTCATAAAAAGAAAAGTTTCAAATAAGACAATTATTTTAGGACGGATGAAAAAGGAAAGTAGGACAATTATTTTGAGACGGAGAGAGTATTACTTTTATTCACACGTGCGCACACATATAAAGTAGGCTTCAAATCATATATCTCACCTGTTAAGAGCTAAAATTAGAGAAATTAGAGAGACTTGGAACAATTTACTTCATATATCACTTATTATTCACCACTAAGACTATTTATATTAGTCTTGTACCTGAGTCCAGTTGGTAACGAAATAAGGCTAGATGAGGGGGTGAATAGTATTTTAAAAACTTTGAGGGTTGTTTTGAAAACTTTTAAAAGTTGCTGCGAGAAAGATAAGTTTTCAGCAGCTAATGTAAAATCAGCAGGTAGCAGCTGCTGAACTTAAAACATTTTGGTTTGATTTTCTTTTGATCACTTAAGTATATAAACTGAATTGAAGTACAATCTATAAGATCAACTATATATGTAAATAATTCAAGAATGTAACTTCTAAACACTTAAGTAGATAGAAGTTGTTTTAAGTGTATGAACAGTAAAAATAGCAGGTAGCAGAACACAATATTTGGAGTGGTTCACAGTATTAAAACAACTATGTTCACTACCAAGTTTGTCAAATTTGGATTTTGAAGTGCACTAAATATATTGAAATTCTAAGTGATCACTAACGGATTTATGTACAACAAAAACTAGAAAATAATACTATATAAAAGAATATCCAGTAATTGTTTGACGACTGAAACACATCAAAGGAAGAATAGCTTTGAAGAAATATGTTGAGTGTTTAGTCATGGGTTGAAGCAGATCAAAGAAGGAATATTGTATACGTGATGAATGGTAGCTTTAACCTCTTTGAGAACTTGAACATTTCAGAAAGATTTGCTTGAAGGGATATGAGAAATGTTTCGGTCCAGTTCTTCACGCATTCAATCCTTGCATTAGTGTCTTTAAATAGAGGTCTTGAGTTTTGAGTCGTTGGAGAGGAATGTTGAATTTTGAATTTCATCAAAGAAATGATGATCATATCTTTTCAATTGGATGCACAAATATCTTTGAAGAGGTTGAGAAACGGAAGATATAACCTAGTATAAGAATATACATTCATAAAGAGAGTGGTTAGATATCTTCTTGGATAAGAGTAGATATCTCTAACATGATATATTAAAGAGGGTGGTTGGCTAGTTGATATATTAAATTGTAGAGCATTTAAGGTGATGACAAAAAGTCTTCTATTGAATAGTATGGGAAATAAAGAAACAAGAAAAGAGAAAAACTTTCTTTAAGTAACACGTGTAAAGTTGATCTTAAATTCAAGGCTTATGTCACTTTTCCACTTTTACTTTAAAATGAAAGTCCTGACATCAGTCGCTACAGTAACCATCAACACCCTGCCACATCTACAGTAACTTCATCAGCTATAACACCTTTAGCTGCTACAATACTTTCAGCAGCTGTAGTACATCGACTGCTACAGTAACTTCAGCTTCATGCTTCCCGCTTGCAGTTATTGAACAATCCAAAGAAAGCTGCCTACACTTGTGTAACACATAGTCTACTAAGAAATAAGTTTATAGGCAATCTATTAAGACTTAAATAATTGTTACAAGCAAATCAAATATAAAAATGAATAGACACTAAATATTTTTAAATAATTAATCAGGTTAATATTCCCGACAGTTACTAAAACACAACCATAACTAAAAGTGGGGAAAATGGGAAAGTGGGGAAGTGGAAGTAACCATATCATTCCTTCCTCCTATAATTATCCTTGTCCACAAGGATAAAGTCCAAAGTCGTCTTCAGGAATGGGTCCGTTGGTGCTGAAGACGGGGAGAGTAGCGCCAGCCATTTGAGCGGTGGCAATAATGTTCTTGATGTAATTAGTGTGTCTGCCCTCTGGGGCAGTCAACATAGTTGTAGGGTCGACTAACAATCTCATAATCGAAGGTAGCGATTTCAATGAAAATCCATGGGGTCCATTCTTTGGGGGTAGCATTGAGTTCATTGGATTTCTTGCTAACATTGCCAGTGGTGGAGGCCAAGGCCGAGGTAAGGGTTTTTCTAGGATTAACATGGAGAAGAAGGGAACAAGAGTTGAGAGAAGATACTAGAGGTGAGGTTCGCAAGGCTTGCAAGTTGCAACTCAGTTAACACTGTTTGCAAGGTTGTATTGATTCAGATGAAAGTAGATTCATGTCGAGTCAATGTTTCGTAAACGTCTTACGAAACTCTGCATTTGACTTTCCATAGGTTTCCATCAAATCAAAAATCGGCTCTGATACCAATGTTAAGAACTAGGATTAGAGAGATAATTAGAGAAATTAGAGACTTAGAACAATTTACTTCATATATCACTTATTATTCACCACTAAGACTATTTATATTAGTCTTGTAACTAGAACACAACCATAACTAAAAGTGGAGAAAATGAGGAAGCGGAATTAACTGTATCACCACAATATATCACATTATTTATCTCATTGAATCTTAATTTTACATACCTCTTTATAAAAGGAAAGCTAACTAAAATAACAAAAAATATGTAAGATCGAAATTCAATGGAACAAAAAATATAACAGAGATTGAGATAAATGATTCGGAACCACAAAGTATAACACCAGTACAATTCAAAAACAATATAGAAGTAAAATATCTAATGTTAAAACGCTTGTTAATAGAAAAAGCTAGTCTTACATTTCCAACTGTCAATTTGTCCTCACCTATATATAGTAAATACAAACTTGAAAAGTTAATTACTAATTAACAACTGGATTTGATTGTTTGTAACTTTGTAGGCTTATAAGATAGACTTAAAAGAATATCAACATACTTTATTTGTGTAATCTCAAAGGAGATCTTCACCCATCAATGGGTTTTGTCTTTGTTTCAATGTACAGTGCACCTCTTTTGTAAATATTAAACAAATTACACGTGATTATTTTTAGTTACACCAGCCCCAATATTATTCTTATATATCTTTTGTTTTAATTTTTATACCTTTTTTTGTTTGTTAAACCACTATATTGACTTGTTTTTATTGACAACCATCTATATATCATATACATATAAATGACAAAAAGTTATAAAAAAACGATCTTATCGGTATTTTATGTCAGACATGTCCTTTTAACCTAACTTACCGTGTAATGATGAATTGAATTGTAAAAAGATGGCCATTCATCTTACGATTTAAGATCTGTAAAACGGTCTCTCAGGAGACCTATCTATATTATAAAAGAGCTCAGGGTCTAACTGGTGGTCCTGATCGAATTATGTTAAACACAACTGACGGTCAAGATTGATTCGTAAGTATGTAAGTTACAAATAAACCCCTCTGTTATGAGTTATGTTTGAATTATCCCTCTAAAATTACATATGAACCTCATTTATGTGTTTTGTTTGAATTACCTCTCCACAATTATATATAAAACATTCAGTTGTGGGTTTTGTTTGAATTACTCCCTTAAGTTCTGTTTATCCCAAACATCAATTGAAGCGATCTCATACCGATATCGTGCCTATGACACAGGCACAAATATCATATATATATATATATATATATATATATATATATACACACACACTAGTACTCTTGCCCGTGCCGATGGCACGACGCCAGTTTGTAAATTTATCAATAAATGAATGAATTAATATTTACTTATAATTTGTCTAAGTTAATTATGATAACAGTTAAAAAGAAAATAAATAAATATTTCAAATTACAAAACTTACGAATTTTTTTACATAAAATTGATTAATTAATTAAAATATCGAAAAGAAAATGGACGTGAGATTGGTGGAGGAAGGATTAGCGGTCACCAACCGTGAATAGTGGGGGGAGTTGGAGAGAGAGGGGTAGTTGCTCAACCGTCGTTCACACATGTGAACTCGGGGAGTAATAATGATCGTAGGATCTCAGTAAATGAATCAATCTCAACTCCTAAATAGCTTTTGTCAATTGCACATGTACGACTATTAGCTATATTATATTATAAATATATATATATATATATATATATATATATATATATATATATATATATATATATATACATATATAATTATATATATATAAACCTATTAGGACAAATCCAGCTAATTAGCATTGGCTGCTCGAGGCTTGGGTCAACCTTGTTTGGTTATATAGCTCAACTTACTGCTTGAGCCATGTTCTAAAATGAACATGTTGCTAAGCTTGGTTTGAAATCGTTTTTTTGATCTCTGTCAAACTCAACTACGGTGCTATATATGATCAAACTACCAGAACTCGGTCCGATGAATAATTAGACTGTTCGAACATAACTCGAGATCGAGACTAGCTCCTCGTTTAAAATAACGAATTGAACTATACTTTTTTCAAGCTAAAAGACTCGCCTAAGTTCGTTAACCGAACAAAAATCCAATATCTCAAAAACCAAATCACGATATTGCAAATATGTTTTGGTTTCCCAAGGTATCTCCAGATTCAAAAGTACAACACTAATTCCCGAGTTGAGTAGGACCTCAAAACATGGTAAACCTCTTCCTACCAAGTTTATATATATATACGAACATCGTGTGCGGGGAACATGTTTAAGAAAATTCTCTGGTGGAGTTGGAAGGAAAACCACAAATGACAACTAGGTTTAAGGTAGTTTAATAATCTTTTGTCGGTATATAAATTTACAAATCTGTATACAGTAACATGTTATCATTTTATAACACGCCCCCAGTTTCCCAAATAGCAAACTCACAAGGAATTTATAAATTATATATCAATCCCTCCATTCCAAAATAAGTGTTACTTTTTCTTTTTAAGGGAAAAAAAATTCTTAAATAAAATGATCTTTAATGCCCTTACTAAGTGTGAGATGACATAAGAAGGTAAAAACTTAGATAAGACGGTTTTACATATACTATTTATAAGACAGATCTTCCTAATTCATCTCACCATGTGTTAATTGGTAAGTTGAGTTGTGAGAGAGTGAGACTCCGTTTTCTAAATTAAAATCTGTAAGATCATCTTACAAATTAAAATACGTAAAACAGTCTTATAAGAAACTTAATCAAATAAGAAAGTGGTCTCATACGCCTGTAGATAATACTTTAATGAGTCGTTTGATAGTTAGGAAAAAAAACAACTTTATTTGCTAATGTTTTGCTCTAAGGATTTTTAATCCCCACAAGCTCGATAAAATGCTTAATCCTCTCCCAATTAATACCGAGGGAAGTGTGTTATTATTAACAATGATATTTATTCTTGTTTAGCTACCAAACGGCCCTAAAAGATATTAAAGAAAACTCACAAAGAGTCTGTTAATTACTGAAAATCCATATAAAATCAAGAAGGTTTAATACTCCCTCTGATTTAAAGAGTCGCTTATACTATTTTGGATGTTTCACTTAAAAATATAATTTTAAAAATTATGTTTACAATTTTATTAACAATTCAACTTTACTCTTTATATTTGATATAAACATATTGATTATACTAAAACATTTTTGTAACTATGACCAACTCTAATATTAGTTATATAATTATTAGATTTTTCAATCACAGAGTGTTTGAATGAAACAAATGAAGTAAACATAATAATTTAATAATAATAATAATAAATATCACCTAATATTACCCTCCAAGATTAGCACCAGATCCCACTTTATGATCCAAAGTTTGAATTTTAGCAATTTATAGTACAATATTCTAATTTGTACTAATTGAAGTGTCTAGAGATTATTGTCGTGTTTTAAAAATCTCTATGCTAGCGCTACTGCTTAGGGCATCTAGGCGGGGTCTAGAAATAAGATATAATATCTGATTTATAATATTTCTTTAGTATAACTTAATTATTAAGTATTAATTTTTTAAATATACTAATAATAAATATCCCCTAATAATTTAAAAATAATGATTACATTATAATGTTAAATTTCAAAAGTAAAACAAAAAATTTAATAATATTCTTAGTTCAAAATATTACAAAATAGTCAATAGCTCAATTGTGTATACGTCTGTTAACAAATTAAAAAGTTACAACAATAATTTAATAATTCGGAATTGATGTTTATTATTATTATTTAAAAATCAAAATGACATTATTTCCGACCAAAATTGTAAAAGAAAATTAAAAAATATATGCAGATTCAACAGTTGGCCGCCCAAACCGCCTGACCAACTTTTCACTGATTTACCGAATTTTTAGGCGTTTGGCGGCGCCTAGGCGAATTTTTAGAACAATGATCGAGACTAACTTTTGATAATAATTTTTTTTGTATATAATGGTTGTCTAATATCTAAGCAATGGGCTCCATGTATCTGTCAATCATGCAAAATTCCAGATTTTTCTTGACGGAAAAAGATTTGTACAGTTGTTAATTCTCTAATTACTCCTTAGTACTTTATTATTATTATTATATATTTTTATCATTTGGAGTTTAATTGTATTACCTACCCATTACCATGTGTTTCCCCTAGGCCTTGTTTGGGTTGAAGCTTTAAAATTAACATAACCATTCATTTATTTAATGGATTATACTCTAAGCAATCTTAGGCTACGATTCGTATCTCTTAAACTATTTCTCATGGTGGAGGATTCAATGTATCCAAAAATTTTAATGAATTGCTTAAATTAATGAAAATTATATTGTGGTATCAATTCACACGGCAGACGGACGAACGTACACACAGGTTTTGTTAGGTCCGAAATTTCATGTTTTTTCTTTCTTGTTTTTTGTTTCGTTCTTGGTCCTACAGACGTCGATATCATGCAATCTTCGATGAATTTATATTTGAAAAAAAATCACCTAGTATATAGGTCATTTTTATTTTGACATTGACTTGGTAGTGTTTATTTTGGAGTCAAATACCTAAAAATTAGTTTTTATTGAATATGATTATGACTTTGTTTTTACTAAAAATCTAAATAACTATGAATTGAGGATTGATTCCTTATAAGATTATTGAGGAATTAATTAATGATTGGCTTTTAGGTTACTAGGGAGAAAAATGTCAAACCATCCTCCTATTATTTTTTATTTTTGCTTTTGCCAAAATTGGTTGACTTTCCACTTTATTCCATATCAATTTTCATTAATTTTGACCAACTTATTTCTTTTTAATTTATAGGAGCAAAAGATATATATTTTCAAAAAAGAAGAAGTCAAAGGTTTAGAAGTATGTATTAAGTTGATTGTTTACTCATTAATTAATTATAAAACCAAGGTTGACCGAGAAAATAAGGACTTCTCATCTTTTGTACGGACACTATTTGCCCTGTCTCAACCACTAATTAAAATATGACACGTGGTTGGTTTACTCTAAATCAATTTCATTTTTTTACCTTCTCAATCCTTTATTTTTCTTCTCAGTCTGATTAGTGTTAAGGACAGACTTAGATACCCTTAAATGAATGGCTAACTTTTTTAGGTCATAGGGGGGCAAAATGTCAAAACAAATCCTCCTATTTTTTTAACTTATGCTTTTGTAATTCACATTCATCAATTAGTGTTGACTTTGCACTTTATTCCATATCAATTTTCGTCCTAAAATCGTCTCACGGATCTTAAATCATAAAATCGAATCTTACTCTCTCGTAATATAACTTACCAACATACAGTAAATTGAGTAAAAGAAACTCATCTTATATAAAATACCTAAGTTTTTACCTATTTATTAAGAGAAGTAGAAGAATTATACTTTCAAGAAAATGTCAAGCGTAGGTTTACGTTTGCTTCACGGAAAATAACATTCGGAAAACATTTTCCTCATTTTTCAGTGTTTGATAACCTTTGAAAAATATAATCAATGTAAAAGCTTTTCCGAGTCAACAAAAAATGAAGGCTTCGTTTTAGAAAAATGACTTACATATTTATTTTCCGTAGGTCATTTTCCAAATATTCGAGCACCCTTCGTCCTCTTCCACAATTACACATATTTACACACACAAAATATTACAATAAAAAATATAAATTTAAATTGAGTTTATGCACAATATTTATAAATTATACTAATTTTAATAATTACTCACTACGTCTAAAATTAGTGTCCACTATATTTAGGGACGTCCCATACATTATCCCTTTTCTATTTTAAAACGTTTTTTCATATCAATTATCAAAAAAAATTATTTGTATTTGTGAGATTGAAAAATGATAAATCTTATTGATTTGACACCACTAATAATAAATTGAAGGTTACTAAAGTAAAATTACTTAAAGTCTGACACTATCTTATGCTTTCTTCGTCCCGGATAAATATTCCTAGTGAACAAAACACAAAGATTAATAAATGTAATTAATAATGAATTGTGGAATATATTGTGACAATAATACTCGTTACACACACTCTCTCACATTAAATATGTACCCTTACACTCACTCTCTCTCTAAGATGTGCAATAATGATAGTATTAAATAAATGAATATATTAGGAAGAATGGTAGAAAAATTTTACACCAAAAGTTTTTAGGAACATTAGTTGGGACATCCCAAAATGAAAAGTAGGAATATTTATCCGGAGAGAGATGGAAGAATATTCAATATGGGCATAAATACTATAAGGCCTTATTTGGTGTAGCGTTTTGAAAACGAAGCTTTTTCAATACACATCATTTTTAAAACGCGGTTATTATTTTGTAAACACGTTTGAGAAACTATTTCAAAACGCAATTTTCAAAAATAGAGTGGTTGTAAACGTAACATATTTTTAAAACGCTCCAAAATGGAGCGTTTTAAAATGCTACACATTTTTCAAAACGCTGCATTGAAACACTTTAAAAGAAAAAAACGTTGTATTTTTTTCTAGCATTTTGGTTAAAACACTCCACCAAACAAGCACTAATGTATTTTTTTGTATTTAATCATAAATTATTTTTCGTAACATTTTCCTTACCTTTGTCAAACACCCGAAAATATTTTTCGACATATTTTCAAAAGATTTACCAAATACCTGAAAATAAAATATTTTTATTTTTTATAAATTATTTTCCGTGAAACAAGCGGAGCCTTAAGTACAAGTATATATCACATTGATTATTTACTTTTAAATCAATTCTCAAGTCAAAGTTGAATTAGTATATACTCCCCCTTTCTTAATTGTTTTGCTTTTCAATTACGCCCGTTTCAAAAATAATTACATTGTTTTTACAGTCTTTTTTAGTAAAATAATTTTACAACTTAACCATTGCATTTTACCATTTTAATAAAGTAATTTATTTTTTTTAAACAATATATCAAGTCAAATATGATAATTATTTAGGAACAAATTGAGTATATAAGACTTAGTTCACCAGCAAATCATTACATGGTCAAGTTTAACAATAATTTAGAAAAAAAAAAAATTCTCATTGTGTCTTCTACCATGGTTGTCACTTGCCACACACTTGAAACCCCTAACTCGATTCAGAGTTGAGTTGTGTAGCGAAAACTCAGTTTCACAATTTTACATCAAACATTCAAGAAAATATCAACAGAACTCATGAGACATATTATCTACACCGTCTTATCATCTTTTATTAATTATAGCAACCGATTTGAATATTATGAAGCCAAGTTTCAAATGACAAAAACTTAAGAAAGACCATCATACGAGTATTTTATGTAAGACATATCTTCTTAATTAACCGTATGTTAATGGATTGAGTTGTGAAATAGTAACATTCTAATTTTATAAATTAAAATCCATAAAACGCTCTTACACTAAACATGTTCGATCCAAATAACTTGCCGTAGATGGAACGTTTTTTCTTTAACGGTGGCCTTGGCCTTGGCCTTGCTTTAAAGGGCACAAGTGATGCATGAAACCATGAGTTTGGTAAATAGAATAAAGTGTCCCCAAAAATCAGGTGTGGGGTGGGGTGGAAAACATCTTTTGGGATAGAGAGAGAGAGACATGATCGAATTTTGAGGGGGGTAGGGGGGTAGGGGACCAAGAACAAGCAAATCTTGTGTAGCAGTGAAGAAATGGGGGACCATGTGAAAAAGAAGGATAAAAAACAAAGCACAATCTATACAGAAACTTAACTGTGACAAACCATGTGTTCATGATTGTTGATGTTGCTGATACTTGCGTGTTTCAACTTGTACCGGATGTTTCCACGTTACTAAATTATGAGTCTCTTATAACATCGTTTTACGGATTTTAATTTGTAAGACGAAGTCTCACTCTTTCATAACTTAACTTATTAATGTACGGTAAGTCGAGTAAATAAGATCCATCTTACAAAAAATATCTATTAGACCGTCTGATACAAGTTTTTGTCCTAAATTATTGTCCTTGTTTAACTTTCAATTCAAACAATTTGTTTTTTAAATTTAAATTCGACGTATATATATATATATTTTAATTTTTTTCAATACTAAGAATTACCTGTTATATGATTTTTAAAAAACAAATATGTTACATTTTTATATATAAGAACACATGGTTTCATTCAAAAAGTCGAACCAAGACTAATTTAATAACGAGGTGAGTATTATACTACAAAATATTTGGTGGGTCTTAAATCACCACATGAGCAGATTAAATACCAGTAGAAAGTCATTAAATAAGTTGTTGATTTGATGATATATATATATATATATATATATATATATATATATATATGTATGTATATATATATATAGACACACACACACAATGAATATTAGACATATATAGTTTAATTGTGTTAATAATTAGATGAGTTCGGTTAACATGTGTATACTAGTTAAGATACATTATGAAAACCTAAATGTAGTCAGTTTTGTTTCGATAACCATCAATTTACAAGTTTCATTGCCACGAGAAAAATATTTCATGGTCCTAGAGCACCACGTGTCATATTTACGTGATATACAATGATCAATCGTGGCAGATTATAAGTTCAAAGTGATACATAACGTACTCAAAGTAAGTGCTTGTTTGGTCGAGCGTTTTGATCAAAACACTGGTAAATAACGCAGCGTTTTCTCTTTAAAAGCGTTTCAATGCAGCGTTTTAAAACGCAGCGTTTTAAAAACGTGGAGCGTTTTAAAACGCTCCAATTTATAGCGTTTTAAAAATATGTCACGTTTACAACTACTATGTTTATGAAAAATAACGTTTTGAAATAGTTTTCCAAACGTGTTTACAAAAATAAACCGCGTTTTGAAAATGCTACGTTTTTAAAACGTTGCGTTTTCAAAACGCTGCACCAAACGAGGCCTAAACCCTACTTTTTAAACCACTTTGTCACTACTAATTAAACCCTATCTTATTTATTTTTCCATTTTTTTTCTAAGAAGGAATGACTTTTGTACCCCTAATTACTTTACGATCAGCCATTTGGCCTTGAGGTTTTCCTACCTATTATCCAACCAAACGTGAGGGAGGACGTTGCAATTTGACGAAACCTCATGGTAGGGGACCATAATAAACCCACATTGAGTGTTTTTGCTTGAAAATGGAATAGAAATATATAGCATCATTAAAGATCTTCTTCATTCAACTTTCAACTTTGTTGTATATGTCCAAACTTTAGTAAATTCTGAGAATAAAAGCCAAAAACAATTAAAAAGGGGGTCAAAAGAGAAATAATAATGAGGGAAGAACGGGGGAGACATTCATGGATGATGATAGATCCATAGGAGAGGAATTGAATGTCCTTGAAAACAAAAGGTAGGGTAAAAGGTGATGATGAAAATATGGAGGGAAACATGCAAGGACATTTCTATTGGGATCTAACTACTGCGATGTTGGATACTCTTGTCTTATAGATAAAAAGGACACATTGTTCTTTGCATTCTAACTTTATCACTTCAAAATATTCTACTCCCTCTCCGTTTTTAAATTATTGTTCAGTTTGAATCGATACATCGTTTAAAAAAATACTCTCTTCATCCCTAAATTATCATTTTAGTTGATCCAACGCACATATTAAGAAAAAATAATTGACTTGATTATTTATATTTATTTAATGTGTAGTTTTCTTTAAAGCTCATGTGTATGTGACCCATAAGTAAGAATAAAATGGTAAAAGTGATGTTCTAAAAAAATAAATTTCAAACTGGACAATTATTTTGGGACTGACGAAAAAGGAAAGGAGGATGATAATTTAGGGACGGGGGGAGTAATTGATTGTATTATAAATATTAGTGTAATCTGTGGTTTTTCTTTAATACATTTATATATGTGGTCATAATTAAAGTAGATAGAAAAAGTAAGAATAAAATGGTAAAAGTGTTTTCAAAAAAGGAAAATTTGAAAAAAAATAATTTATTTTGGAACAGACAAAAAATAAAAGGAAGATAATTATTTGAAAATGGAGGGTGTATGTTTGATTCGACATATTTATTAAGAAAAATATTTTTGTATTATAAATATTAAGATAGTTAAAGTAAATTTGATTTCTAAATAATTGTCATATTTTACTTTTTTGTCTGTTTTAAAATAAATTGTATGGTTTCTAATTTTTTTTTTCTTTTTAGAAAAACACTTATTATTTTGCACTTACTTTTACCGGCTACTTTAATGATTAATATGTACATGAATTTTAAAGAAACCTACATACTGTACAAATATCTATAATATAGTCGATGAGTTTTTTCTTAATCAATGTGTCTAGTCAAATATAATAATTATTTGGGAACGAATAAAATATTTTCTAAAAATACTAATGTGAGAATAAATTTAATAATTAAAATGAGAATCAAATTAATAGTAAAATAGTAAACGTAACTTTTAAATGGATACTGATTTGAAATTGATTTTTTTTTTGAAATGACATAAAAGTATTTGACAAAAATAAGATAAGATAGTTACACTGTCACAGTATGTCATTGTTTTAAATGTGACTAACATACTTGATCTTGGTTGGGTTAAGTACTGTAGGTGGAGATGACACCATCTATCTTGCGCAGAGGTGTTAAATTTGTTCAAATAAGTGTGTGTGTGTGGAAAAGTACATAGTTGGGATGAGAAGTTATGAGAATTTGGCTTGACTAAAAGGAGTTCAGTCGGTTGATCAGTGTTCTGAAAATCGATTTAAGCGGGTATTTAGATAGGTGTCTAGGCGTTGCTTATATGCTTAGAAATTTGGTAAATTGGTGAAAAAATCGATTAGACGGCGCCTAGGCGCTCTAGGCACCCGATTAGGCGGGCTAGGCGACCAACTGCTGATTTTTCCTATTTTTTAGTTTTTTTTCTTTTGTCCTAAATAAGATCATTTTGGGTTTTTAAAATAATAATCATAATAATAAATATCAATTTTAAATTATTAAATTATTATTTTTTAATTTGTAATTGTCAACTGACATATGAATAATTGAACTGTTGATTATTTTTGTAATATTTTGAATCTTAGATAATATTAAATTTCTAGTTTTACTTTTAAAATGTAACAACATAATGTAATTATTATTTTTAAATTATTAGGTGATCTTTAGTATTAGTATGTTTTAAAAATATATGTTTAATAATTAGGTTATAATATAAAAAAATATTAAAAATCAGATATTATGTCTTATTTATAGGTCCTGCCTATATCCCGCCTAGGCGTTCTAGGCGTTAGGAGGTGGTCTGACGCCTAGCGATTTTTAGAACCTTGCGCTTGAGTAAGAAGTATCGGTATCGAGTCCTTGTGTGCATAAAATTTCTTTTGTATGGGTCAACATATCTGGTGTCTGACCGTAATTTGAACATTAGTCTCGAACATTTGTGCATTTGAATACCTTAGAAAAAAAAAAGTACCAAGGATGAGAGAAAAGGTAGCTAAGGGTCTAAATTTGGATTTTTTTTTAGTTGTTAATAATAAAATGAGTCGATTCACTAGGCTAGAAGCCTAGTCCTCTGGCTTGGATGACGCAAGCGCGTCGTGAAACAGTCTTGTCAGGCGACCACATTGAAGTTTGGAAGAGCTCCAGTACTTGAAGCAGTTGCATCAAGCAACCTCGTCAATTATCGGTCGCGTTAATGGAGACGAAGTGACCTTATCGAATCAAGGCGGTCGCGTTACATTGAGTGAAGCGACCATGTCAATGCGGCCATTTGGTTTTTTAGTTTCCTTTAATTTATTAAGTCATTTTAAGGTATTGTATCACTATATATAATTGTAACCATAAAATGTATAAAGTATTGACCATAACAAAATTTCAAAAATCCTTTGACCCAAATATCTCTCTTTTCTTTCGATTGATTTTGATATTACTTTATGATTGTTTGCAATTGCTTCCACTGTCCACAACATTAGTTATGTAACTTCTGTGCATGTATATATCTTAATTACTTACTCCATTCGTTCAACAAAATTAATCCATTATACTCTTTTAAAATATTTCACTTTTAGAGTCCATTTTCAAATTAATAATATGTCAACATTTTTCATAACATTTCAACTATACCCTCCACATTTGACATTAATATATAAATTATGCTAAAATCTTATTGTAATTATGAGCAACTCCAGTGCTAGTTGCGCATCCCTTGATTAATAGACTTTTCAAATATAGACTCTTTAAGTAGAACAGATGGAGTATGGATCATAATCACTATTGTCTATGTTTTAGGCAAAGAATCAACTATATTATTTTGAGATATTTTACTCAAATAATCTACTTTCAAAAGTTATGTCCACAATCCCAATAACATTTCAACTTTATCCACCACATTTCATATTAACATTTTAATTATGCTAAAATATCATAGCAATTATGATAAACTCTAATGTCAATTATATATTTTTTAATTATTAGACTTTTCAAACATGACACCTAAAAAAAACTCGAACACTTTGCGTAGAATGGTATTAGTATTTATTTTGGTTTATATTATCTCCGTTTTAAAATAATTGTTATGTTTAATTTGACATATGTTAAGAAAAAAACGATTGACATTATTAATATTATTATAATATGTTATTTTCCTTTAAGTTCATGGTAAGAAAAAAATATGAGTAAAGTAGTAAAAATATTTTTTAAAAATAAATTTACTGACAAAATAATTTTAGTAAGATAGACGAAAAAAGAAAACATGACCAGAAGAACATTTAACTATAACACTTTTTAAAACCATACCCGTGCTCGGCACGATTTTTTTTTTTTTTTGTAATAGTACTACTATAATTTTTAAATGTGACATAAATTTCTTCTCTTGGTAATAGTAGTATTATAATGTTTAAAATTTTAGGCATTATGATTAAAATGTTGGAATATAAAACCAACATCATTTTCTAACAAATGTGGAAAAGTCCTTTCGGTAATAATAATATAATTCTTCTAACCAATGTGAGATACATATATTCTATTAATAATAATAGTAAAAGTCCTTAATTATAACACTTTTGAAAGATACATCTATTATATTCATAATAATAGTAGAAGTCTTTTATCTTAAAACTTTTGAAACTAACATCATTTTCTAACAAATGTGGGATATATCTAGTATATTTAATAATAATAGTAGAAAACTTTTATCTTCAAACTTTTGAAACCAACATTATTTTCTATCTAATGTGTGATACATCTCTTCTATTGGTAAAAAGAATTTTAATAACTTTTAAAATAAAATATTTTTTTTGTAACCAATGAGAAATAAATCATTTTTATTGGCCTAAGGATTTTTAAAGCCAACATCAACTTCTAACAATTGTGATTATATATCTTCTTTTGCTAGTTTAGTAAAAGTCATTTATCTAAATATTTTTTAAATCAACATCAATTTTCAACCAATGTTTGTTACATCACTTTTATTGGTAACTATAGCATAGATGCATCTTACATTGGTTATAAATTAATGTTGATTTTAGAAATCATTAAGATACTCACCTAACACTTGTTGAAAAATTAATGTTTTTAGTTAAAGAAATTGTGCAATATGAGGCACAATTTTCTTTGTGTATCATTTGTTTGTTGCCAAAGGTAATTGTGTAAATGTGTTATACTGGGTGAGGGCATTAAAATGATATATTTATTTGTCCAAATCGAGTTTTAGATGAATAAAATATCAATGCTTGAATTATAGTATTAGAAGTGAGATATTAGAGTAAAGTACTCATCCAATGTCAATATAATACTATTATCTCACATTGGTTAAAAATAATATTGATAATAAATTCTTTCTATATAAGATTTCTTCTATTATTAACAACAGAAGAGGTTAATAGTAAATGATTAATATCACAATATCATATTAACTATTATTAATTATTATTTTTTGGCTAGAAAATGAAAAAAATTTCAAGTCAAGTGATATGAAGGCTTGCTGATTCAATAATATCAAAAACTGGGTGATATGCTACTATTAGAGTTATCCTTACCAACTTTAATATACTACTCCATAATATACTTCATCCGTCCCTAAATTATCTTCTTCCTTTCTTTTTTCGTTCGTCTCAAAATAATTGTCCACTTTAAAACTTACCTTTTAAAACATCATTTTTACCATTTTATCCTTACGTTTTCACCTTACTTTAATTATGGGTCATATACATATAGGCTTTAAAGGAAACTACACATTAAACTAATATAAATAATTAAGTCAATTGTTTTTTCTTAATTTGTGCACCGAGTCAACCAGGACAATAATTAAGAAACGGAGGGAGTAGATTTTTTCATAATAGTCGGTTAAAAAGTGGAGTGCATGGACAAGCTATCATATTAGGGGCAACGGGATTATGGCTTATATTAGTACCCCCTATAAAATGGAAAAATAATTTTTGGCCCTTTTACTTCTTTATCACTTTTCCCCATATTTAAATGTATTTTTTGTTGTTGCCAAACTATCCCAACCCTAAATAACACTCTAAAAGTTATTAACTACACAGAATAACTATTTACTACTTCCAAACCACTAATAATTACTCAATAGTCATCAAAGAGTTCTAACTCAACTGATACTACTAATTTCTCTTAATAAAGAGGTCGGGTGTTTAAGCCTTATTATAGGTATTGTTGCTCAAGTCTCACCAAAGGCACCATTGTTCTAACCAAATGACACTATCTTATATACTTTGTAGTCTTGGGTTGTGGTAAGCTCAATGTCCGTTCAACCTTAAAAATAAAAATAAAATTACTCCATGGTTGTACGCCATGTCTTTTACAAGCCACGTCCCAAACTGAGCTCGAGCTTGATGGCAGAAGCGTGAGTACTATGTTCACCTTTTCTGGCAATAGTAAAATTTGATTTAGTACATTAATTTGAGATTAACGATTTCTTTTTATTTCTCTAAAAGGGAAATTAAAAAAATTCTTATATAGTATTATACTTATAATATGAAATTTCATTTGAAAAATATTGAGCGAGCTAGGGGATCCAATACTTAACGTGGCTCACGAGCTCACTATTGGAGTTTGACCTACTACTCGAGCTCAAACATGTTTACACAAACGAATTTGCTCACGAGTTTGAGGACTCACACATGGCTGAACTTACACGAATTGAGCTCGAGTCGGGTATGATCGTTTGATGACCCTAATTCCATTGGTTGATCGATACTCAATTATGAAACATTTTTCTAGAGTTCAACAAAAGAATGATGTTGAAATCAATAATTTAATGTTGTTTCAATTTTTTTCTAGTTTCTTAAAACAAATTTTTTTGGTTTAATAAGGCATTTTAGTATAAAATAGTAATTTTTTTTTTTGTAGAATTGTTAGAAGTTCTGTTAACATTTTGGAGTTTTCTGGAACTGAGTGGTTGTCTTGATCTTGGTGACACGAGCGCGTTATATAACGCATGTGCCGACCACGTAGGATGATGGTTTGGCCCCAACATTTGGAGTGGTCGGGTGAAGCGAGCGCGCCACTTTGGGTTGTTGTTTTAGAAGTTAAAGTGGTCACGTAAAACGACCGCGTTGGTGTCAGGTTGGTCGCGCAGTGATGTTTGAAGCAACGACTTTGGTGCGGCAAGTTAGCTTTTTACTTTTTTTTCTTTGTATCATTAGAGTTTTGTATTTCATTTTATATATAATTGTAACCCTATAATGTATAAAATGTTGATCCTAATAAAATTTCGATAGTCCGTTAACCCAAATCTCTATAATGTATAAAATGTTGACCTTAATAAAATTTCGATAGTCTCAAATCTCTTTCTCTTCTCATTTGATTGAACATTGACTATTGATTGTTTTTTGTTTAATTAATTTCGTTGTGCACAACAAAAATTAAGGGTGCAAAAGGAATTACAGAGTAAGAGGGGATGTAATTGAGATAGTCAAACCTCAATGATAGTGAACATAATTTATTCAAAAAGTAATTAGCCTAATTTAGAACTAATATAGTAATATGCACTACAATGAGATATATATATATATATATATATATATATATATATATATATATATATATATATATATATATATATATATATTTATTTATTTATTTATATTTACCCCTTCCGTTCTGAAATGAGTGTCTTTATTAGAGGTTTTCACAAAGAATAAAGTTGATTTTGTGGTATTTCAGTAGCACATATACATAAATGCCCTTAATGTACATGCTCTACCATTTCCCGTGAACATTAAGACATGATAATTAGTAAATGTAAATTTAGTAAATTATACAAAAAAATAAAAATAAATACATATTTTGGAGCCGATGAATACAATTTTGCAATGCTAAAAATATGGACACTTTAGAATGTTTAATATGTACTTCAATATATATAGTTCCATTTGACAATTCAAACTTTTTAATAAGGTTATAACTTTACGTGTTTCAAACACTTCTTCGAATCCAACTAAGATTATTACTGTGTTTAGGAATGAGACATTTTTTTAAGACTAACCGAAGAGAGAAAAGAGACTATTTTTGGGAAGGAGGGAGTAATAAAATAAATTACATATTACAAACAAATCCCTCTGTTTCACTTAAAAGATTTGCGTTTGAAAAATCTAATAATTAAAAGATATATAAGTAACATTATAGTTGATTATAATTATAATTTTATAAAAATGATTGAGTATAATCAACATTTATATTAGTAATAGATAAAGGTGGCAATTTTTGTCCACACACATTTGCCCGTTCAGACCGCCTAATAAATAATAGGCATGAACATACCTAAAACTTTAAATGGGCACAAATGAGCATGCCCATTTGGGAACATTAATTATGATGGGCTAAATGGGTGCCTATTTGGGCACCCATACTAAAACTCATTCTCTTCCTCTTCTAATTTTGTTTTATCAATTGCATACATAATTATAAAATACTTAAGATTAATAATGACGTTTAACATAATTAATATATCTATATTGTACACTCACTCTTCCAACCGCCCCCACCACACACACACACACACACATATATATATATATATATATATATATATATATATAATACACCCGCCCTTCCAACCGCCACCCCCAAATTGTAAAGCAAAGCATGTAATGTTATTATATGACTCTGTACCCTTAAATGAAACCCAACATCACTTTCAGATTGTTCCATTTTTATAACTTTATAAATATTCGTCTCTGTTACACTATAAATGAATTCATAGCGGTTTTGTGAACAGTGTGCAACATGCGACATTCTTATTTGCTCGAACCTTCCCATATAGATTTGTATATGTGGCTTAGTTAGCTTGTTCGGTTTTTGGTCAGGTTTACACTCGTGTGTTTGTCTATTGAGCTTCAGCAAAATTAAAAATCTAACCACAAAATAGAAGATTGAATTGATGATTACAACAACAAAAATACATAATTGACACAAGAGATGAGCAAACATACACATTTATTTTTCTTCCCGTTCTCAACAGAATATGTCTTCTCGTTCCACCTTACCCTAATGTTTACATTTTTACATACTAATACATAAAACTATTAGTAAAAATTAAAATGCAACTTCGAAGAAAAGTTATTTTCTTCACAAACTATTATTTCCGTTCTTAGTTCATTTGCCACATTTTATTAGATCCCTATCATTTTCCTTTTATTAGTGTCATATATATTCAAGAGAAGAGAATTTAGAACTCTAATACTAACTACTCCATCTGTTCCACCTAAACGTCTACGTTTGAAAAGTTTAATTAATAAGAAGATATATTAATATCATTGGAGTTAGTCTTAATTACAAAAATATACTTTAGCACAAGTAATATATTGGTCTTTTCCAATTATTGTGGTTCTAATTATATATATATAGTTAGTTAGTTAGTTAGTTGTAACTTTTAATAATTTTTTTGTAAAAAAAAATTATTTTTTTGTAAAAAAAAATTATTTTTTTGTAATTTTTATATTTATTTGATAAGTGCATGTTAATGAGTAAATGAGCGTCCATGTCCATTTAGTACCCGCTCATATATGCCCATGTTATTAAATGAGCACTTATTTACCCGCTCATTTGAGCCCACCGTCCATTTGTCACCTCTAGTAATAGACGGTAAAGTTCAAAAGTTATAAAAATTGCAAGATTTATTTTGAAAATAAACTTTTTAAATAAAATATTTTAAAATAAAATCACAGAATTTTTATCATTAAAAAATGGACTAACATAGTACTAGAAGATGTGCATCACTTCACTTTCCTATATAGTAAAGGTCAAGAATCAAACAAATCTTTGACCTTTACGTCCTTGGTAATGAAAATTTTATTCATATTTCTTTCTTTTTAGTGGTCGATATGATGCTTTTAGCTACCTCAATTTAATCCATCTTTTCGGGTAAGTCTAAGAGTGCTTGCATGCTCTTGGCCTCTTGAATTTGATAATCGTTATCTCTTTATTCTAAAATATATGATGATTTTGTATTTTTTATATGAATTAAGGAAATACATTTTAAAATTTAACTATTGTCTTTATCTAAATATTAATGAGGTGTTTTGATATTCTTATTCAAAGAACCAAACACGAGTTACAGAGTCAATAACTATGGGCAAAATTGGAAAAATGGGAAAAAGTTCTAAAAATTACAAAGTGCTATTTATTTTGGAACAAAAAAAACTCTCCTAAAACATCATATATTTTGAGACGATGAAGTATTATAGAAGTTTAATATTTCAAGGGAAAAAGTGAGTGGGGTTTTGAGTTCTACATGTAAAGAGTATGCTCTAATACCGAATTAAATTAATATTCAATGATTCATAAGTGAGTGGGGTTTTGAGTTCTACGTGTAAAGAGTATGCTCTAATACCGAATTAAATTAATATTCAACGATTCATCTCAAAATCTATATTGCTCAAGAGAGTTGCGATTTCAAAATTCATACAAATAAGCGATTTTGTTTGTATTTAAACAATATGAATACCAATAAACAACTCTAAATTTTAATTATTCACTTATGTGGTTTAAAAAATGAAATTAAAATTAGTGAGTATTTGAACAATGTGAATACCAATACATTAAAAAAATTGAAAAACATGGTGTTTTACCAAAACAAGTCAAATATTACAATAATTTTTTAGCAAAAATTTAAGTAAGATAGTCTTATTGATATTTTTTTGTAAGGCAGATCCTCCTTATCTAACTCATTGTGTGTTGGTGAATTGAGCTATGAGAGAGTGAAGTTTCATCTTACAAATAAAGATCTGTAACATTGTCTTACAAGTGACTTACACTAATTCTTTTACGGAGGAAATAATTTTTTATGAAAACATAATTCATTTATTTTTTCAACTATAAGTAGGTGTAAAATTTTTTTAAAGGTTGGAGGGGACATAGACCGTACCCCAACCCTTAATTTTTATTATTTTTAATATCTTGAAAATTACAATTATATATATATATATATATATATATATATATATATATATATATATATGACTTTGGTGTTGCTCGAACAGATGGTGCCTCTGGTGAGACTTTAAACAATCGACCTCTCCGTTAAGATAATCGAGTAGTTAAATGAGACATTTGAGTAAGGTTTAAAAAACAACCTCTCCGTTAATATAATTGACTAGTTAAATGAGGTCTTTTTGGTAAGACTTGAACAACAACGGTACCTTTGAAAAGACTTGAATACCTGACCTCTCTATTGAGAGTTGTAAAGTTCAAGGTATCTCTAGTGAGACTTTAACACTCAACCTCTTTGTTATGAGAAATGAACAGTACCAATTGAGATAAAACTCGTTGGTTGAAAACATAATATTTAGTTTTTTAAACACATCAAAAAAAGGAATAGAAAGTAGAAGTTGGTAAATAAAAGGAATTATTGCAAATATAATTCTCCTTAAGGTAAATTAAGTAAGGACCTTTGATGGAGAGATGCATGATTGTAATGGCCAATGGGATGGTATGGAATAATGAATATGGATATATAATTCTCCATGGAAGAGGTCACTGGTTGGCATTGATGGGGCACATATTAAGATGGCCATGGGAAGCAAATCTTAAAAGGGAATCAAAAGAAATTGCCCTCTCTTTGATCCACTCTCCCCACCTGCCCAAGATATGGTAAGTGCACATGATTTCACACCAGGGAAAAGGGCACCATTGCTGACATCACCAGTATCTCTTGGGAGGATTTTTGTGGGTCCTACACTCACAACTCTTCTCCTCAACCCAAACCAATCCCTTTTCATATATATATATATATATATATATATATATATATATATATATATATTTTTTTTTTTTTTGAATTTTCAAAATATGTTTAATTGTTTACTAGCTAAGGTCAAGTTGGGTAGCATCACTAGAGCAGTCAAATACATAATGACCTATTATCTATTGATCCATAACACTCATTTTGCCCCCTAGTCTCAAGCACGAGGTCTATAAGTTTTTAAAATTTCATCCGATAGATTTCACCGTTTTTTTTTACGATTTTATTGAATTATTAAAAATTTACTTAAAAATTAAAATCTTAACCCACCCCCTCTCAAAATTGAAAAAAAGAAAAACCCAAAATCAAACAGCCTCATATGCTTCCAATGTGTGTTTTTTGGTCTTATACGTATTTTTACTCTTGTTGATTCTAACATGTTCCACTCTATCTCTCTTTTACAAAAATAAATACATCACCGAATAAATTTGGGTAATTTTAACACAAGGCATAGGGTAGTGTTAGGTTCTAAAATGAACACCAAAAAGAAACCTTCAAATTGATATGATATATATATATATATACTTTATCGGTTCCTAAATAATCGTTTTCTTTGATTTGACACATTATTTAAAAAAAATTAACTTTATTATAAATATTGGTGTAATATGTGATTTTCTTTAATGATTGTATGTGACTATAATTAAAGTATATAAAAAAAAGTAAATTGGTAAAAAAGGTTTTTCTAAAAAGAAATTTTTTAAAAGAAGACAATTATTTTGAAATGAATAAAAAAGAAAATGAAGAAAACTATTTAGGAACGAATGAAGTATTTATTTTATAAAAAACATATAAATATATAAAATATCATTAACTAATGGATAAAAATTTGAAAAAAATGGTCTTACATATATTTTTTGTGGGACAAATCATCTTTATTCCACCCATTATATATTATTGGATTGAGCTGTAAAGAAAGTAAAATTCTATTTTATATATAAATATAATGATCTATAAAAGCACAAACATAACCCCTACCTTCTTTCTATCCCAATGGCCAAAATCTTTCTCCTTGTGTACAACTAAATATGTATAAATAAATAATGTTAACTGGTACATGAAAACCAAAACTTCGAAAATAAATTAATAAGCCACCCACCCCCCACCCCACACCACCCCACCCCAAAAGCACTACCATACACACTAGTTATTCATAATTTGATTCATTCTTTTATTTTTATCTTTAACTTTGCCCTTTGCCCCCCTTGCTTGCCTTATAATTCAAAAATCATTTGGAAAACAATTTCTAGGGTGGAAATCTTTGGGTGAAATCTGGTCAGATCTTGCTTTGTGGGATGTGGATTTTGGTGGGTCTTATTGACAAATAAAGAGTTCATTCATCCATCTCTCCAAACCCATTAAACCAAAACACACACAAACACAAACACAACCACCCAACAAGGGAAAAAGAAAGAACTTTTCCCTCTCCTCAACTCCTTCTTCATCTTCTTCAAATAGTTTTTTTATTTTATTTTGAGATTTTGTGATCTTGAATCACTGCAATGGGCATGTCAGCTGAGTCCCAGTTTCATGTATTAGCTGTTGATGACAGCATCATTGATAGAAAACTCATTGAAAGACTCCTCAAGACTTCATCCTATCAAGGTATATACTTTCTTGGTTTCTCAAACAGAGGAAAAAATGAAAAGGAATTAAAAAGAAAACAGAGGAAAACATTTTCTTTTTCATGGGTTGATTCTGATTTCCTCTTTCCATGGCAGTTACAACTGTAGATTCTGGTAGCAAAGCTCTAGAATTTCTGGGTTTTCATGAAGATGAACCAAATATCCCAAACCAACCTTGTGTTTCCCCAAACAATTGTCAGGTAAATCCTTTTTTCTTTTCTTTTTCTTCTATGTCATGCATTTTCTTGGGGATCTTCCATTGATTTACTTTTCTGGGTATTGTTATTGATAAAGTTTTCTTTTGCTTTCATGAATTCTTCTTACAGGAAGTTGAAGTGAATCTAATTATAACAGACTACTGTATGCCTGGAATGACAGGATATGATTTGCTCAAGAAAGTTAAGGTATGCTTTGGAGGTGTTATTATTCTTTTTTTTGTCCTTTTTCTTTGCTTGTCCATTGTGTTTTCTTTCTTACTTTCTTGAATCAGCATCATTTGCCCTGATTTTCCTTTCCTGGAAAATATGCCCATCACAAACTTTCTGTACTACATGTTTGTAGCATTCTATTATTGTGTACTTCTCTTAAAAGTTGCCCACTTATACCAATGACCTATTCTTGCAGACCCTCAGAAAAAAAATCCAGGAAAATTTCCCCACCCTATGAAAGTGGTGAAAACAGGTGGGAAAGAAAAATAAAAAAGAAAATTGACCAAAGGACTTTTTTCTGGTCACCCTTTTGTGGGGTGTCATTTAATTTAAAAGATTACATGGGAGAGATTTGGAAACTCTTTACTTTATCTGATTCTTTGACAAATAGTTATGATTTTGATTTGTTGTTATAAAGAAAAAGAAAAAGAAATTATTTTGATCAAATTAGCTTTTGTTTTTCCAGGAATCTGCATCATTGAGGAACATACCAGTAGTGATTATGTCATCTGAGAATGTGCCTTCAAGGATCAATAGGTAAGAATTTCCTATAATTGAGTATATTTGTAATTGGATTTGGTTTTTATTAGTGAAATTAATTAGTGGGTATTTTGTTAATTGATATTTGAACAGATGTTTAGAAGAAGGAGCAGAGGAGTTTTTTCTCAAACCAGTGAGATTAGCAGATGTGAATAAACTTAAACCCCATATGATGAAAACCAAATTCAAGGATCTTCATAAGCAAGAAAATCAAGAAGAACACGAACACGAACATGAAGACGAAGACGAACACGATGCATCGGAGACGCTTACGATTATCGACTCGCAACAACAACAAAAACAACAAGAAGCCAGTAACAACAACAAGAGAAAAGCTATGGAAGAAGGGATTCCACAAGAAAGAACAAGGCCCAGATATAGTGGACTTGCAGTAGTCTGATTAATTATGTCAAATATTTTTTTCTCTTTTTTTCTTGATCTTTAAATTTGAAAAGTGAAGCTCCAATCCAATAACTGTTCATTAACCTTCCCCCCCCCCTGTTTAGATTTATGTTGGTGTATACAGGAAGGAGAGAGATAGAGAGAGAGAGTCCAACATTTATAGATTTTACTTGGAAATATTTCCATTTAAGTTTTGTGTAGTTGATTTCAAGGAGGAAGGAGAAGAAGAAGGAAAGTACCTAGTTATCATGAAAATGTGATGACTTGCTCTTGTAAAGGGTATCAAATTTGAGGCATGACATAACATAATCCAACTGTTTTTGTTTTCTTGTTTGGGAGCTTGTTTGCTCCCACGTATGGTTGGTAATTTTGGATGTTAATGAATAATGTTAATGAATAACTTTGGGTTAAGTTATTATTTATTTATAGATAATCCCTGTCCCACCCTCTAATTTCACCTCCTTGGATAGGGTGAAGTTTAATTCCCAATTGTCAAACTACAAGGGTGAAAAAGAATTGGTTTGAATAACCAGAGTGGCTAATTTGGATCAGTTTTATTGATTGTAAATGTATTAAGGGCTCATTGGTACCTTTGGTTTGACAGAATTGCTCTTAGGAGCCCAGGGTCTCAATTTTTGCATTATGGAGTCTAGAGTTATATTTTTAGTGCAATCTAATGACAAAAATGAACTTCCGTCCAAATGTAATTCAACCCCTTTTGAAAATAGGTAAAGACTTGTGTAGGATGGTCATACGGATCTTAAATCCGTAAGACGGAGCCCCATTTAGAAATTTACGGGTTAATAACTAAACATGTTAATGAAAGTCACATTAACAGGGTAGCTGAGTTGGTGAAAGTTGAACCTTTAAGGTTTAGCGTAAGGAGGTTGCTGATTTGAAACACTCCATCCACATCATTTAGTTTTAATAAGAAGTTCTACTATTTGTTCCGGTATCCTTGCACTTTCAATGTTTCTCGTCGAAATTTTTATGTTTCTCACGCCTTGCAGATAGCTACCCCTACTTGCAGCTTAATCCTTTGTCAACTCAGACACTCTTAATTAGACACTCTTAATACTAAAAAGTGACATCTTAATACGACACTCTTAATTAGCATCAATTGCCTTGAGATACTTGACGGATGCTAACGAAAGACTTTGACTAAAAGTGACAATAAGCTAAATGACACATTTAAAAGACACATTTTATACAAACAAAAGTGACACTCTTAATACTAAAAAGTGACACTCTTAATACTAAAAAGCCATCTCTTGAAAATAATCTTCTTTTCTATAAAAGTGTGAGTTGTCTATTTGAAATTAATGTATTGACAAAATTAACCTTTATCTAATAAATAATCCACTATTTATTTAAGGACAAACACATAAATTTATCTTCTTTACTATAAGAATGTTAGTTGTCTTTTAGAAATTAATGTATGGACAAAATTAACCTTTCATCTAATAAACTATCCACCATTTATTTAATGACAAACAAGTAAATTTATCATGATAAAAAATAATATTTGTACAAAAATAATGTTTAATAAATCACTCCCCATTGAATAAAGACAAATAAATAATTTATTATTTGCTAATCAATTCCATGAATAATAACAAAAAAATATCATAAAAAATGATAATGTCAAATTAGTAAATTCTATCTCTATCTATCCATCTATTTTTACTATAAAATCGTGAGTTGTCTCTTAAAAATTAATGTATGGACAAAATTAACCTTTCATCTAATAAATCATCCACAATTTATTTAAGGACAAACAAGTAAATTTATCATAATAAATGATAATGTTTGAAAAAAAATAACCATAAATTTAATAAATCACTCACCATTGAATAAGGTCAAATAAGTAAATTTGTTATGAGTTAATAAATTACATGAATAATTACAAAAAGAATCCTAAATTTAATAAATCACTCACCATTGAATAATATCAAATAGGTAAATGCTGTCTCTATCTATATATCTATCTATATTCTTTATTATAAAAGTGTGAGTTGTCTCTTAGAAATTGATGTATGGACAAAATTAACCTTTCATCTAATAAATCATTCACCATTTATTTAAGGACAAACAAGTAAATTTATCTTTTTTACTATAAAATTTTAAAAATGTGAGTTGTCTTTTAGAAATTAATGTATGGAAAAAATTAACATTTTATCTAATAAACCATCCACCATTTATTTAAAAATCAACCAAGTAAATTTATCATCTTCTTCTTCTTTATTATAAAAGTGTGAGTTGTCTATTAGGAATTAATGTATGGACAAAATTAACATTTCATCTAATAACTCATCTACCATTTATTTAAGGACACACAAGTAAATTTATCTTCTTTACTATAAAAATGTGAGTTGTCTCTTAGAAATTAATGTATGGAAAAAATTAACCTTTTATTTAATAAACCATCCACAATTTATTTAAGGAAAACAAGTAAATTTATGATGATAAAAAATAATATTTGTACAAAAATAATGTTTAATAAATCACTCCCCATTGAATAAGGTCAAATAAATAATTTATTATTTGCTAATCAATTCCATGAATAATTACCAAAATAACCATAAATTTAATAAATCACTCACCATTGAATAAGATCAAAAAATGAATAAGTTAATTTCAGATTTAACATTAATTCTAAATCAAATTTCCAAGATGCCTCAAGTGTCAAAGTGTCTATCTTTGACCAAATTTAGGTTTTCTCTCTATTTTTTCCACCAACCAATTTTGAATTATTTTGGTGTACATCTCTTTTAAACCTTTAAAGTGTTTCTCATCTTTTCGATATGAGACAAAAGCTATCACTGATTATGCATCTCTTTTTAACCTTAAAAGTGAGGTTAGTTTGTTTGTTGGTGACATATTCTTCTTCCAATATTGGATTGTAATTGTTTTTAATTTTCATATGACTCCCTGGTTTCTATGATGTTACAAACAGCTCATATTTTTCCGACTTTATGGCAATTCAACTAGCGGATTTAGGGTTAGGGACTATCGATGTCCAAAATTTCATTCTTTGGTGTGTGGCGTGCATTTGCGTTGTACATTCCTTAATGGACTTTCTTAAATTTAAGGGACTAATGGTCTAATTTTCCTTTAAATAAAATTTTATTTTTATTTTTGGGATATTTTCATAACTTTAAAGTTAATTATGAGAATTTTTTAATTATTTTTCTGATTATTGAAACAATTATTCATTAATTTATATTACAAACATATCTTAAATATCAAATGGTTATTGAAATGATAGAATTATAACTAAATCCAACTTTGCACCCAAGGAAAATGACCAAAATAATCCTCATGTCACATACAATGTGTCATTTTCCATTAATATTATTAACTCTCATGGTTTTGAGGGGGCAAAGAGGGATGAATAGCAAAATTGTGTATGAAAGTGAGACACGTAATTTACAGGTTAGTGTGCAACGTGAGATTTAAATAAATGCTTATATGAGCGAATTGTATTTTGGCTCCATAAAAATTATACCAAAAAAACAAATATCTCATCAAAGTTTTTATCAAATCTCACTTTGGTTTTTTTTTTATGATTAATTTAATTCATAGGAGAAATATACATACATACACACACACACACACACATATATATATATATATATATATATATATTTATTATTTCTGATGAAAAATATATATTAAAATTTCATAAAAAACAATTTTCAGAATTATATATAGTTTTTCTGTATATAACATTTCCCATTTGCTAAACTCTAATTTTACTACCGAGGTACCCCTTAAAATATCTCGTAAAAAGTTTGTGATAGCCACTTTGTGATGTGATCCGAGTGTTTTTGACTAACTAATTATTACTCCCACTGGTTTGCACCCAAACCAAACCCATGACATGTTTAAAAAATCTAATAATTAATGGATATATAAATAATATTAGAATTGATTATAATTATAAAAGTATTTGAGTGTAATTAACATGTTTCTATTAATGTATAGGATAAAATTAAAAAGTTAAAGAGACTATAAGCTTAATTTTTAAAAATGAACTCTTTCAGTAAAATATCGTAAAATAAAATCAGAACCCCTAAATGTTACATCGAAAAATTCTAAATACCATATCACTTAACATACTAAGTTACCAAATATCCTTTTCTATTTTAAAAGAAAAAACACTAAATGTAAAAATAACTTTATTTACCAAATTGTCCATAAGAATCTCTCTTTCTTGGTCTGTCCCATCTCCATTTTTTGGAACTACATTTAACAAAAGTCAAAATTTTCATACCATGACCAAGCTACAGGAAACATTGTCACGTATGAAGCTAAGTGGCGACTTTTTTCCGATCTCTTTCTTTTTGTCAATTTTTTTTTAAAGTAGCGACTTTTTTAAAAAAAAAATAATGAAAAACCTGGCGTCTTTTTTCAAAAAAAATTTAAAAACATGGCGATTTTTTTGTCAATCCTTTATAAAAAAAAGTGGCGCCTTTTTTCAGTTTTTTTAAAAATACCTGGCGACTTTTTTGTATTCTTTTTAAAAAGTGGCGATTTTTTTCTTTTTTTTTGCACAACAAATTGCCGATTTTTTCAATTTTTTAAAAAATCTAGTGATTTTTAAAAAAAAATTAAAAAAAACTGACGATTATTTTTTACATTCCAAGTGATTTTTCAATTTTTTTTTAATTTTTTTAACTTTGTGTTCGGTGTTTCTTTTTCACAAATTGTGATTTGTTTGGCGATTTTTTTAAAAAAATTGGGATTTGTTTGGCGATTATTTTTCAAATATTTTGATATTTTTTGGTGATTCTTTTAATTGTGAAGGAGGATTTGACATATATTTATAGGAGGATTAATTGAAACTCTTTTATATAAAATGATAAGGATTAATTAATAATTAGAGTTTTGGGTTAATTGTAAGTCTTTTTTATAAAAAGGAGTAATTCGTAAATAAACTATTTAATGAATGTGTTATTTAGTATTTTTGGTGTGACATTTAGGGCCACTCAATAAAATAGTTGGTAAGAGTATTTTTTGAGGAACAAGAGAAGTGGGTAATTATTGTATATAATTATGGGTAGTTATTAATAGAAAGAAAGTAAATATGTTTCAATAATAAGGGTAAATAGGACAATCAAAACAGTGCAACAAAGCTTTATATTGAACTATCCCAATTTATAATAGTATAAATAAATAATTGTAAGTCAATGTAGACCTTTTTAGTTCCAATGTTCATCATTAGAATTGAAAATTTATTTTATACGGGTTAATGATTTTGAAGATTAGCCTAATTTAAAAAAATTACATATTAATCAACATACTTTATTTTTTACAAATAGGACAGCGTACTACTATTTGATTTTAATCATGAAAAAAAAATAGATGTCGTTAGTAAAAAGCCAACGGAATATCTCAAAAAAAAAAAAAAAAAAAGAGTGGAAATATCTCAATTTCTAAAGCCACTAACATGAATGCCTATTTAAGACTTTCTTAAAATAAACACTTATAACGTATAATCGGAACGCGCGTTAGCCAAAGTTTTTAAGTGAAACTCCTACTTTCAAGTAGGGGTGACAATTCGTGTTATCGTGTCGTGTTCGTGCCTCATTATCGTGTTTTAATATTATCTATCCTATTTAATCATAAATAAAACAATAAATATTAATTTGAATATATTAACAATTTCGTGTCTTTCGTGTCGTGTCGTGTCGTGCTGGGCTTATCGTGTCATTTGTCTCTGTAATCGTGTTTTATAATCGTGTCTTATTGGTTCGTGCTAACGTGTCGTGCCAGACATTGTCACCCCTACTCTCAAAAGATAATAGGAGAGGAAATTCCATCGTCCCGAGCTCCACGTGGAATGTGTCCACATGAAGCATCACAACCAATAACGACACTTAATTAGGTCAAAGTGGTACAAAGTGAATTTCGTTTTTTAAGCTACTTTGACTTTTTAGTGTTACACTCTAAGAGATTATGGGAAAAGAAATTTCATCGTTATGAGCATCACGTGACATATTTACGTGAAACATTCACGATTAATAGCGACACATTATCGTGTTAAAGTGGTACAAAGTAAACCTCATTTTTTAAACTATTTTGATTCTAAGGTACCGTTTCGCTATAACCGATAATGCACAATGTAAGCATATATATATATATACTCTAATATCAATGGATATTTTCTTGAGATTATGGTAGTCAGTAGCATCAAAACTTAATTGTTTGTTTCAATTGAATATTTTGTATTCTACTCGTAGGAACATTATTAATGTAGTAGTTTACAAGTTATGTCAAATACTAAGCTTATCTTCGGATTAGCATATGACTAATTAGTAGAGTGAGTGAAAAGTCAAGTCTTGTCTGTCTGCCATAAGGCCCATAACACATTAATCATGCATCATGTATGGCAAAATGTTTTTTAAAAAATTATTTTACCTCATTAGTGCTATGGGTCAACATGCTTTTGAATAGATTAGAGTACTCTTTCTGAAAATCTTCATTATGAAGGGCTTTATAAAGATAAAAATGGATCTTAACTTGATATGAAGGGTGACCATGATTGACACCGTACCATAGCTCGATCTAACATGATATGATTATAAAGAGAAATGACACGATGAAATCAGTGTGACATGATACGACACAAAAGTTGAAAGACACGAAATTATTAATTTAATTAAAATAATATTTATTGTTATATTTATAATAAAATAAGATAGATAACATAAAAGTATAATAGTGAGTGTAAGTTCAGTTGGCAACAAATAAGGCTAGAGATGGGGGGAGGGGTGAATAGTCTTTTTAAAATTTTGAGGGACGTTTTGAAATTTTTTAAAAGTTACAGTGAAAAATATAACGTTTGTTAATTGGATGATATAGTGTCATCTGGCTGATGGTTTTAAGCAACTGACGCAGAGAGCTGAAAGAATAAAATTGGTCAGCTTGGTGTTTTGAAAGAGATCACAAGTTATGAGGAAAGAACTAAAAGACAATTTATAAAAACAAGTAAGTAGACAACTTATGTAATTAACTGGCTGATACTTAAGTAGATTAAGACTGCTTAAATATTAGAACAGTTTGTAAGAGCTAACGAGTAAAAGACAAAGCAATTGAAGTAGTTCACAGTAAAAACAGTTACGTCCACTACCAAGTTGGTCAAACTTGGATTTTTGAAGTGTAATAATATTATTAATAATCTAGATGATCACTAATGTATCAGTGTATGAAGTATGATTGAAAAACAATCACACTCGTGAGACAATCAAAAAATTCCTTAATAAATATGAAAGAAGTAAGGAATGTCTAAACAATGATTGTCAAAACAATGAACTAGAAAAGAATTGAAATCAAGGGCTATCTAGCTAATGTTTTGGCTTAGGCACTTCAAAATAGAGTTTTGCTTGAGAGGGGTTGAATGCTTCAGTTTATCTTCAAGAGGTTCCTGTGGATATATATAGAAGAACTTGAAATGCAGTCCATTAAAAACACATTTGAATTTTGAACGGCTCCTATAATTTGAAAGAATATCTTCTATAAGATATTATCGGATATTGTAAGATATGGCCTACTAAGAGAAGCTTCTACAAAGCACCAACAAAAAATTGGTTAGCACTCAATATGTTTATCCATAACAGGAAACAGGCTGACATATTTTGTTCTAGAAGAAATTGCTAGCTGACATAGGTCAGCATATAAGCTGACAGTTATCGATAGCCATTTTACTAAGCATGTAAACAGCCTTAATGTGTTTAAACAAATCTAAATAAGCATATTTCAACAATGAGACACAAACACAATACGAATTGTCACCCCTACTTGAACACGGTTTATGATGACTAGTGACCAAATTTGGATTAACAACTCTCCTAAGATTTTTTAAACTAAGTACTTTATAACTTTTTGGACGGGTATTCAAAAATTATTGAGAAAATTATGAGCCGGTACACTTTGGTGTATTTTCAATTGTTTTAGTCTGCAATAATATTATCGAATCGTTAATGTGCACTTTTATCCATCGCGATGATAAATGCGAGCATCGTCGGATATCAAACTATTCATGATAGACTTATCAAATGATGCATCAAGATGCATGAAACTGCACTTCAACAATTTAATAATATTATCATAGACTAAAGCGGTTGAAAATCTATCAAGTGTATAATTTCTCCCAAATGATTTCCAGTGATACTATTTTATGGAAAAATTGTGGGCCAGTCCCTTTTCAAAATTTCAACCGCTTTACGGCCCTATATTTTTTCGTGAGCAGAAAAAGAAATTTCATGCATCGCGGTGCATCAATTGTACATTGTGATGCATGATAGTGCCTTATTTTGTGCCGCGATACATGACTTGCATTTTTCCATTTACGAAAAAATATAAAGGTGTAAAGCAATTAAAAATTATCCCGAAGGGATCAACCGAATTTCTCCCAACTATTATTACAAACAAAGGTGATAACCAGATCGGTCCATTTTGTGGAAATTATTACCTCTCAAATCCACTTTCTTTTTATTCAACCGCTAAAATACACTTTTGAGGGTAAAATGTCGAAAATATCCTTAATGAATAAAAGACAAGCGCCCTGAGCCACTACCCAAATTTGGGAATCAGAATGAAAACATTGGGCATCAGAATGAAAAAATTGGGCATCGCTCAAAATTTTGGACATCGTAATGCAAAAGTCACTACTCAAATTTGGGCATCGCAAGGAAAAACATTGGGCGTCATTCAAAACATAAATTGGTATCCCCCTAGCAGTAAGCTAAAGCCAAAGTGTTGAATTATTAAAATTTGCTTGAAATCATTATGCTCTTACTTAGATTGTTAGAACTTATAATCTCTTTGATTAAGGAATATTTGGTTAGCTTGTAATATCATATTGTCAGCTACCTAGAAACTACTGACCCACGTTATCAAGTGTCAGTTTGTTTACCTTTTATGCTTAAACATTTCTTGGTACTGACACTTACCTATTTTGTGCTTTGCTAGATCATATTGTTATTTATCTTCCACTCAGGATCCTTATGATCTTGTGAGAAGATACCTTCGAATTATTGGCACATTTCAAATTCAAATGTGTTTCTAACAGACTGCACTTCAACTTCCTCTATATATATCCACAAGAACCTTTTGAAGAAAACAACTGCAGCATTCATACTCTCTCAAGCATAATTCTTTTTGAAGTGTCTCAGCCAAAACATTAGTGAAAGAACGCGACAGTGCGGATTCTCGATATGGGACGATGTTACTGTCAATGTTGCAGTGAATGTTGCAATAATGGCAGTAACAATGTGAACTTAAAGTGTAACACAGAAAATAGCAGCGGAAGAATTGTTTTCAGATTTAAAATCGATCAGACTTAGGAAGACAGAAAATCACACAAAAACAATCTACAAGAATCAATCTTGTAGATCAAGCCTCAAGGCAACAAATTATATTAACATCAAAACTGTTTTTGAACCTTAACAGTTAACACAAAAATCTCACAAGATATAGAATCTTGGAGATCACAAAACCCACATAAACTACTAGAACAAACGTGGGAAGAAAGACTAAAAACAGCTACCAAAAACAACAAAACAAACTAGAAGCAGAAACGACTTCGAGGAAACACAAAAGGCGTGTTCACGAAGATATTAAAGCTGCGGCGGTATGTTCACGGTCTTGAGCGATCGTTGTATATGAGATGTTGATCTCTCTTCTCTGCTTCGGCACACAAGAAAAACTGGATCAACTCTCTCTTTTCTGCTCACAGCACTTCAAACCAATATCTTCTATATGCTCTCAGTTCATGGCTTTCGATCTAATCTCTTTCGAGGCTCAGCACGCCAAGCTCTGAATATGGGCGTAGTTTTTCTCCCTCAAGCTCCCTGAATAGTTTCTCTCTTGTAAGCTCTCTTGCAGCGTGTCCAATCCATGAAAATCCCGTCTGCATTTATAGGCCATCAACCTGTAGGAACACGGTACAAGGAAACCAATTCCTACTAGGAAAGAGATTAATACAATATTAAGAAAGATTATGTTTCCTATTAAGACTAAGATACATCAAATAACTAATTTATTTACATAAATCTAGTTACCAAAAATATGTTGCCTAAATCTTTTGAAAGATTTGAAAGATCAAATCTTTTGAAAGATTTGAAAGATTTTCCTATCAAAAATCAAAACCAATCTACCAAAAGTATTCTAAACAAAATCTAACACCTAAATAAACATTGACTAATTTAAAATCCTTCTTTGACCAAGAAAGGTGAAAACAAGATAAAATAGGTCATGCCTATTTTACCCTTACAATCTCCCCCTTTGTTGAACCTTTCTGGTCAAATCAAAAGACAAGTGTTTATTCAACACCAAACAAATCATCTAACTGCATAGGTTAGAAAAACTCATCTCCCGAATTTGTGCAAGGGGTAAAATCGAAAACCATTACTAAGCACAATTCGAGAAAATATCACCATCACAAGAAACACTTGATTTCTCTCCCCTATTTGGGAAAAGGAGAGAGATAAAACATCTTTTAGGAATTCTCAAACATCAAAGATTTTGAAAAAACACAATAAAGTGTTCACCAAGATTTGATAACACCCCTAGCAAAAACTGAGCACCTCATATCCAAATTCAAAACCTCTTAGTTTCACACAAAAATTAGACAACCACTAAATATTTTTAACATGGAGATTTTTGGAAATTGATTTGCACAGTTTGAGTTTAGGAAAAAAATTTCACCAAGCTGAATATCATTGCCAACAATGCATGTCCTAAATTTTATGCCTAAAAAACATGATGACTAAAAGCTAGGCAAAAGAAATAAAAAATGCAATCACACACAAGTGATAAAGACCAGATCAAAGGATGCAGTTCCTAATGTTGCTGCATTGGGAGATGCATTCGCCAAAATTGTGATTTTATTTTCAATTTTGCTCTTTCTTTTTTTTTTTTTTTTTAATTTTCTCAACCAAATTTCTCTCCCAAGATCATAAATTTTTCACAACCAAAATCCATAGGTACTTTATTTCCCTAGGAAAATAGCTCTACTTTATTTCAAGCTATTCAACACATGCCACTAGGAACCTTTCACACTATTTACCAAGGGAAGCAATTTTGCATTTGATCAACCCATGAAATCCGAAGATTCATAGTCCCAAAAGAAAGATGCCACAACCTTGTTCATAGGTAGCTCTTTTCCGTTAGGTAGCTTTCACACTTTTTTAATTAAAGGGAGTCAATTTACTCAAGATCAACCCATGAGAACCTAAGTTCCATAGTACCTTGACAAATTGCAGCATCCCAAAAATTTCAAAAGGTAGCTCTTTCCTTTGTGGACTTTAAACATACTCAAGAACCTGGGAGAGAGAGAATCATAACAACGAAATCACAACATATTTTGAATGAAATTCCCAAGCAACCACAAGAGACACATACATGTGAGTCAATTGATCTAGAGTGCCCTCTAAAGACAAAATGCAACCATGCCTATTTTTTTTTTGTTTTTTTTTAATAATTAACTAAGTGTAAAATCATATGGCACACAAAACACAAAGAGATTTCCAAAGATTGAAAAATCTCTCTCAAAAACAAGACATTTGGCAAATATATCAAGAAGATGATTTTCGGTCCCAACATGTTCAATGCAAACAATTTACATAATCAACCAAGTCTCTAAAAAAATGGTGTCTTATATTAATGTGATTAGTTCGAGAATAATGAATTGGATTTTTGTGCTAAGAAAAATGCATAGGTGTTATCAAAAAACAAGGTTAACACATCAATGTGAACAAATAATCTTTGATCATTTGAAGCATTCATAAAAGATTTAAGGCTTCTCTCAAAAATATTTTGATAAGCATGCAAATTTTTGAGATTCAACCTTACTTCTTCTCCTTGTGTATATGCCATCATGAATATCACCTATTACTTGAGAGATTGGATGGTTTTTCTGAATACGGCTAGGAATATCATGGCTGCAACCATTCAAATTTGACTGATTTTCTGAATGACTGATTCGAAAGTTCAGACCTGTTTCTGAAAGCCAAGTTTCAATGTTGCACCCATTCCCATTGTTGCAACATCGGGTGAAACATTGGGTGACACATTGTGAATCACATTGGCTGAACTTTCAGAACATGCGTGCCTGTCGATCATGTGCAGATTTACGGTTTCGAGATGCTTTGGTTCCGAACATTTTGGAGGAGATTCATCATAGGACGGCTTGAACGGGACATATATCAAAGGGTTCACAATATTTGGACTTGCCTTTGTCATTACTACCCTTAGGAACCCACATCTGTTTAAAAACTTTGGGATGGAGATTTTTGAAAAATTTCTGATTTGTCTTTGAATAAGGCTTCCAATGTGTCTGCCAATGTTGCAACATTGGCGGCACTTCATACTTGCGCCAATGAGCTTTTTCAAAGAAATCTTGCCTCATTCATTCTCATACATGGCCTTTTTCGTAAAAACAAAAGGGTTGTATGTGACCGTGCTTATGGCGTAGTGACAAACATAATTTTTCTTTCTTATTCTCGGTTTTCAAAGAAGGCGCTTCTTGAAAATTGTGTGGATGTTTTGGTTCAAGAGACATACCTTCACCTTCTTTCACAAACATCTTGGGCCTAAATCCAATACCAGACTTATCAGAATTATCAGAATTCAACATCTCATCCATTTTTTGTTGGCTTGAGTTCCATTTAGCCATGGTTTCATTGGCTAGGATGAGCTTTTCTTTTAAACCTTCAATCTCCACATCCTTCTTGGTCAACAGACTCTCCATCCTTGTAATACACTCCTTCTGTTCTTCATTAGCCTTCTTTAACAAGTCATTTGCCTTTTTAAGTAACTTAACTTGATGAACCCTCTTTTCCCAATCATTGTACAACTCTTTATAAGCATCCATCAGATCTGATTCTGATTCTGCACCATCTTTAGAGACAGAAGAGTTAACGCAACAAAAGTCATTGTATAAACCTTTCTTTTTCAAAGTATTAGGACAGACAAAATTCTCATATTGAGAATCCATCACGTCTTTAAACAGAATCGACTCTTAGTGATATCAAGAGAAGGCTCTGATACCAATTGAAAGAACGCGACAGTGCGGATTCTCGATATGGGACGATGTTACTGTCAATGTTGCAGTGAATGTTGCAATAATGGCAGTAACAATGTGAACTTAAAGTGTAACACAGAAAATAGCAGCGGAAGAATTGTTTTCAGATTTAAAATCGATCAGACTTAGGAAGACAGAAAATCACACAAAAACAATCTACAAGAATCAATCTTGTAGATCAAGCCTCAAGGCAACAAATTATATTAACATCAAAACTGTTTTTGAACCTTAACAGTTAACACAAAAATCTCACAAGATATAGAATCTTGGAGATCACAAAACCCACATAAACTACTAGAACAAACGTGGGAAGAAAGACTAAAAACAGCTACCAAAAACAACAAAACAAACTAGAAGCACGAAACAACAGCTTCAGGAAACACAAGGCTGTGTTCCTGAAGATATTAAACTGCAGCAGGTATGTTCACGGCAGTCTTCAGAACGATCGTTGTATATGAGATGTTGATCTCTCTTCTCTGCTTCGGCACACAAGAAAAACTGGATCAACTCTCTCTTTTCTGCTCACAGCACTTCAAACCAATATCTTCTATATGCTCTCAGTTCATGGCTTTCGATCTAATCTCTTTCAGGCTCACTGCACGCCAAGCTCTCTGAATATGGCTGTAGTTTTTCTCCCTCAAGCTCCCTGAATAGTTTCTCTCTTGTAAGCTCTCTTGCAGCGTGTCCAATCCATGAAAATCCCGTCTGCATTTATAGGCCATCAACCTCAGAGGAACACTGCATACAAGGAAACCAATTCCTACTAGGAAAGAGATTAATACAATATTAAGAAAGATTATGTTTCCTATTAAGACTAAGATACATCAAATAACTAATTTATTTACATAAATCTAGTTACCAAAAATATGTTGCCTAAATCTTTTGAAAGATTTGAAAGATCAAATCTTTTGAAAGATTTGAAAGATTTTCCTATCAAAAATCAAAACCAATCTACCAAAAGTATTCTAAACAAAATCTAACACCTAAATAAACATTGACTAATTTAAAATCCTTCTTTGACCAAGAAAGGTGAAAACAAGATAAAATAGGTCATGCCTATTTTACCCTTACAATTAGCTAGATAACCTTTGATTTCTATTCTTTTCTAGTTCATTGTTTTTGACAATCATTGTCAAGACATTTCTTACTTCTTTCATATTCTTTAAGGAATCTTTCAATTGTCCCACGAGTGGTTCTCAATCATACTCCATAAACACCGGTCTTTGTTGTACACTGATCCATTAGTGATCAATAAGATTATTAATAATATTAGCGCACTTCAAAAATCCAATTTTGACCAACTTGGTAGTGGACGTAGCGGTTTATACTTTGAACCACTTCAACTGCTCTGTCTTTCCTCATTAGCTCCTGCAAACCGTTCTAATACTTAAGCAGTCTTAATCAACTTAAGTATCAACCAATTCTTTACATAAATTGTATACTTACTTGTTTTATAAATTGTCTTTCAGTACTTTCCTCATAACTTGTGATCTCTTCTAAAACAGCAAAATTGTGTTAGCCAGCTGGCCAATTTTATTCTTCCAGCTGACAACATCAGTTGTTCAAAAGTATCATCCAGCTGATACTATATCAGCTGACTAACAAAAGTTAAATTTCGCTGCAACTTTTGAAGTTTTTCAAAACTACTCTCAAAGTTTTTAAAAAGCTATTCACCCCCCTCTAGCCTTATTTGTTGCCAACTGGACTTACACAAAGCATTTGTATCAATAGGCCGAATGCTACCCATAGTGATTAGGGGGAGGGGGGTTGATAACAAAATGCCTTCTTTCTTTCTTTTTTTCAATAGCTATCATAGGACATGAACAATTGCCGGCACTTAATAACAAAAAATGCCACAACCAAAACATGTCCCGCATTGAATTTTAGCGCTTCTTCTTTGTGAACTGGTCTCTGGTTAATCGAGTGAACTTATGAGGGATTTGAAAATACCCCCATTTGCACCATCTGACACAAGAATCACAACAATTGACGCCAACATCGCAACAACCGATGCCAGCATCGGACGCTACGATGCCCACATCGGAGGATTTGAGTTAGGTGGGGGCAATATTTTCCTTACTTTGGACAGTTGCAATCTATGGTTTTGCATATAACCTATTTGACAAAAATGGCCAAAGAATTTCGGCCTATCAACATTTCCAACTAGGTCTTTGTTTCTGTCTCCCTTCTCTCTTTCCTTCATCATTAACCCCATTTTTTTTCATTTTATGTCACTAAAATTCCAACTGTTCTTGTTTGCGTGTGAGGAAGTTATGTGTTCAACCGGAGATAACATGCTCCTTCCTTCTTTTTTGCATTGCAACCTTCGATGCAAGAATCGTAACCTCCGACGCAAGAATCACTGTGTTTTTTTGCTGGTCCAAGGCACCGATGCCAACATCGCAACCTTCGAATGCAAGAATCGCAGAGCTTTTTTGCTGGTCTGGGGCACTAGCGTAGGTGGGAAAAACCAATAATAAAGAAACAAATCCACTCACAAAAAGAAGGATCTGCCCAGGGATCCATCTTGTGTCCTAGGGGAAGATAAGAAGAAGAAAATCACTTTAAAACAGATTCAATCTAAAAAATTCTATAATCTTCCTTCTCTTAATGGCTTGGGGGAAGAGAAGAAGAAATATGTTGGCTACTCTTAATCGAAGGAAGACAGATGAAGTCTTCTACACAAGAATCCATCTCGTGTCCGTAAATTACGTCTTTTGTTAAAGGCGAAGTTGAAGATGCAAAAGAGGAGAGGAAAAGAGGTTCGCCTAAGTTGGAGAGGAGAGAAACCGTTGGGGCATTTAAGGAAGAAATTAATCAAAATGAACTTCTGCAGTTGAAAACAAAAATAGGGGAGTGGAGCGGTTACAATTTTACAAAAGTGTACCTGCTGGTAATTATTCCTACAAACAACTTCATATTTTGCAATGCCCAATTGCCGCTACTGGCTCAAATAGGTGGGCCAAGCTCTTTCCAAACTAAACCTCCTTATCAATTAATACATGCTTTGGCATGCTCTCACTTTAAGCTCTTAATTGAATTGAGTTTCATTTACTCGAACTCGACCTTAAATAATAGTGAGAAATTAAGTGGTCCCCTCACTGAATTTTTAATCGCTTACACCCTCATATATTTTTGCAATCATAAAAGGCACGTCATGTATTGCAATGCACAAAATATGGCACTTTCATGCATCGTAATGTACAATTGTTGCATCACGATGCATGATTTTGTGAATCGCGATGCATGAAGTGTATTTTTCCATTACGAAAAATGTAAGGGTGTAAAATGGTTGAAAACTTTGAAAAGACGATTGACCCACAATTTTTCCTAAATAATACTCACTTTGTTCAAGGTAAAAAGTCTACGATACTATTTTAGAATGTTTCACATAATGAGTTAACTTTCGAAAAATATGTTCATAATCTCCAAAACATATCAATATTACCGTCAATTATTATACTTTTCAAACATGGACTCTTCCAGGGAAACGTAGGGAGTAATTGAGTTTATTTTTCTCAAGTAATTTTTTTTTAAAACCTCATTTTTAGAAGCCAAAATGCCAATTGAATTTGTTTACAAAATAGACGATCTTTTATAAACTTGGTATCCCTTCAAAGTTGATGGTTTATTTTAAAGGCCACGAGCCTATGAACTTAAGGCTACGAGCGGTTGTACTGTTGAGATACCCACATCCACATGAACCGAACACGTGTCTGCGTAATGGGCTTTGCAAAGGAGGTCGATGTGAGATGAGGCCGAGTGGTGGCGAACGGAGGGAGGCCCGCGGTGGTTCCCTCGATACGAGCCAACTAAAAGCCCACTAGGAGCCCGCTATGAGCCCGGCAATGATGACTTCAATGTTCAAAATGCCCGTTATGCCATTATCATTACTAATTATTGAGCCCGTGCTCCGCATGGGTGCAATATAAATGAAAGATCAACAACTACATACTTCTATTGATTCGAATGTTTCATTATGCATTGATGAATTATATCTATAACTTATAAATTATGCTTCAAAAAGTAATAGATGTAAATAAATAAATCATATATATATATATATATATATATATATATATATATATATATATATATATATATATATATATATATATATATAGGAAGCTGAAAGGATCAAATGATCCAAAGATGGCCTAAATCATGTCCTAGTGCCAAGTCATCATGCAAAATTCCATAGAAAATGAAACACAATTATAAATATCACATCCATATATGAAATGAAGAACAACTCTTAACGTGTTTGACATAAGCTTTCGCTAGAAAAGATGTCGAGAAATTAAAGACTAACATGTAATCACAGTTCAAAAGTGTGCTTGAGATATATTAGCAAGACAATTCCAAGAATTCTAACTTCCATAAAAATGACCCTAAGTTACAAATCAATGTAACACTCATCTAAAGACGGTTACTCATCCTAATTGGGTGCACAAACCGCCTCTGAGAATGCCATGTGAACTATGTGCTAGATGAAAATGTCCAAGTCCTTCAATAATGGTGGGGTATGAGTACACAAAGGGGATAATCATAGGAAATTTACACAACTGGCCAACGTAGTAAATTCTAAGGATCGAGGAAAGAGTCATGCGGTCATAGCATTAATCATCATCGACTTAAATCTCCGCATTAATCGACTGAGAATATTTTTAAAATTTTTTTAATAAAAAATTGTAGGTGGATGCTAATTGAATAAGCAATGATAAGCAGCGCCAGAACTAAAACAACCATCTATTAATCTGTTTGAAAGAAACTTGAAAGGAATAAACCGAAGGGTTTGACCCTCGGCACAATAATGGGCCCCCCTTAAAAGGCATAACAAGTCCGCACGCCTCAAGATAACGCTCGCCTCGGCACCGTAACCCTCAAGACAAGAATGTTCAAATTTCAGCCTAAAGACCCCGATGTCCACGCCCCGCCACCAAATCGGCTCGGTAATCTCGCCTCTAGCAATAAACGATCGCCACAAACACTTCGGCCTCTGCTTAACCAATCATCATCCGCCCGACAAGCCGCTTCCTAAGGCTCCGAGAAAACCGGGCCGCACGCAACCACCAACTCCCCGACAAGCGCATTCACTTATTTTCGACGAAGACCCTCAACGATTTAATGATCGCTTTTATGCTCCCCAACGCCGACCGCCACGCCGCCATAAACATCGTATAAGTAAGAGAGCGCATTATTTAAGGCAAATGTAAGCAATTTCGTAGATATCACAACTACCTTATCACGCCTCTTATCAAACACTTATCACGGCATATTTATTACCATCTTTCCACCTGAACCCTCACTCACACCGAGGGTTCTAGCTGGCCGCCCACTTAATCTGTTTGTTGTTTCATTTCCATAAGCGAAAGTTAAGC
>CM028380.1:86833552-86870242 GCA_013146195.2 Codonopsis lanceolata | reverse complement strand
CTTTAGTATTTATTTTCATAGGTTATAGGACCACCTCTTACACATTCCATCAACCGTTTATCTATGTTGTTCATATATCTTGTAATTCTTTCCTTCCGGATATCAAGTGATCTTCATCAAAAATGGGAACTTGGTGACATTGTTTGATTGAAAAGCTTTAGAGTTGCCATGATCGAGCTTTCAAACCGTTAGGCTTGGAAAATAATTTTCAAAAGCTAGGCTTTGATACCAATTGTAAAGTCGGATAGCAGCATTAAGGCTAGAGGGGGGTGAATAGCCTTTAAAAAATTTGAGGATTAATTTGAAAGTCTTAAAATATTGGCAGCGGAAAACTTGATCTTGTTAGTCAACTGAAGAATTGGTCGGGTTAGTGACACTGAAATTTCTTAAAATTGAAGAAAGTTGGTCGGTGGCGACACAACAGGTTTTCAAAAAGAAATCTTTTAATGATTGATCACTAAATATAGAGAAAAAGCTTCGAACACAAGTTAAGCGAACAAGTAAGCAAACAATTGTTGTTAACGGCGACACTTGTCGGTTGAATAACTTCTTAAGTGTTAAGCTCGGTTACAGAATATAAGAAATGGGCGACAAATCGGTTGAAGTGGTTCGCGAGATAAGCGCTACGTTCACTACCAAGTTGGTCGGACTTGGATTTTTGAAGTGCACTAATTTTATTAAAATCTATTTGATCTCTAATGGATCAGTGTACAACTAAAGACCGGTGTTTGGGGAGAATGATTGAGAGACAATCAAACTCGTGAGACAAACTGACTGAGTTCTAAATAATTTGAAATGAAATACTCAGAGTTTTGCCTAAACAATAACTAGAGAGAAATTTTCAATGAGAAATATCTAGTTAAAGTTTTTCGTGAAGAAGACGTCTGAGAGATTGTGTGTAGAAAGTTTCTCGACTTCAAAAACTGTTAAGATTCATGTCTTCATCAATGCTTCCAATAGGTATTTATAGATAGTCTTTGCAAGCAACCCGTTAGGAACACATTTGAATTTGAAAATGTGTTATGGCAGAGGCAAGATCACAAAGGATCTTGTGAGATATTATATGGCAGGACATCTACCAAAAACACAAAGTGGGAAAGAGTTAGTACAAGTGTATGTTTAAACAAATAAGGAAAGATAAACTCATTCTTTAGGGGAATGCGTATAGATCAAGCGATATAAGTGGCCCGACAAAAATAATATTCAGCTGACCAAATATAATCTATTTGTCCTGGCTGACAATCAAGTGGAATGTTTTTAAGCAAATCTTTTTAATTTCAAGATTCAACAACCACAACGAAAACCTATCCCGCATTGAATTTTAACGCTTCTTCTTTGTGAACTGGTCTCTGGTTAATTGAGTGAACTTATGAGGGATTTGAAAATACCCCCATTTGCACCATCTGACGCAAGAATCACAACAACTGACGCCAACATCGCAACAACCGATGCCAGCATCGGACGCAACGATGCCCACATCGGAGGATTTGAGTTAGGTGGGGGCAATATTTTCCTTACTTTGGACAGTTGCAATAGATGGTTTTGCACATAACCTATTTGACAAAAATGGCCAAAGAAGTTTGGCCTATCAACATTTCCAACTAGGTCTCTGTTTCTGTCTCCCTTCTCTCTTTCCTTCATCCTTAACCCCATTTTTTTCATTTTCTGTCACTAAAATTCCAACTGTTCTTGTTTGCGTGTGAGGAACTTATGTGTTCAACCAGAGATAACATGCTCCTGCCTTCTTTTTTGCATCGCAACCTTCGATGCAAGAATCGTAACCTCCGATGCAAGAATCACTGTGTTTTTTTGCTGGTCCAGGGCACCGATGCCAACATCGCAACCTCCGACGCAAGAATTGCAGAGCTTTTTTGCTGGTCTGGGGCACTAGCGTAGGTGGGAAAAACCAATAATAAATAAACAAATCCACTCACAAAAAGAAGGATCTGTCCAGGGATCCATCTTGTGTCCTAGGGGAAGATAAGAAGAAAAAAATCACTTTAAAACAGATTCAATCTAAAAAATTCTATAATCTTCCTTCTCTTAATGGCTTGGGAGAAGAGAAGAAGAAATATGTTGGCTACTCTTAATCAAAGGAAGACAGATGATGTCTTCTACACAAGAATCCATCTCGTGTCCGTAAATTACGTCTTTTGTTAAAGGCGAAGTTGAAGATGCAGAAGAGGAGAGGAAAAGAGGTTCGCCTAAGTTGGAGAGGAGAGAAACCGTTTGGGCATTTAAGGAAGAAATTAATCAAAATGAACTTATGCGGTTGAAAACAAAAATAGGGGAGTGGAACGGTTACAATTTTACAAAAGTGTACCTGCTGGTAATTATTCCTACAAACAACTTCATATTTTGCAATGCCCAATTGCCGTTACTCGGGCTCAAATAGGTGGGCCAAGCTCTTTCCAAACTAAACCTCCTTATCAATTAATACATGCTTTGGCATGCTCAGCTTTAAGCTCTTAATTGAATTGAGTTTCATTTACTCGAACTCGACCTTAAATAATAGTGAGAAATTCGAGTCGGTCCCCGCTAGAATTTTTAATCGCTTTACACCCTCATATATATTTGCAATCATAAAAGGCACGTCATGTATTGTGATGCACAAAATATGGCACTTTCATGCATCGTAATGTACAATTGTTGCATCACGATGCATGATTTTGTGCATCGCGATGCATGAAGTGTATTTTTCCATTACGAAAAATGTAAGGGTGTAAAATGGTTGAAAACTTTGAAAAGACGATTGACCCACAATTTTTCCTAAATAATACTCACTTTTTCAAGGTAAAAAGTCTACGATACTATTTTAGAATGTTTCACATAATGAGTTAACTTTCGAAAAATATGTTCATAATCTCCAAAGCATATCAATATTACCGTCAATTATTATACTTTTCAAACATGGACTCTTCCAGGGAAACGCAGGGAGTAATTGAGTTTATTGTTCTCAAGTAATTTTTTTTTAAAACCTCATTTTTAGAAGCCAAAATGCCAATTGAATTTGTTTACAAAATAGACGATCTTTTATAAACTTGGTATCCCTTCAAAGTTGATGGTTTATTTTAAAGGCCACGAGCCTATGAACTTAAGGCTACGAGCGGTTGTACTGTTGAGATACCCACATCCACATGAACCGAATACGTGCCCGTAATGGGCTTTGCAAAGGAGGTCGTATGTGAGATGAGGCTGGGTGGCAGAATGGAGGGAGGCATGTGGTGGTTTCCCCTCGATACGAGCCAACTAAAAGCCCACTAAGGAGCCCGTTAAGGAGCCTGGCAATGATGACTTCAATGTTCAAAATGCCCGTTATGCCATTATCATTACTAATTATTGAGCCCGTGCTCCGCATGGGTGCAATATAAATGAAAGATCAACAACTACATACTTCTATTGATTCGAATGTTTCATTACGCATTGATGAATTATATATATAACTTATAAATTATGCTTCAAAAAGTAATAGATGTAAATAAATAAATCATATATATATATATATATATATATATATATATATATATATATAGGTCAAGAAGCTGAAAGGCTCAAATGATCCAAAGATGGTCTCTCGGAGAATGCCATGTGAACTATGTGCTAGATGAAAATGTCCAAGTCCTTCAATAATGGTGGGGTATAAGTACACAAAGGGGATAATCATAGGAAATTTACACAACGGTCAACAGAGTAAATTCCGGAAGGATCGAGGAAAGAGTCATGCGGGTCATAGCATTAATCATCATCGACTTAAATTCCCGCACATCGACTCGAGAATAATTTTTAAAAAATTTTTTTTTATAAAAAATTGTAGGTGGATGCTAATTGGAATAAGGCCGAATAAGCAGGTACTTGTGAACTAAAACAACCATCTATTAATCTGTTTGGAAGAAACTAAAATGGTCACGACCTTTGTTTCTGAGTACAACTTCATCATCTCCTAAAATAAAAATAAGCCAAAACAAAAAAATAGGTAAGAGACGAGATATAAGGGACACTAGTTGTCCCATGTACATCGCAGGATTTATGCCTTCATTTCCCGATTCTCATTAGGCTGGGACTGATAGGACCCTGGACCTAGAATCCCCCCCCCACTTAAATTATATTTTGTCCTCAAAATGTTGAACCGAAAGATAAGGGAGAAGAATAAAAGAACAAACAAGAAACAAAAGGGAAACCCGCATAATAAAGGAAGATGCTATTTAAGCGTCGGCTCCAGATGAGCCCAGACCAAATAACGAAGGAGGACACCATTCAGGGACGATTACTTGCGACATGTTAAGGTTGGAGGCAAGGTTTTGGAAAATTTGAGTATTATACCCATAAAAATAGTTTTGGTCTGCTATACAGTGCTCTATATGTCGCTCGAGCGTATCAAATCGCTGATCGACATGCTGCTGAAACATGCCTAGGCTATGGTCGACACGCTGCTGGAGCACGTCTAAGTCTAGTTGTACCTCCACTAACTGGGTGGAAATCACCTCCAAAGGATCCATCTCCGAATTCTCCTCAGCGGCCTCGCCTTGATCGACAGGGTATCGGGCATAGGGTTGTCGTGTCCTATTTGTGACGCCCTTTTTAGCGACACTAGGCATCGGTTTGATTCGCTCTAAATCAGGAGTCCATTAAACTCCTGCACTAGCACAGAGGCCAGTGATCAGACTGGGGAAATGATAAGCAGTCTTCATGGTCTTTCTGACCATGCCTCTAAGCTGACTGGTAATGATAACAGCGATATCAACAGAACCCTGAGTCAAAATGGTGTAAATTAACACCGCCCGATTCCACGTCACATCAGATTGATGCGTCGTGGGCATCACCCTTGCATAAATAAATTTATAAATCCCTTTGGCCTGGGGAATCAAGCAAGACTCCCTAATGGAACGAGGGCGACCTCATGTCTCTGCTCGTCCATAGGTCCACTCGGACCCAGGCACGATTATCCTATCACTAATAGTGGCCAGCGGAATGTTGTAAGGCAAATAGGATTGATAGTCATCAATCCTAACAACAGGCAGATCATAAAAATTCCAGATGGCGTGAGTACCAAAATAAATTAACTGACCCCGAACCCAAGACCAGTCGGGGTCCTATCTCATCACTCATCCACTGTGAGCATAGAACTCACGGACAATTGACACAACGGCCTCACCCAGAGCGAAACACAAACTTTTCCAACCATTTCTGGCAAAATGGTTGGTCAGTTGATAACTTTTATAATCAAACTCGTGCTTCAGTTTAATTCTTTCAACTTTTATTTTTAGATATTTGTTGTGATTTCTAGGGTTGATTAATTTTGTAAATGTTGAATTGGTTTGTGCTTAAATTATCTATGGAATGCAATTATTTTTTATGTCCAATGTAATGTTTTAATTTAATCTATCTCTTTATTTAGTACACATTCATGTTAGGCTATTATTTTGTGAACTTAATGCTTTTAATTATTTGGCCAATAATTAAATGATTTTAGAAATATTTAGGATCCGCGAGAGCTACCTTTAATTTTGGACCAATCAATTTAATAGTTTGTGTTTTATGACACACAGCGATAGCCATTGTGAGACTAGGTTTGACACGCGATCGAACCACTTTAGCCATTCGCGAGGTTGGGGAGATTAAGGTTGACTATAAGATGCGAGAGCCCGCAGTTAACCAATTTTAGTTGTCTCGGCTACCAACATGACTTGTAGAAAAATATAGAGAATTTCTTTTTGCGAAGTATTACACATGTGCTTGGTTATTATTGTATGTTCTTCATGCTTTTGATGGCGTAGCAAACCATTAAATGAACCTTAGAATGATCGGATACAAAGCGAAAGCCCTTCTTGTTATTTCGAAAATCACAATAGTAGTTTGCGTGGCGTGAGACCGAAAGGAGATCGTGCGTAAATAGTCATTGGATACTTGTTTTGACATGCGGTTATTTTCTCCCCTATGTTATGTGTTGCGATGATATGAGCCCGTAGCAAGGTTGAGTGATAACTAGATTTGCTATACGTAGCGAAAGCTCGTAGTGAAGAAAATAGTGCATCCGACTACCAAGACTTGAGTTAAAGAAAAGTAAGAAGAGGATTAAATTAAACACCGGCTAGACTAGAAATATTGCACTCTTATATTTTTATCTTGATTTGTTGTTGTCAAACCACCTCCGCAGTAGTGTAGATTTAATTGCTTTCTAGGTTGTTTATGTGTTTTAGATTTTAATTCATTTTCTTTTCACTCAAATATAATTAGTTAGCCTAATTTTGGTACTTAGTTGGAGTGAGAATTACGTACATTCCCTGTGGGATCGATAACTCGTACTTAGGTACACTTTATTCCTGGACACGACGGGGTATTCTTACCCGAGTTGCGTTTTTACGCACATCAACGGTCTCTTTTTTGCTTGCTCTCTTTTTCTTCTTAAAGCTGTGAGTGGTGAGGTTTGTGAAGGGATACACCGTGAGTTTCTTGGTCCCTGAATCGACTGTTCTGTGAGGGGGATTAATTGGGTTTGTGAGTTTCTTGTTGGATGGCTGAGTTTGTCTCCATAGTAGTGTGAAATCATTGGATTATTGTCCCTTCGATTGTGAACTCTTGGTTGGACTGGTATACTTTGTGTATAACCAGTCGGGATCTGAGCCTAGGTATTATAAGTCTTAGACATATTCAAGTTAGGCTCCGTTGAGCCGATGATACTCAGTTACAATTTACTCGTTATATTGCCTTGTTATATTTTTGCGTGTTGAAAGTGATTCATTGACAATATAGGATTGTTAACATTCTTATTTGCGTATCTTCAACTTTGGTATATTGTAAGTCTACTGCCAAAGTCGAAGACGGGTATCTTTGCAAAGTCACATAATGTGATTTGGTGTGGCTCTGTAACTATCCTAAAATTACTCTACACCAACTTTAATATACTATAGTATGGATTTTCGGTAAAATTCTGACCGGTCCTTTTTTAAAAGTTTTTAACCCAAAAAGTGCACCGTTCTTTTTTTCAACCACAAAAGACTTTTTTTTGAAATATTGTTCCGAAATGTCATCGTCTTCTTCAATAGCTCCGACAACACACTTTGGATCGCGTTGCATTTTTAAATTTTTTGAATCGCGGTACATTTTCGTAGCGCGCCTCAGGCTCATTAAGGGAATCATAGTCATTTCACCCCCAAAAGTGACATTTTTCGGTTGAAAGAAAATGCAATATTGGAGCGAGTTAAAACATTGAAAAGTGGACCGGTTCACAATTATTCCCATTATTTTTGGGTGGGGGCTATCCACATCCCAAAGTTTACTCAACACACCCCCATTTCATGCATTGAGGTGTTGTATTTTGTTCTCTCCACTTCCTAATTTTTTTTAAAAAGAAAGATGATAATTTGCAACTTAAATTTTGAAATGAGAATGTTTTTTAAAATAAAAAAAAGAAATGTTTGACGAATTTTTTAAGAATGGATGGAATATTTAAGAGTCCTATCTAAAAATCTTCTATATTAAAAATATTGAGTAATACTAAAAGAGGGTTATTTTAGAAATTGATGAATTTATTCATTTAATTTTTGACTTAATCATCAAAAGAAAAACTTGCAAAAAAGAAGGTACTCTCTAATCTCTATTATAAAATAAACTTATAGAATGAATATACATGTGTTTTAAGAAAATGCTTAACTTTATGCAATTGTCACTAACAAATTCAAATGAATGGGTCCATTTACTTTTGTATCACATAAAAACAAGGGCATATTAGACAGTTGACTTCAAAAAAAATTACAAGGAAAAATACACAATTATTTAAGACATTTCAAAATTAGATAGGTGATATTTATTTTGGAACTGCAAGTAACAATTGTTTTTTGAGTAGATTTTCTGTAAAAATACACAATCGGGTTCGGCTTGAGCATGGGTAACCTATTTGAAGAAACCGTTGGTACCCAGGTAATTGCGAGTCGAATTGAGAAAGGAAACGGATAAATGAAGCAGACCAACTTGCGAGCTACCCGGATCCATGAATAATCTCACGGGTCAACTGGTGGAGGATTGGGAAACGTATGCCACCACATTGATGAATTGGTTGCACAATTGCTTCGTTGCCATACTTTTTTTCAAATCATGCTCTAGTACCCTTTTACTTGAAGATCTTGACTGCCGAAGTCCCTTTACTCCCCGACTTCGCATTTTAGTCTTAAATCAACTTAAAGATTTTATCAATTTCATTTATAATGTAAAGTAACACTTTTAATGCTAAAAGTGATACTCCCTCCGTCCCTAAATAATTGTCCCGTTTGACCCGGCGCACAGTTTAAGAAAAATTAATTGACTTGATTATTTATATTGGTTTAATGTGTAGTTTCCATTAATGTCCATGTATATGTGGCTCATAATTAAAGTAGAGTGAAAAAGTAAGGGTAAAGTGGTAAAAGTGATGTTCTAAAATGGTAAGTTTCAAAGTGGACAATTATTTTGGGACGGACGAAAAAGGAAAGGAGGACAATAATTTAGGGACGGAGGGAGTACTTTCTATGATAAAAAGTGATACTTGAAAGAAAAAAATGAAAATTTTCTTTAAAGATGCAAAGTGACACTTCTAGGACTAAAAGTAACGCATATGAGATAAATATCTAGCTTTGACGTGGAGACTCCATAAACCTGCTAATCAATCCAACACCATAAACAATATATGGACCTTGTTGAAGTTAAATATCTCAAACTCCCACCCAATCTTCTAAAATAAGTACGATCAACGAAACCACCATTGCTAGTTAAAATCAAATCATCAACATACATGCAAACAATAAGAATATCATCATGCAAGGATTTGAGGTATAATGTATGCTCATACGGACATCTCTGAAAACCATTATCCACAAAATAAGAATCAATGCGAGCATATTAAGCTCTAAGAGCTTGCTTCAAACCATACAAAGCCCTTTTCAACCTGTAAACTTTATCTTCATTGCATCTTTTAACATACCCTGCACATTGTTCAACATATACCTCCTCTTCAAAAACGTCATTCGATAAAGTTGACTTAACATCCATTTTTTTGACAAATTTTTCAACTATTTTGTGCAACTAGAGAAATAATCATACGGATAGTATCAAGTCTAGAAACTGGTGCTAATACTTCAAAATAATCAATATATGGATTTTGCTTGTAACATTTTGCAACTAACCTTTCCTTGTAACGATCAACTTCACCACTTGATTTGTACTTTATCTTGTAAACTCACTTCACACCAATTGTCTTCTTACTACCTGGCAAAGTAGTAAGCTCTCATATATTATTCTTCTTTATCGCATGAATCTCATCATCCATTGCTTGAATCCAATGATCTTCACAAGATGCCTCATCAAAATTAACATGATCTCAATCTACAAATAAAGTAAAATTTACCGGATCTTCATCGAAATCTCTTTATCATTACCCACAACATAATCCTGCAACCTAGCTTGTAAGTTACGCTATCTCTACGGATGCCCTGAACTTTTTGTTGGGTTTTAATCGAAATTAACAAGGCATAATAACAAAACTTTAATTTCAAAAATCATCCCAAAATCCATGCGAATTATATAAATTATATTTAGAACACTTACCTGAATATTGGAATGAACAATCTTCGATAGAATCACGTTTGAATCACGATCACCGTAACAAATGATTTACACGGCTTCTCTATGGTATCCACACAAATGGATTGAACATAATTAATTCAACAATTCTGTACTAGACAATTGTTGAATCAAAGTAGGAAACCCTTCGTTTAACGAATAACGAATCCCTAATTTTTTTCCCTACGAATTTAGTGTTTCACCAAACCCTAAATTCATTTTTATTAGTATGTTTACCAACAACTACCAAAAAGAAAGAAAACAATTCATATATAAATAGGAAGGTAGAAAGGGCGGCCAACATATCCTAGTGCAACCATGATATGTTTTGGTCTCTTTAAATTATTTACCTTGAGCCCATTAATCCAGTTAATGACTCAAATAAATTCTAGTCCAACTCATTCTAAGTGTGTGATCATATAGGTTCATAAATTACATTGGTAATAATTAATTACTATATCAAATATATAATTAATTATAAACAATGAGCGACATCTAGCAATACATCATTGCTACCCAAGTAATAGGAATTATCAGTGATTACAAATAACTGATTGTGATCAAAATAGTTCTTTTCCTTTTGTCCAAATATTTTATTAAACACAAGACATGGAACGCGTCATCCTTGTTATAGTTTAATCTTGGTTTTTTGATCCCCTAGTAGACTTATTTAACAAGCAAATAAATAATAAAGAAATAAACTCAATATCTTATATTGATTTATTTGAGCACGGTCATGCATTCACTTAAGTCTCACTCATCAAGGGGCCTATAAATACTATACTCTTGTTATGTAGGAGGGACAAATTCTATCTATATCGTTCATATCCCTCAGCATGATTTGTGGCATATCCAATATCCGACTTTATAATCACCTTGTTACAAAATGATGTTTATCGGTATCAAAATATACAACTCCTCATCTAGGGTATATAACGACTTTAAGTCAAAGAACAAAGAAGACATTTGTCACTATTAGAATCGCTTATGACACTCACGTAACGATCCACGTAGCATTCTCATGCGGGTCAATCCAATACGTCGTTACACCTAACACGCACTCATGTGTAGACTGATATCAACTATATGAGTCTCAACACATACTAGTCTCCGTGTATTATTATTGCCCTTATTAATAATAATACTCGACCAGATATATTTAAGAATATCATATTTATTCTAAGGGTTTTATGATGCATTACTATGAATAAACAAACAATACATAATAAATAAATACCTCAATAAATAATGACACATGAAGAAATAGATTTGCCTCTAGGGCATAACCTAACACTTAGGAGTTGGAACATCACCTTGAACATTAACATCTTCATCTTGAGCAAAAACATTAGGAGAATCAAAGCTTGAATTTTCTTTTTCTTTAGAAGACCAATCCCAAACATCAACCTCATCAAAAGTCACATCTCTACTAACAATAATTTTATTTGTTACCGGGTTGAACAATTTATAAGCTTTGTACATGTCACTATAGCCAATAAAAATACATTTTCACTTTTATCGTCAAGTTTCTTTCTCAAATGATGAGGCACATGAGCATAAGCAATGTAGCTAAACACCCCAAGATGTCCAATAAAAGGCCTTCGACCACTCCATGCCTCCTCTGAAGTTCTATCATGCACACTTCTTGTTGAGCACCTGTTCAAAACATAAATTACACACACAACTGCTTCGGCCTAAAAAATCTTGGGCAATTTCTTGAAACTCATCATGCATCTAACCATAACCATAATTGTTCAACTTTTTCTCTATGTTACGCAATTTTGTTGTGGAGTATATCTAGCAGTCAACTAATATTCAATACCAAGATTCTCAACTAAAATTATCAATAAACGTGACAAAATACATGCAACCTACATTAGAAGCAACTTCAACAGAGCATAAATTTGAATAAATCAACTCCAACGTTCTCTTCACTCTCCAAGATTTGCCTGTAGGAAGAACATCTCTATGTTTCTAACACAAAACACATGTTTCTGAAACTCCATAAGGAACATCAATCACAGGCAATCCATTAACCATTTGTTTACGAGTAAAAAAATTAAGACTTCCAAAATTAACGTGCCCAAAACGCATGTGCCACAACCAATTATCATCATGAATCACATAACAAAAGCAAGATAAATTTTCACAATCCAACGTCAAAAGGAATAAGCGATTACGAGACATATTTACCTTTGCTATAAGTTCTCTCTGCCCGTCACCAATAATACAAATTCCATTAAAAATTCTCATATCATAACCCTTTTCTAAAATTTGCCCATACTCAACAAATTTTTATGAAGACTTGGAACATATAAACATCAGAGATAAGATTTTTGGAACCATTTTTCCAATGAAATTGAGATCCTTCCATTTCCCATCACCGGTTCTTTCGCATTATTATCAAATTTTACCTCAGATCTAACAGACTCATCTAAATCTGAAAATAATTTTTTGCTCCCACACATATGATTGCTACACCTCATATCCAAATACCATGTATTTTTATCACTTGAGTTCTCACATCTACTAACCAATAACAAAGTTTCCGAATTTTCAATATAATTATTGACACGATAATTTCCTTTATTTTTCCTTCTATATCTGCAATCAGTAATCTTATGACCCGATTTTCCACAATTATAACAACAATTAGTATTGTTACCTCTGTAATTATTACCTCCAACTAATATGTTATGCCAATAATTATTTCCTCCTTGTCCGCCACCTGAGTTGTAATTGCCCCTGCCTCGATTGTTGTAACCATGACCACCACCATTGTTGTAACCATGATTACCACTATTGTTATAACTGTGACCACGACCATTATTATAGCCACGACCAACACTGTTGTTGTACCCATGACTTCTACTACCATGGTTTTGGCTTCCACACGTTGATCCACCATTATCCTTTGTTGATCCATCATTCACGTTTTTCAAATTCACTTGACTTTGCAATGCAACTTCTTTTGTAATCTTCAATCTTTCACCAAATAGTAACCATGACTAACAAGGGCAAACTCTAATTATGCTATCGTCAACGTCTTCAAATCTTTAGTCGCCATATTTATCTCTGCAGCACCTTGAAAAACTTCCATCATCGAACGAAGAATTTCGAACAAATTCTTTCATCCGAAACATTATCTCTATTTGCCTACATATCTAAAGCAAGATCACTCACACGAAAGATATATTCTTAAACTTTCTCTGATTTCTCTATATTTATATTTTCAAATTTCTTCGTCAAAACTTGGAAATAAATTCTCTTAACTTTATCATTACCACCATACGTCTTTGTCAAAACATCGAACACATCGTGTGCTGATTTAGAACCAATAATCTTCTTTCGTACACCATCTTCAACTCCATTAAAAATATAATCAAGTGCTTTAGTAGACTTGATTTTCTTTTCAATAATGGTAATGATGATAAGATTGTATTTCATATAACATAATAGTAGATGGTAATAATAATAATAAAGTAATAATAATAATAATAATTATTATTATTATTTTAAACTCAATCTGTTCCTAATTACTGTTCTGGTTAGTTTTTTTGAATCCTTTGATATTTTTTAAATTGAAAATTTAACATGTATTTTTTAAATTTATAAAATATGTAATTTGTAGGGCTATAATTTAGAAAATACGGGAGTAATTTAAGTCAATATTATTATTATTGAAAAATAATACCAAAAGTTTATTTTGAAAAATCATGTCGAAAAGAACAAAAAAAAAGAAGAATTTTTCTATTCATAAAATCTAATTTAAATATTTTCATTTAAAAATTTCAAAAAACTTAACTTTTTTCTACGTTTATGAAATTGTAGTAGTAGTGATTATCAAAATAATAATAATAATAATAATAATAATAATAATAATAATAATAATAATAATAATAATAATATTATTATTATTATTATTATTATTATTATTATTATTATTATTATTACATAAAGTATAATTTTATCACCATTACTTTCATTGAAAAGAAATAAAAGATTCCAAAATTTTATTCTAATGATGTTAGCATAAACGTTAAGTTTTGGACTATAGTATTTAAAGTCTAACTTTGAGTCTTTTTAGACAAAAGAATTATTTTTGAGATTTTTCGGATATAAGATTTTTTAGTAAGACTTTTTGGTATTTTTCCTAGTTAATTAACTTTATGTTATAATTTTGGTTTGATATCTTCAAAATATATATTAGTGGTATTAAATCAATGAGTCATTCTTCTTGCCTCATTTGAATTAACAAGGATAATGTGAACAATTTATTTGATGAATCTTTTTTTTTAAATAGAAAGTAAATTAATTTGAAACTTCCCAAATAAAATAAGGGATATTTACTACTCACTCTATTTCACCTAAAGAGTTCATGTTTGAAAAATCTAATAACTAAGAGATACTTCCTCCGTTCTACTCAAAGAGACCACGTTTCAAAAATCTAATTATTAAAGGGATATATTAATGCAATTGAAGTTAGCTGTTGGTCCCGAAATAGGCTCAATCTAGGCTCGGGGGGGAGGGGGTTGAATAGGCTAGATGTGTTTTTCAAAACTTTTTAAAACACTTATTAAAGAGTTCTTCTTTCCTTTTAAAAACAATTGTACAAGAAGAGTTAAGACAACGGAAAATTCAAAGTGCAGAACTGATCAAAGGCTGCTATTGATATTATGCAGATCCAACAGCAGACTTAAGCAACAATGATAGAAGTAGTTAAGATAAGAAGAAGTAATTCAGGAAATACACATAATTTAGAAGTGGTTCGTACTGTGAATAGTACTACGTCCACTATCAAAGTGGTTAGCTTTGGATTTTGAAAGGTGCACTTGTTTATCCACTAGGTGAGAAGATAAGATCACTAATGGATCGTGTACAAAAATAGTTTTCAACCAAGTGTTTAATGATGAGAGAAACAATCAATGAATAATTGTTCTCTCAAGTGTTAAAGTAAAGAACAATTTAAAACAAACTAGAAGAAGCTGAAATAGAGTAAAGACTGGCAGATCTGCAGCTTCAGGAAGTTTGGTGAAGTGTTAGTTCTTGTCCTTTTGATCTCTTGAATGCTTGAGTTATGAAGATGAAGCTTGAGTATTCAATGTGCAAGAGATTGTTTTTCTTCAGATCTTCAAAACTTGAATATATACCAGGGGAGATCTTTCGGATCGTTGGACTGATAGTGGAGAGATTGTATCCAACGATATAATGCATTGAATGCATTTCGGCGCTTTGTAGGATAAGTGCATCAATAGACATCAGAGATGCAGTGACTGCAGTGGCAGACATTCCTAAACAGAGTAAGATTTCAGCTTGCAGACGTTACAGGTTTGAAAGTCTTCTTAGCCAAAAGTGGCAATGTCTTTAGTCTTCATGATTCAGGTGACAGTCTGGACAGTTTGTCTGTGTAGATAGTCTGAAGCCATATAGTTGACTTCTTTGGAAGGAAATATGATGAAGATAAATTGAATATTATTTGACTAGATATTAAAAATATCTAGATCAAACAACATGTGACCTAATTCCACATTTTTGGCTGAACTTTGATTTTGAGCTTGAGCAGACTTCCAAATCCGCTGCTTGAACTGTGCTTTCAAGGCTGCTGTTGAAGCCTACTGGTCCACGCCTTAAAGAAACTAACACTAAACTAGTTCAAATACAACCTTGATTCTAAGACAGTTGCCTCACTAACCGGTACTTAGACCTATTAGCCATTGTGTAGTAGAATCAGAAGATGACTCAACCAAATCTAGAACCTGTGAGGGTCAACAATCTCCTACTATTTGGTTGATGTCATCATCTCAACTACTAGTAGACTTTGAATCATGCACTGAGATAATAACATGTCTTAAAGAAAATTTTATATAGAAAAGCAGACATGCCTCTCAAACCAGAAGTCTTAGTAGAGAGATAGCTAAACTAGGTACTTACAAAGTAAAGAGTAAGAAGATCAAGTACAAAGTTAAGTAGAGTTTAAATCTAAGCAGGATATAAGCAGAGTTTAAAGATTTAAATGCGAAGTTTAAATGGACAAGATCAGTATATAGAGTATGTAATCTTAATCCAAAATATATTACATCTGTAAGTTAACAACAGAGTTTTACAAAAGCAGAGTTTGAATCATAAAAGTTAGAACAGAAGAGTTATACATGGTCAGAATAGGTTAGGTTGAGATCGGCGGCGTTCTAAGTAATCACCAACCCAAATTCTGATACGGTCATTGAGGCGCTCGCGCAGTCTGTTTTGTTCTTCGATAAATGCTTGATTCAAGTGATGAGTAGCTCGCTCCTCCCTGATGGCAGCAACCTTTCTTTGTTATGTGTCAGCAGCCTTTTGGTTGGCTCGTTCAACGTGCCAAACAGCAGTGAACTCGGGAACGACGCGCTCAGCAATGATTGCGTGGGCCAGAGAAGTCTGGAGTTCATCAAAGAGTTGACGTACGTTGATCTGATGAGAGTGGAGCATGCCCATCAACGACTCTTGCTAGTCTTGAACAAGAAAACGGTGGGAAGTGAAGGCTTGAGCAGTGTCATTCACAAGCTACTCAACGATTTTCCCAAGATAAAAAATGGTGGCGTGGGTAGCGTTCAAGCCGTAGTTTAGCACATCTAGCTGCTGTGCCATGGAAGAGACCGTGCCGTGGAGACGCTCAAGTTGAGCTTGATTGGCTCAAGGAGGTCAAGAAGAGTAGGGTCAGCAGAGTTGGAAGGAAGGGATTGATGGATAAGGTTGACAGGGATAAAGGTGTCATCAGGGTTAGGAGGAGGAGGATTAGAAGAAGGGAAAATGGAGGAAGAAGCAGTGTTGTGGTCAGCAGGGTTAGATTGTGGAGGAGGAATAGAAGGTAAGTTCTATATCAGTGTCCAAATCACTGACAGAGGGAGAGGAAGGGGAATAAGAGGTTTTAACGAAGGAAGAGGGAAAAGGAGATTCGGGTAAAAGAATAATGTTTGGAGGAGAAGAAGTAAAAAGGTCAGAAATGGAAGAGAGTTCAAAGAAGAGTTTATAGGTGGCAGAAGAGATGGAAGGGAAAAGAATTTGATAGAAATTAGTAGAGATGGAGATGGGTTTGAGCTATTGAGTGATAGGGGGAAAGAGTTCTGGAAGGAATAAGGTTTGATAAAGAAGAGAAGAAATATGAGGGTCAAGAGAAGAGAAATCTTTGGACATATAGTAAGAAGAGGAAGAGGCAGATGGGATAGAGGCATGAATAATGGCAAGAGAAGATTCAGGGGAATTGAAGAGATGGGTTTAGGAGAAAAGGTGGTTTCTTCTTCTTAGGGGGGAAGAAATAGGCTCCTCCTCAACAATAGCAGGGGTTGTTGAGGGAATGGGAGAAGAAGGTGTTGATGGCTCCTCCCCAACAGCAGCAGGGGCTATTGAAGAAGAAAGAGGTGGAGAGGTGGAAGAGATAGGAGAGGAGTAGGGAGGTTCAAAAGGGATGAAGGGTTCTGAGGGTTTGGAGCGTTTGGGCTTACATACTCGTCGACGAAGAGGTGCTGGTTCTGGCTCGGCTTGAGGTTCATTTGGCACGGATGTTGAGACAGAAGCAGTAGAGGTTGGATGCTTCTTCCGTTGGGGTGCAGGAGCATTGGTGCTTGAAGAAGACTTCTTCTTCGTCTTCTTAGTAGTTGGCTCCTCCTCACAAGTAGAGTTCTCGCGTTTGGATCCTGTGGAGGGAGCTGGGTTTGTAGGTGCGTCCGGGGCATAAGGCTTGACATCAGTCTTGCTTCAGCAGCCTTCTGAAGCTTCCTGTCCAACTGCTTTGCTATAAAGGCATCCAGTGTCGTTTCAGGATTGATCTTGAGGATCACTAGTGGAGGAGGATTAAGAGCATGGACTAGAAGTAGAGGGGGAAGCCCTTGCTATTCTCTTTTCATTTTGTAGCTTGTGGTGACTGAGAATGAAGGTGCTGGTGAACTGAATAGCCTTCTTGACCTTCTTCTTCTCAAAGTTCAATAGGCGGTTGACAAAGGACATGTTGGACTGAAGAAGATAGTTGATGAGACGGACAAAAGGCCTCTTTTGCTTGATAGATGCTTGAACAACATCGATAGCATCACAGAGCAGCTCAAAGAGTATATGTGCCCAGTTGAGACGGATGTTGAGGATGACAGCAGCTGTGTACTAGAGTTGGTCAGCAGTCATCACATCGTGTGTGCCGTTCTTGAATATCATAATCTTATCGAAGAGATGGCTGATGAAGTAGACATCATCTTCGGAGAGTGTCCGCTTCATTTTCGCCTAAGGTTTCTTTGGAGTGTGCTCTCCATGCATGTAAGACCAGGCAAGGTCCTTCTCAGCAGTAGTGAGGGAAGTAGGACCATCAAACTCAACATCAATGATTTTGGCGATCCTGGAGGCAATGAGAGAGATAGATATAGTCCGGATAACACCAGAGATGGAGGTTCTGGACTCATTATCTTTGCTGTTTGGAAGAATTCCTCTTCCATAAGGTTACTGTAGTCCTCATCCTTTAGCATGAAAAGGGGCAAAATCCCGGACTGGTTGAGATCGTCAACTATTTTAGCGCCCAAGGCGTAGGCACGTACAGACAGTTCATCAATGCACATCCCAAGATGGTACATAGATGAAGGTAGGTTGGGAATAGTAGTGTTAGAGCTTGGAGCTTGTTCAGGAACAACATCAAAAAAAAGATGTTCCAGCCTCAAAATTTTCAAGGAGAGAAATTAGGGTAAATACTTGAGAAACGTAAGAAACTCCTAGTCTGAGCAAGATACAGAGCTTGAGCCCAGAAATTTACGAATTTCTATAGAAGTTTTTCAGACACAAACATTTCAACATGCTAAAGATGCATTGAAAAAAAGATTGTGCAACGAAGACTGAAATGTATAACGATTAAGCAAGAATCAGTAACTAAACTAAGCAGATAGAGAAACTTTATGAAATATAGAGAAAGATTCTGTGAGAAAAGCAAGAAAATTTCATGAACATTCAACAATGGCGGATTCATAGTTTAGAATACTTTCAAAATTGAAATTACGACCTAGAGAAGGATTCTGGGTTAATTGAAGAAGATTGCAGATGGATGATACATAAATTTGAGATCTCGTTGCAGATTCCACAGATGCGAAGCGAAAGGGAAGAGGAAGAGGGTTGTTGAGATAGTGAAGAACAAATGACAATTTGAGAGATAAAGGGTTTTGGAAAAGTGAGATTGAAATTGGCGGTTGAGAGGTTTATTAATGAAAAGGCGTGAAATGAAGTGACTTTAAGTCAGACGGCTGTCACTTGAAAGGACTTGATGATTGACGGCTTAAGACAGTCAAAAAGTGACCTTTTAAAAGATATCTTGTAGACACCCCAAATTCGTACCCCTATTTTATATTGTCTAATAAGTATTGCAAAATAAACTACTAATTATCTTTTGTTTGTTTTAGGAATAAAGGTAAAAAAAAAATCAAGAAAATGAATAAAACAAAAAAAGAAATAAAAAAAAAGAAAGCAAAAGAAAATAAAACAAAAAGAAAAGAAATGAAATAGAAAAGAAAAAAAAAGAAACAAACAAAAAAAAGAAACAAACAAAAAGAGAAAGAAAATCGAAAAGCAAAAAAAATAAAAAAGAGAGAAATCAAAAAGAAAAAGAGAAGTCAAAAAGAAAAAACGAAAAACAAAAACAAAAAAAAAGAAAGAAATAAAAAAGAAAGAAAATTGAAAAGATAAAGAAAAACAAAAAAGAAAAGCAAAAAAAAAAGAAAAGCAAAAAAAAAGAGAAAAGTCAAAAAGAAAAGAAACGGAAAAAGAAATAGAAAAACAAAAGAAAAGAGAAAAGAAAAGGAAAAACAAAAGAAACAAATGAAAGAGAAAAAGAAAAACGAAAAGAAAAAAAAACAAAACAAGAAAAACCCCAGCCGCCGGTTGCTCCCCCCCAACCCCCTTTTTCTTAATCAACTAACCTACCCACTTATATATATACTCCCTAATTCCCTCAATTCACACACATTTTTTCCCCAGCCCCAGCTCTCTCTCTCTCCCCTCAAAAGGACGGAATCCCTCACTCTCAAAAAATCCCTCTCTCTCACTTCAGCGCCCCCCCCCACTCTCTCATAATCTCTCTCTCATAATCCCTCTCACCTACACAAACTCTCCCTCACAAATTATTCCCTCCCTCAATTTCCTCCCTGCCAGCCGCCACTCACCCGCACACACTCACACAAACAACATACTCCCACTTTCTCTCCTCCCCACTCAAACCCCCACACACACATAAAAACACAAACACAAAAATACACACAAACACATATCTTGACGTTACTCTGCCCGAGTAACGAGCTAAAAAAGTCAAAACCTAAGTCTAGGTTCCGCCCCACTAAAAAGGCCAAAACCAATCCTAAATAAACCGCCACTCGCCTCGAAGCCGACAAGCCTGCCTCAAAACATCAATCAAATCAAGCAACAATCCAGCTCAAATCCAGCTCAATTCCAGCCCAGCTCAATTCAAAACAAAAAGACTCTCTCCGCAGACAGAGGAAGACACCACCGCCTAAAGGTAATACCTTTAAGGGCTTATTTTTATTTCATTTGTATTTTTTTCCTTTTATTTATTTTCAAAGTTGTATTTTAAATCCCGGCACAACGTAGCCAATATAAGCCGTTGTCCTGATTAGATTAGAAAATATTTTGTAAAAGAGCCATTATAATGGCCAAATATTCTTAAATGTGTTTGTAATTATTGGAAGGAGGCGGCCGCGAGTCCAGAATAATATAGCCACGAATGTATCTGCTTAATTTTCCCTTGTCAAAATAAGACCTTATTTATTTGCTAGATTAATATAACAATGAGCATACCCAGCCAAAACGCTTTGAGATCGAAGGCGAGTTGGGTGCCTAGCACCTTCCCAACTCGTAACTTAGCCCCCGAACCCGTTTTCTAAAATCTCTGGTTTTTCTCGGTTTTCCTTTATTTTTGCCTTTAAAAAATAAAGGCGACTTAAAACTTTCGATCCAGGCCTCGCAACATAGCTCCCATAGCGATCCGATCGGGCCATAAGGCTATTTTAATAAATCCATGTTGGGGCCGCAATATCTTTTCTTGCACTTCTCTATTTTCCCCTAAAAAATAAAAGGGGAGAATGAGAATGGAAAGGTAATGCATTCCCATATCCTGTTATCCCCGAAATAAGGGATAACCTGACATGAGGAGACCTTTAGTTCCCATTTTGGATACAAAATCCACTCAAGGCAACCGAGGCACATTCCAACGTGCTAATATAGACAGCACTCCTCTCGCACTTTGGATTTCGTCTTCCCCTAAACAAGGGAGGATGGAACGAGAGCAGTGGTGTCCCGCATCCGCACGCACGCCAGCACCCCTATCCAGGCGCTGGGCGGTCGCACTCTGAACCTCACATATCTCAACCAATTTTTAAAATCAGTCCCTTACAATTTACATAAATAACCCTCTTAAACTAGGAATTAGAAGACTTACCTCGCCTTCGGTAATTAGCTTGAATTATTGCTGCCTAAAGAAATAAATCTGATTAATCACAAAGTCAAGTCTGCTTAAGAGAATTTGTCAAGTCTGCTCAATTTTAAAATAAAAATAGTTTAATTTTAAAATTAGGCAGTTTGGTCAAGCATACCAAGCTCTCCCTTTAGATAAGCAAATCTGTCTGCTTCCAATGCTTTTGTGAAGATGTCTACTAGTTGGTGTTCAGTTGAAATGTACTTCATACTTATGTTTCTCTTTTCTACGTTATCCCTTAGGAAGTGATATCAAACATCGATTTGTTTTGTCTTGGAGTGCATCACGTGATTGTAGGTGATAGAGATTGTTGAGGTGTTATCACACATGATTGGTCAATCTGATACCTTGATGTCATAGTTCACTAGCTGTTGTTTGATCCAAAGCAGTTGGCTGTAGCAGCTCCCAGCAGCGATGTATTCTGCTTCAGTGGTGGAGTTGGAAACTGATGTTTGTTTCTTGCTAGCCCATACTACAAGTCTGTCGCCTAGAAATTGACAAGTTCCACTTGTGCTCTTCCTGTCTACTTGGCATCCAGCGTAATCTGTATCTGAGTAGCCAACTAAGTTGAATGATGATTCTCTTGGATACCAGATACCTAAGTTGGTGGTATCTGATACATACTTGATAATTCTCTTGGCTGCAAGAAGATGTGACTCACGAGGGTCTGCTTGAAATCTAGCATATACCCCAACAACATACACTATGTCAGGTCTGCTGGCGGTAAGTTAGAGCAAAGATCCAATGATTCCTCCATATAGGGTGATATCAACTTTCTTTCCTTGTAGATCTTTAGAAAGTTTGCATTTAGCAGCCATTGGAGTGTCAAAGGTATTAGCCATTTCCAATCCAAATTTTTTGACTACTTCTTGAGCATACTTGGATTGACTTATGAAGATTCCTTTGTTGGATTGTTGAATTTGAAGGCCTAAGAAGAATGTGAGTTCTCCCATCATGCTCATATGAAACTTTCCAGTCATGAGAGTCTCAAATCGTTTGCACAACTTCTCATTTGTAGAGCTAAAGATGATATCATCGACGTATATTTGCACTAGCAGCGAATGAACTTTGTGCTTGAGAATGAAGAGAGTAGTGTCGATCTTTCCTCGCACAAATCCTTGTTCTATCAGGAACTTGGATAGTGCCTCATACCAGGCACGAGGAGCTTGCTTAAGACCATAGAGAGCCTTCTTAAGCTTGTAAACATGAGTCTCTTTCCCCTTTTCCACGAAACCTGAAGGTTGAGTAACATAAACAGTCTCTTGAAGATCATCATTGAGGAAAACACTCTTGACGTCCATTTGATATAGCACAAAGTCCTTGTATGTTGCATAGGCTAAGAAGATTCTGATAGCCTTTAACCTTGCTACTAGAGCAAAAGTTTCATCGTAGTCAATTCCTTCTTCTTGTCGGTATCCTTGTGCAACGAGTCTGGCTTTGTTTCTTATGATGTTTCCATCTTCATCCTTCTTGTTTATGAACACCCATTTTGTGCCAATGATGGTGTGATCGGTTGGTCTTGCGACTAGCTTCAATACTTGACATCTTTCGAACTACTGAAGTTCCTCTTGCATAGCTTCCAGCCAAGTTAGATCATGTAAGGCTTCATCAATTTTTTCGGCTCATCTTCAGAAACAAATGCAACACAGAACATACATTCATTTCTGGAAGATCTTCTAGTCCGCACTCCTACATGAATGTCACCAATGATTTGAGAAATTGGGTGGTCTTTACATGTTCTTGTAACAGTAGGAATGTGATTCACTGTTGGTTCTTCATGAAGAGGTTCAGGAGGAGGACTAGGAGGAAAATGAGTTGTTTCTTGATGAGAGTGTTGTTCAAAATTGGATTCAAAGGTGAGTTGAAGAATACGATTTTGAGGATCAGAAGCGATGGGCTCTGGATTGGTGTTATCATGAGCAGAGTTGAGGTTTTCTGGTGAATCATTTGAGAAATGATGGTCAGGAATATTTGAGTGAGTTGCTGGAGCTGGATTTGGTGTTTGAGAGGTTGAAGTTTGGGAGGTACCTGTCTCAACATTAACAAAATCATCAACAACATTTGGAGCCATGTGTGGCTTTAATAAATCAAATTCATCAAATGAAACGTGTATATATTCAACGATTTTTAATGATCTTTTGTTAAAAACCCTATAAGCTTTGGAGTGTAAAGCATAGCACAGAAAGACGCCTTCATCGGGCTTGTTATCAAATTTGCTTCTGTAATCATTACCGTTATAGACCATAAAGCATTTGCAGCCAAAGATTTTGAAAAATCCAATATTTGGGGCTTTACCTTTCCAAAGTTCATATGGAGTTTTACCGTGAAATTTGTTGATCAGGGATCGGTTCTGAGTGAAGCAGGCTGTATTGACGGCTTTTGCTCAGAAGTGTTTGGGCAGCTTTGCTTCGGCGAGCATAGTCTTAGCAGCTTCGATAAGAGTTTTATTTTTCCTCTCTGCTACACCATTTTGCTATGGAGTTCTAACAACAGAGAAGTTGTGACCGATGCCATGATCATCACAGTACTTTGCTATCCCATTATTGGTAAATTCAGTTCCATTGTCTGATCGAACATCACTGATTTCATCGAGCTTTTGAGTCTGTAGTCTTCTTAACAATGCAAGTGAGAATGTCTTAAGTGTGATCTTTAGAAGACATCATATATGTCCAAGTATATATTGTATAATCGTTTACTACGACTAGAGTGTTTCTATGACCACCATAGCTGATGGTAGTCACAGGGCCGAAGAGATCCATGTGAAGAAGTTGCAAAGGTCTAGTAGTTGCAAGATCTGGTTTGCTTTTGAAGGAAGCTTTTGAAATTTTTCCTAGTTGACAAGCTTTGCATATATGATCATGATTAGTAGAAACTTTTGGCATTCCTCTCACCAACCCTTCTTTGGATAGCTTTGATAAGTACTTGAAGTTCAGATAGCTGAGACGTTTATGCCACAACCAGCTTTTGTCTTGGGTAGAGTTTGCTACAAGACATAGATTAGCAGCCTTTCCATAGGCATTCAAATCTATCACATAGACATTCCCTTGTCAGTGTCCAGTTACTAAAGTTGAGCATGAGTTTGGATCATTTATGTCGCATCTGTTTGAGGAGAATTGACATACTAGTCCTTTGTCACAGAATTGAGAGATGCTCAATAGGTTGTGTTTCAGGCCTTCTACTAGAGAGATTTTTCCTATAAAGAGATTTCCACAAATGATCGGTATCCAATGGTTCTTCCTTTAGCATTGTCTCCAAAGATAACTGGAGGGCCTTCTACTTCATTAATATTTGAAAGAAGACATGATTTTCCAGTCATATGTCTTGAGCAACCACTGTCTAGATACCATACGTCTTTCTTTTCCGAACTTGCAGCAGCCATGAAGCTTATCTGAGATATAGAAATAAGAAAATCATGGTCCCCTTTATTTATCTTTTCGGGTCCATAAGGTTAGCATTTTTAGGAACCCATACTTGCCTGAATTTTGGAATTAGGGATCCAGTAGGCTTCATGATGGATTTCAGCAGACATTCATGGACCAAATGGCCTAAACATTTGCAAAAAGTACATCGATGGAAGTTACAAATGTTATGTTGAGAAATCTGATTTTTGGTAGACATTTGAGTATTCTTTCTTTTAGTAGCAACCTTAGACTCAGCAGGCTTGTTGACAGCAGGTTTAGAAGGTTTTGTATGAGTTTTCTTAGGTCTATATTCAAGCAGTTCTTGCCTTAGCAGATCTGTTGATAGTAGACTTAGACTCCTCATACATTTTGCCTTTGAGCTTAATGTCAACAATCTTGGAAGCATCAACATTATCAATAGTGCTTTTGATGAATCTGATAGGCTTGGGCAAACTTTTAGTTTTCCTAGAAACAACAACCTTTGCTTTAGCCGAGGTGTTGATAGAAGGATCTTGTGAGTCAACACTACCCTTAGCAGATTTTTCGCTAGCTGATAATTGCTTTGCTTTAGACACATTATTGGTCTTACTAGTTTGAGTCTTAGGATATTTATAATAAATAACAGCGTAACCAACTCCTTGTCTACCCTTGTTGTTAAACTGCTGATGATATGGGATCATCATCAGTTCGCACAGACAAGTTTTCTATTTTTTGTTTAGAGGTTGTGCCAGAGGTGTTTTCAAAGAAACCCAGCCCAGTTTTGTTTGCAGTGGGCTTTTGGTCTCCAAGGATTTGGTCAAAAACAACCTTAGAATTATTCCATGAGTCGATAGTTTTTTGTAACTCATCTTTCTCAGCAGATAGCTCTTTGGCATGACCAATAAGGCAAGCAACATTCTCATTGAGAAACTTGTTCTCTTCTTTTAACTTGATACTTTCTTGCCAAATTCCATTGAGAATTTTTAACTCGGCTTCCAACAAGGATTTCTCAGTTCCCAGCTTCTCATGGCTTTTAGCTAACTTTACATAAGTCTTTCTAAATTCATTGAATTCCTCAAGCATATCCTGAGCATCCTTGAGGATTTCTTCTTTAGAAGGCTCTTCAGTAGGTTGTTCTATGTTAACTTGAAAAGGAGAATATTTGATTTCACTATCTGAGTCATAGGTGGGAGGTGACTCTAGAGCAACGAGGCAGATATGTGCCTGCTCAGGTGAGTCATCATTATCATCCTCATCATAATCAGTTTCAAACCAAGTGGACACTTGGTTTTCTTTTAGGTCCTCAGCCAGTAGACCCCTATGTTTTGAAAAAGATTTAGAGGGTCGCCTCTTGTAAGCTTCATATTTGGGCTTAGGACATTTAGAAGCAAAGTGACCAGGCTTCCTGCAACTGTAGCAAACTAGCTCATTATTTTGTGAGCTTTCAGCAGTCTTTCTGAAAGTCTACTGGTTTGATTCCTTCTTCTTATTAAATTTTGAGAACTTTTGAAACTTTTTAACAAATATAGCAAATTGCTCGTCAAAGAAAATTTCATTGTCATTTGAAGAAGAAGAAGTAGATGGTTTATTTTCTACGGCAAGAGTTTCTTGAGAGATGACAGAAAAAGAAGGAAATTTAAAGTGTTTGTCCCGTTCTTGAGCTTGAAGCAGTTCTTGCTCATAGACAGTTAAACTCGCATACAAACTTCGTAAATACATGGAGTTTAAGTCCTTGGACTCTTTAATATCTGTGGTCTTAACATGCCATAAACTTCCCAAGGAAGCTAAAAATCTCATATTAACTTCCTTAACACTAAATTTTTTTTCCTAAGGAATAACAACTATTTACTATCTCACAAAATCTGTTGTAGGCTTGACGTAGTGTCTCCTTTGGGTCTTTTCTGAAGGAATCAAACTGCTGAATATAGTTGTACTTTTTGATGTCTCTGGTGGGCAGGTCTCCTTCTAGACATTCCACTAGTGCTTCCCACATTTCTTTGGTTGTTTTGCACCTGATTATCAGCTGATATGTGCTTATATCGACGGAGCTAGATATGATATGTATAGCTTTGCTGTCGAGTTCAACAAGCTTCCTTTCTTCATCAGTCCATTCATTTATTGATTTGGGTACCTTGGGAGGTCCTCCTGCTAATTCGGCAAGAAGGTTTGGCTTCATTGGAATATGGGGACCTGTTTGAACACATTGCCATAAACGATTGTCAATAGAATTCATGTATCTCATAACTTTGTCTTTCCATACTTCGAAGTGACCTTCATCCAATAGCGGGACATGGCTTGTATTCGAGGTAGGCAGCATATAGTGAGCCATAGGATCTATTCTCAAGAGATTAGTCTTGGAAAAACAATTTTTCAAAGAATTAAGCTCTGATACCAATTATTGGTCCCGAAATAGGCTCAATCTAGGCTAGAAGCGGGGGGGGGGGGGAGGGGGTTGAATAGCCTAGATGTGTTTTTCAAAACTTTTAAAAACACTTCTCAAAGAGTTCTTATTTCCTTTTAAAAATAATTGTACAAGAAGAGTTAAGGCAGCGGAAAATTAAAAGTGCGGAACTAATCAAAGGCTGCTGTTGATATTACACAGATCCAGCAGCAGACTTAAGCAGCAATGATAGAAGCAGTTAAGATAAGCAGAAGTAATTCAGGAAATACACATAATTTAGAAGTGGTTTGTACTATGAATAATACTACGTCCACTACCAAAGTGGTTAGCTTTGGATTTTGAAAGGTGCACTTGTTTATCCACTAGGTGAGAAGATAAGATCACTAATAGATCGTGTACAAAAATAGTTTTCAACCAAGTGTTTAATGATGAGAGAAACAATCAATGAATAATTGTTCTCTCAAGTGCTAAAGTAAAGAACAATTTAAAACAAACTAGAAGAAGCTGAAATAGAGTAAAGACTGGCAGATCTGCAGCTTCAGGAAGTTGGGTGAAATGTTATTTCTTGTCCTTTTGATCTCTTGAATGCTTGAGTTATGAAGATGAAGCTTGAGTATTGAATGTGTAAGAGATTGTTTTTTTCAAATCTTCAAAACTTGAATATATACCAAGGGAGATCTTTCAGACCGTTGGACTGATAGTGGAGAGCTTGTGTCCAACAATATAATGCATTGAATGCATTTCGGCGCTTTGTAGGATGAGTGCAGCAATAGACATCAGAGATACAGTGATTGCAGAGGCAGACATTCCTAAACAGAGTAAGGTTTCAGCTTGTAGACGTTACAAGTTTGAAAGTCTTCTTAGCCAAAAGCGGTAATGTCTTTAGTCTTCATGATTCAGGTGACAGCCTGGACAGTTTGTTTGTGCAAATAGTCTGAAGCCAGATAGTTGACTTCTTTGGAGGGAAATCTGATGAAGATAAATTGAATATTATTTGACTAGATATTAAAATATTTAGATCAAACAAATGTGACCTAATTCCACGTGTTTGGCTGAATTTTGATTTTGAGCTTGAGCAGACTTCCAAGTCTGCTGCTTGAACTGTGCTTTCAAGGCTGCTGTTGAAGCCTACTGGTCTGCGTCTTAGAGAAACTAACACTAAACTAGTTCAAATACAACCTTAATTCTAAGACAGTTTCCACACTAACCGGTACACAATCCTATTAGCCATTGTGTAGTAGAATCAGAAGATGACTCAACCAAATCTAGAACCAGTGAGGGTCAACATTAGCCATAATTACAAAAATACTTGAAAACAAGCAATGCGTTTATAACACAAGTGAATAGTAAAGATAAAATGTTATAAAACATGTAAGCATAATTTTTGAAAATGGTGTTTTAAAGTGAAATATGCCAAAATAGGTGGACTCTTTGCTTGGAATGAAGGGAACATATAACTAATATTAAAGTTGGTCATAATTATCAAAATGCTTAAACATAATCAATATGTTAAGGCAAAAACTTAGGAAATATCGTCTTACATGTATTTTCTAGGAGTAAATTCGAGCTGGTCCATTTTCCCAAATTTATAACCCCTCAAGTCCCCTTTTTTTATAAGTGAAAAAAGATACTTTTGTGGGAAAAAAATACTACGATACCTTTAATGAACTTGAGACGCCTCAAATGCATTGAGATGCATCAATTTTTGCACTGCAATGCATCGATTTAAATTGAATAAATTTTAATTACCTAATCCAATTTTGCACCGCGATGCATTAATTTTAATTACCTAATCCAATTTGCCCCGCGATGCCTCAATTATTTCCACTGCGATATATTAATTTTAATTACCTAATCAAATTTTGCATCGTGATGCAAAAATTGATGCCTCACGATGCAAAATCATTACAAAAGCAAACTTTCATCTACCTTATTTCTACTACATAATCAACAAATGATTCAAATTTATATGCATCTTTCATGCATCCCAAATCCAAATCAATGCATCATGATTTACAAATAATGCATTGTGATTCAAATTTGATGTATTCAAATTCTAAAAGGTGTCAAACAACGAAAAAAAAAAACATTTCATCGAAGAGTTTGCATGCATAACAACACAAAACATTAAAATAAATTTATTTTGAATCCAACAAACACATTGTGAAGAAGAAATTAAAAAAAAAACAACACCTAACACCAACACCAACAACATGATATAAATAAGTAAAAGAGTGAAAAGTTAGGCTAATGAAGAAACAATTATGTAGTAACTACCATTCATCTTCACCACCAAACTCCCAACGCTTTTTCCTCTTCATACTTTTGTTGCGTCTTCGGGCAAATGAATTCAACGACGATGGAGAAGAAAATTTAAAACGAGAAGAAGAACAAATTTATAGTGTTTTTTGAATTGAGATATTATAAGAACATTTATTTCAAAAATGACCTTTTGCGGTTGAAAAAAAAAACGTGAAAGTGAAATGAATAAATGTTTGAGAAAGTGTACTACCTAACAATTTCTCCTCTTTTTTATATGACAGACCCTCGACCCACCATGTTTTGGTGTGTTAAGTTGTGAGAGAGTGAGACTCCGTTTTACGAATTATGATCTATGAAATGGTCTTGCAAAAGACCCACACATATATGTTAATATCAAATGTAAAGGATAAAGTTAAATGTTATGAAGATGATAAACATAATTTTTTAAAAATATAATTTTAAAGTGAAATATCACAAAATAGTATAGTGAACTATTTATCGAAAACAAATGATGTATATCTAAGCTCTTATAATAAATGTTAACAAACTATTTATATTGTGTGTTGTAGTAATGACTACTCCATTTACATTATGAGACAACATTTACTACTCCCTCCCTCCCTCCATCCATATATAAATAATTGTTTGTTTGACTTTTTTAGTCAAGCGGATTGTTTTTTCATATGAAAATTTGATGTATATATATTATTTAAAAATACAAAACACGTACTCTTTTCATCCTAAAATTATTATCTTGATTTTATTTTTCGTTCGTCCCAAAATAATTATTTTATTTGAAAGTTTTATTTTTAGGACATCGCTTTTACCACTTTACCCTTACGTTTTCTTCTTACTTTAATTTTGAGCCACATATTCATGTGTTTTAAAGAAAATCATACATTATTCAAATATTAATAATTCAGTCAAATATATATTTTTTAAACCGTGCGTCAAGTCAACCCATACGAGAATTTTGAGACGGAGAGAGTAATTTGTAGTACTTTAAAAATACTAGCAATTACGTGGTTTAAGATTAAAAAAAATCTACAAATAAACGCCAAATTTGCATTTGAAAAACACGTTGTTTAACTCAAAAACGTTGAACTGAGATGTACTGTGTACGTGAGCTCTTATTATATATTCTATCGGTTCCTAAATAATTGTCATGTTTTTCTTTTTCGTCCATTCAAAAAAATAATGTCTTGTTTCTAATCTTTTCATTTAAGAAAAACACATTTACCATTTTACCCTTACTTTTTAAACATACTTTAATAAGGGTCCTACTTTCACATGGTTTTAAAGTGAATTACATATTATACCAATTAATATCTACTACCACCATCTCAAAATAAATGATGTTTTAGAAAAAATTGTCCAAAAATAAACGATGTTATAGGATTTTAAGAAAAAAATTGTTCAAAATTTACCAAAATTCTCTTTATTAATTACTCTCCAATAAAAAATGCGTTGTTCAAATTTTGAAAAAAAAGTAGGATAAATTAAAAAGAGTTGTTAAGAGGAAGTAGAAAAATAATAACGCAACTCAACAACAGCAATTGTATTTAAACAAGGATAGATCAGTCTTTTTATAGAGTTTCTTAATCTTTGTTTAAATTACTAAAACATCATTTATTTTAGGACAAATGTAGTATAATATGATCAATTATTTTTTTTTAATCTGTTCAATCAAATATGACAATTATTTATGAATGAAAGGAGTAATATAAAAATACTAGATTTTCATGCTCGTGCCTATGACACGGTGTCAGTATATCTGATTTCGTTAATTGAAATGATAGTCCATAAATAGAAGGTACGATTAAAAAAAATATTACAGTTGATGGGTACATTGTTTTAAGTGAGTTGAGATTGATGTTTTATAAGAGGATCGCTCGTAAGATTAATCATAATCATAACTTTATAATGTGAAGATAAAACATATGAAAAAGAAAAATGAGTGACTGCTCATAATATTAATTGTAGGAGGTTTGTAATAGGGAGAGAAAAAAATAGGGAGTTAAAAATGGATAACTACTCACATATATGAATGTGGGGATGAATCTCAGCCGTTAAATTTTTTATGATAATTTAATATCAACCTCTGAATAACCACAGTCAATTAATTGCCTGTTTTTAGTTTTATAATGAGTAATGCTAGAGCCACTCAATTAGCACTCAAATTTGTGCACCAAATGATGGTTTCAATGCTGTCATCTTATTGACATTTTATAGCTTCCACTATAAATTAAAAAGTTTACGTTAACAATATTTACATATAAAAATACCACATCATTCGATACCCAAAATTGATTGCTATTGAAATAAGATTACCGGTTTTATAATATAGATGTTAACCTATCTTTAAAATTAAATGTAAAGAAATTTCTGTATTATGTTTAAACTCATTAAATGTACTCTATCCATTAAACTCGAGTAATGAGATAGATAAAATTGTTTATCCCTTCTTGGGTGGGTTGGTGGGATCCACTTTATAAAACAAAACAATACTGTGGGCCCACATGACACGTCATCCCGTTTTAAGAAGCATTCCGTTTTATACTCCCTCCTGGATACAGGCTCGAAAGCGGAACCAAAAAGGCTACCAGTTGGCATCTTCTCCATTTCTCTCTCTCTAGGATTCTCTCTCACACAGTGATACACACAGTTGCGAAGAAATCACGCAGAGGGGTTGTCTCTGGATCAAATTCAGGTACTAATCAATTAGGTCAAGCCTAATTCAATTTCATGTTTGCATATATCCGTAATTCCAACCGCAAATTTGATTGAATTTGCATACATATATGTGATTGAGTGTGTGTTGTTCGTTAATATATATAAACTTTATGTTGATTGTATTGATTGAAGGCATGCATGAGAAGCTGTAGGCCTTTCTAGTTTGTTTATCTTGCGAAAAACCACGGTTTTTTTTTTTTTGATTTTTTGATTGAAGGTGATAGTCAATTTTGTTTTGATCGCTGTTGTTTTTGTTCTGGGCGTTGGTAAATTAAGTTCTTATTCTGTGTTGTATTTGGAATGCTTAAATCCCTAGGGCTAAGTATATGGTTTTGGAGAATTGATCACTTGGTACCTTTTTTGTCTCTCTCCCTCTCTTGTGTACTGTTGTGGTGTGTAAAGGTGGCAAATTTTTTACCCAGTCCACCAACCCATCCATTTTTTCCATTAAAAATAACTTATTGAATTACCATTTAAGTACCCAATATTGTAATGGGTTCAAATGGATACCCCCAGTAAGTACCCAATACTTTAACGGGTTGAGGTTTTATCCAACAATTAATAAGTTACCCAATAATAGATAATGTTTGGAAGAAGCCCACAAAAACCTCTTAATGCAAGATGGAGAAATTTACCAATCTCTTTTCCTATTTCTGTTCCATAATATTTAAAAAATGGGGTCTCATTTTAGGACAAATGGAGTAGTATTTATTAAGGGTGTAAACAACGATAAAGAAAAACAATTTTTTTTTTCTAATAAAAAGAGGAGATGTTTAAAGAATACTTAATGTAGAAGTTAATGTGTATATCAACTGGGTAATGGGTATTATTGGGTGTGGCTAAGTTTTGGGTGTACCCCAAATTACCCATTAAGATTAATGGGTAGTACTTTTGGGTAATACCCATAATTACCCATTAAATCTTAATGGATTGGTTTGGGTGTTACCCAAGCCCAATTAATATACCCAATTGCCACCCCTAGTTGTATGTGTTAGTGTTTTTTTATTGAAATTTGATATTTTTTTGCTTTTGAAAAATTGACTGAAAACATTTATTTCTGACGGACCTTGTTTTGTAGTGAAATCATCAGCCCCACTATGTTTCTATGAAAAAATGGCTCTGGTTAGAGACCTAGGAGCTTTACCTCCCATGCTTTACAGAGTGTTTGTTCTAGATTTCTTTGTTGTTCATTTGTTTAGTGTTAAGTCTGATCAACTATTTATTCGGAAATTTTATGAAATCATCTTGTGAGACTTTTTGATTTATTAACTCGCTCCAATGATATTTTCCATCAGGTGATATACTTTTCCACAAAGTCTCTGAGCTGAAGCTGGAATCAAGAATTGGTTTACCAAGTCGAGTGGTCATTACCTTTAATTTCTTTTGAAAGAATTGCGTCTATTGGAACCAGGAAAATGGCTACTGGAGATGTCAGAAAGGTCTCCACTAAAGATTTACAGCTGGTAAGCCTTGGAGATGGATTTTGTTGTTAATGTCCATTTGTTTGTTAGCTGGTTTTGATTCTGTGACTTTGTTGAAATTAAAGAAAAGCAGTTATCATCAAATATCATAACATGCAGGTTGTGAAAAATATGAAGGACAAATTTGAAAGTGAGTTATATAAGTAGTGATTCAAGGGACACTCCCATCGAGCTAATACAAATTTCTGATGTGCAATTTTAGGGGATACAATTTTAGACTGTTGCATGGTTTCTTATCTCTATATTTTCACGGAACAACTAAAAGCACCTGAGAAAACTACCACTGGTGAAGTCATTTGTAATGAACTTCCGTCTCTTAGTTTTCCATGCTATTGAACTATTTTTTTTAAATAAAAAAAAACAGCCAAATATCTGACCGTTAATTGTATGGATATAAGATCAATGATCTTCCCGTTCAAATTTATCACATGAGAACTAATTTGAAAGAGATTCTAAAAAAATAACTCAATATTTCGACATTTTGGTTCTTATAAGCAATTTAAGAGACTCCAAATTTGGGGTCTTTGACCTAGGTCGTCTGCACCTTGAACTAAGATCCTCAACTTACATTCAAATGACGCGATTCTTGGCTTACTGGTTTAGAGTACAAGCCTTGTGGACATGCTGATGTTCATTATTACATTGTGTTGTGTTTCTCGTGATGACATCATTCCAATTTAATAATGGGTTGCAGCTTGGGGGTTATTTAGTTGTGTTCATACTCTATCAAGTCAAGCCTTTTGTCCTAACTACTTGGGGTTGGTTACTAACTTGAATTCTTTATGCTGCTGAATGCACGATCTTTTACGTTAAAACACACTCAAGCATGTCCTCATTAATCTTCGCCTCGCATGTTAGTTTTCTTAGGTTTGTTCTTCCCCGCCTCTATAATCTGCATTTTTATTGATAATAGCCCTCCACATAACTTGTGCACTTATTTATAGTTAGTGAAATCATCTTAAGCCACTTACTCCAGTTTTCTTGTCATTTGGGTTACTTCAATTTGTTTAGGGAATGTGTTAGCTAACTAGTTTCTAATTTATCTTTTCTAGTTCTACCACACATCCATCTTAGCATTTACATTCAACTACAATCATTTTTAATGAATATTTTGCTTTATAGTTGCCCAACATTATGTGTCATTTCATTTAAGTAAAGCAGGTTTAATGCTTATTTCAGACATTTTGTTATTCATATTTACGGCTATTCTCGACCACATGAAATTTCAAGGGTGCTTGATGGCTAACATCATCGCCAATCTGCGTGTGTGTGTTAATTACTAACTCAAATAATCAAGTTGATCAACTCTCCTCCTTTGCTATCCTTTTGTTGATGAGGTTGCATTCCATTTGCTCTATTTTCTTCCTTATTTAAAACACTATTATTATTATTATTTTTTGATAAGTAAATCAATATATATAAAAAGCATCAAAAGTGCTGATGCGTCCATTGTACACTAGAAGTATACCTAACCAAAAAGATTACCCAATGTCTATACTATTTACAAAATCTACAATAGAAGTGTTGGGACAAGATGTAGAGTGATCAGCCTTGGAACACCATGAACGAAGTGCGAATCAACAAATTCTTCAATTCCGGGACTGACATTTCCTCGTTGTCAAATGCCTACTGGTTTCTTTCCTTCCAAAGAATCCAACACACTCCTAAAAAGAGCTGTCCCCCAAATATGACTTCTCCTATTCTTATACCCCATAGTCCGACCTCGATTTTGGTCAATAATCGATCTCGGCATGACCAAAGACATCTTGAACAATCAACACAAAATTCCAAAGCTCATAGCCACTGCTGTGGCCGGCCCTGGTGGCGGCGAGGGGCTTACCGTGCCCCTAATTTTAGGGCCCCAAATGTTTGGGTACTGCCTTATATTTAGTATATATATATATTCACTCGATGGTTAAGATGTCCATGATTTATGGTAGAGGTCTCAGGTTCGAGTCCTGGGCTGTCATGTTTTTTAGTTTGTTACTTTTTTAGTCTGTGAATTGTATATAAGTTATAACGTGTTGATTAGTTTAGTGTAGAATAGATGATTCAATGGTTAATATACTTGATAATTGGAGAGATTTTGGGTTCAATTCTTCCTATAAACTTTCTACTCTTTTTCCCCAATACTTTAAATGATTCATTTTTATAAAGGTCCCCCCTTTTTTTTGGCCATGGGCCTCTCAAAACTCGAGGGCGACCACAGCAGGGAGCGAGATGATTTACACTCCTCACTAGCCTTACACAAAAACACCTATTGACAAAAACCATGTTACGTTTCCGCCATTCGGGTTAGGATAGCTTTAGTGAGTCGGCTTCCCACATGAAAAAAACCACTCTCTTAAGGGCTTTGGAATTCCAAAGCGTTCTCCAAGGGAAAAAGTTCTACCACGTTGAGAAGCTTGAGATAATAATGAAGTCTTAAAAAAAGAGGGCTCCCTATACCTTTCCAAACCACCTTATCCACCAACCTATTCAGAGCCATGCTTGCTCTTGAAGCCTCCCTAAAAGCTGCACAATTGACTCGATCTCCCAATCATAAAAATTCCTTACGAGCATTGGGATTCCGATAGGCTTACCCTCCAACCGTAGACAAAATAGAGCTAACTCTACAATCCTTATACGTGGAAAGCTCGAATAAGTTATGGAACACGCCCTTAAACAAGTATCCCCACACCATCTATCTTCCCAAAATCTCACCGAGGCCCCATTGCCAACCTCAAAAGCAATGAATCTTTCAAAAGAGTTCCACCCTTTCCTAATACCTCTACGCACTCCCACCCCATAAGAAGAATTGACCTCATTAGGGAACCAACAATGATCCCCTTCTCCATGCCCACAAACCACCACTTGTTGTCCGTGAGATACCTCCACAACCATTTTCCCAGCAAAGCCTCATTAAATAATTTGAGTTTTCTGATATTCAGACCTCCCACTTGAACCCTGGCGCACCTTGTCCCAGTTCACTAAATGAAACTTGTGCTCATCTGTTTGCCCTTCCCACAAAAATCTCTTTCCAACTTTTCTAATCTTTGCCTTATTGTGGCAGGAATCACAAAGAGCGATAAAAATAGGTCGGTAAATTAGCAAGAGTGTTCTTGATTAGGACTAATCTCCCCCTTGGAAAGAAGTTGATGCTTCCACCCTGCCAATCTCTGCTCGAAATGCACGAACACCGGATTCCACAACGCTCGCTCTTTGACTGAGCACCTATGGGAAGGCCAAGGTAGTAGGCGGAAAGAAAAGCAGACTTACAACCAAAGAATGTAGCTAGATCCCCAATATTTTCCACATACCTACATAAATAATTTCACTCTTTGAAATGTTAATGCGTAGGCTTGAAACTGCTTGAAA
>CM028380.1:86803014-86833452 GCA_013146195.2 Codonopsis lanceolata | reverse complement strand
AGCCTCCACCCCTGAAGCCGATTCCCGATACCGCCAAACCTTCCTCGCTGGCTGGCAGACAGCCGGCCTCAAATGGTCATTCTCGCCAATCACCCCTTTAGCTTGGCCTCGAGCTCTACCACCTGCCATCCTTCTCACTAGCCTCACCTTCAAAGATTCCCTTCCTCGCCACCAAAGCCGCCTTCTGGCGCTAAGTTGAGAGATCTCATCGCCTTCAATTGCAAATCCCCTTCCGTGGACTTCACCTTCTCAGCAGAAGAGATCTCCCTCGCCTTTACGCAGCCCGCTCCAAGACCTTCATCGAAGCCTGGCTAGCCAGCCATAAGTCGCGAGACCAACCCCGAGTCAGTGAACAAAAAATGTAACAAACGATAAGCCAAAGCTAAGCGAGAATTAAAGAAGCAAGGTCCCCCGAGATCGCCTACTCGCCAAAGCTAACGCACACATGTCGCTCACCTGAAATTCTTAGCCGGAGCAATGTCACCACGTACTTGGCTTAAGACAGCTGAGCCATCGCTTCGCCATAACCCGCGAACATTCGGGAAAATTGCTGATCGCCTTTGACGACATGGCCGATAACATACTCAAGTATCGCCGCCCGCCTTCCGCCGGATTGGGATCAAGCGCCAAAGGCAATGGAAGCTCCTGCACAGTTGAAGGGAGCGGGCCGGGTTTTCGCCGCTGCCTTCTGGCTTCAGAATGGGTTGCTTGCCCTCGGCCTAGAGCAGCAGGAGTGGGGCCACTTTGGTAGATCTTCAGTACACCGACCACAGCCGCCTCAATATTTCTATCGCAGCCACCGAAGCCTTAAGCTTGTCTCCTCCTTCGCTCCTCCCGACCTTTAACCCGGCTGCATCAAAGATCTCGCGACACGCCATTTCTACAAAACGTAAAGCTCGTGATCGAACTCAAAAGACATATAACAAAAATGAAGGAAACATAAACAAAGCAAGAATGAATAAAATTGACATGGTGTCGGACACCCAAGCCCATCTACACCCCTACACCTCGAACACGCTGAGCCAAACACCCAGCCTTGGCGCAGGCCGCCTCTCGACCGGCATACTCAAAATTAGAGTACGCCCCTGCCCCCTCGACGCCGACACCGAGACCTAACCTTGACAGAGGCCTCATCCTCAACTATAGCCTTCCGCTGTATGACCGAACTTGCACCCCTTCGTCATAAAACAAGTGGGCTCAACGGCGAGCTTCACGACTCAAGCACTCAACTTCTTCGCCCCTCGAGGCCACGAGGTTTTCCTTCGAACCTCGAAGTTCCATCCCCTGGCCACTCCACAAGCAGACCTTCTGACCACCTACGATCTGCTTCCAAACTCGCCGTATGGGGAATCCCCGAGGATGCCCGAGAGCAGCCAACCGGTTCATAGTAATGCCGACCTTTGTAATAGTAGCCAAGAGGTTCAACGGGCTCGAAACCTTCGGCCGGTGTGCACGATGAAGCTCACCAGCTGCTCGGGTCGTCAGCGAAGATCCAATGAACCGAGCTCGTCTGGTCAAGAACTCACAAATAAAAGGGTCAAGAGGCAAACGCAACCCTGAAGACTTGAAAAGGCTGGAATAAAAGCCAACATGGCTGCGAAGACCCCGCAGCTCAGAGATTCCCAATCTCGAATCCGGAACAGAGCCTCGGAAAATGTTAGAGCCATATGCTCGTGACCACGCCTCCACATCGCCAGTGCTTATCTTATTTTCAAAAGGCCTCAAACGAGGCACCCTCTCTCACCCTCATCTCCATCTCTTCCAGAAACAGAAGCCTCAGCTCCACTTGTGATTCTGTCAAATTGCCGACGCCGTAAGCTTCTTTCGATCTGCCGAAAATGCAGGACGCTCTCCCTGGTAAAAAATTGAGTGATCAGACTTAACGCAATACGATCTCGGTGAAAAACACCCCATGTGGGCGCCGATGGATAGTCCAGGGCGTAAAAACTTCATCGCCGAACTTCCAATGTGGATAACCTTCACTCCATAGCTCGCAAGGAGAAACCTCGCCGCCGAGAGGAGCAACCGCCACCCATCTATCCCACATTGCCTATACATGGGACCTCCGCGAGGAGACTTCCCAAAAAATGACTCAAGGAATGGGCCCTCGCCATCTGAATCTACCGAGGAAATCGAACACGACGAAGAACTCTCCGAGCCCAAGGGGCCTACCTGGCCGTGTCCGCAGACGAATCACTGTGTCTACCACAATCTCCTTGGCCAAACAAACTCTCACCTCAACCCCTCTCCAAGCAGGACCGCGAGGTACAGACTCAGCTTCGTCATCACTCAAATCACCGCCCTCGAAACCAACGAGGCTCACATCGATTGGCCGAAACCTCAAGGGTAACCTCTAAGAAAAGGATTCGCCATACCTCGAAGGTACTGTGGCACGAGAAAGATCCCCTCGCCACGTGAGACTCACTCGAACATTCTTCTGTCGGCCGGCCTCGGCCACGTTACTAGGAAGAGGAAGAAGAGGACTCCTAACTGACACGGGTATTCGAATTACCCTATTCCAGTAATCTATCAGTTCCATGGAGGAACTGCTAGAAGAAGAAAAGGAAGAACAAATTGGAAAGGGGATCCTAAGAGACATACCCTAAAAAACAGAGGAAAGGAAAGAAAGATCGTACCAAATAAATCAGCCGGGAAGACCGCCGGAGAAATCTACAGGAAAGTGGAAAACACGCCTGAAAAAAGCCAAACGGCTTCTAAAGTTAAAACAAAAGGAGGAATGCACCTCGAACTTAGTAACATGCCTGAAAAATGCAAAACAATGACCGTGAAACCACCCAACAAAGAAGAAAACGTGGAAAAAAGAAGAAATTCACTTACTGCTCCGTAAAAGTAGGACGCAACTAGAGGGGAACTACGAGATATCGCCGAAATCGCCTAAGAAGCACAATATATAGAAACAGTGGATAGAAAGTGAAAACGGTAAAAGTGAAAGAAAAGAAAAAAAGCTCTTATACCCCGCAACGACGCCGCGAGGCGAGCCCTCGAAATCACCGGTCGAGCTGTTTTTATCGAGCCAATCCCAAACGACACCGCATGACTAATTTCTCTCGACTTCGAGAAAGAGGGCAAGATTAAAAGCATTTCGAAATTCGAAAAGTTCCCAAAACGAAAACCAAGAAACCGCTAAAACCTACATTTAATGATGTGACAAAGACGAAAAGACAAATCGTCTCCGATTGACTGGATGTATGTCCCATAAACTTCCAAAGAACCTCGTCGCTAGGCATCGCCTCGACTCAAATCTCGTAGTTCACCTCAAAGAAAAAGCTCGGCACCTCTCACTACCAAGCAAAGAGAATACTTCTACCTACGCCGCCTCATCTTCGGCAAGAAGTAGGGGCCATCGAAGGATTAGACCGAGGAAAGGATCCTCGGCCCAATAAACGAGACCCACCGAGGGAATGATCCTCGGCATGTTAATGGGCCCCACTCAGAAAACCATTAGTAACGAGATCATAGAGGTCCCAAAGACAATGCGAGCTTGACTACTGCCGAGCAATAGACAAACCTAAGCCCCCAACGCTTGGTCTCGCCAGCAGTGATTCCAAATGCCCTCTGCCTCAGACGCAGTGGTATCCACCACCCCTCCGCCTCGAGTCGTTTCTCCCATACCCTCGACCTCGGCAATAATAAACACCTCATCTCAAAAACCGCTCGGCCTCGGCATTAGATCAATCATCACCCGGCCTGACAAAGCAGCTTCCTTAGGCCCGGTAAAACCGCTACACGCAACACCAAACCCTCGACAAACGCACAGTTCACTTATTTCTGACGAAGACCATCAACGCATTTAATGAACGCCGTAATATGTTCCCCAATGACCTGCCGCCACGTCGACAGAACGATCAGGTATAAATATAGGACACTCATTTATTGAAGAGGTAAGTAATTTCTGAGATATCACTACTCTCTTATCACAATCCTTTATCAAGCAAATATCATGGCACATTTATTACCCATTTTACTACCGAAATCTTATTCTCACACCGGAGGGTTCTAGTCGGGCCGCCCCGACTCCTTAACGGTGTTTGTTGTTTACTTTGTGCAGGTTAAACAAGAAAGACGAACTAGCAAACGCCACCTCATCCTTACTTACACGTGGACGACAAGACACGGTCACCACCAAAATAGCGTGATCAATTAGTATTAGTAATATATATATATAATGGCAAAGGTACATTTTTCCCTCTAAAATCTCACATTTAAATTATTGACTTTTGAGTTATCATTTCATTTTTTCTTTCTCCTATCCTCTCACTATTTTCTCTCACATCACCACCATTTTCTCTCTTTTAATTATGTTTAATCATTTTTCTTTCTTTAAACATAAAAAATAGTAACTAAAACAAAAATAATAGTTCTGGAGTCAAAAAAAATAAAATATAAGAGGTTAGTAAAATAAAAAATAATTTATGGAACACGTCACTATTAAAATAAAAGTTATAGAATCAACAAAACAAAAATAATTTAATGCAGAGGTTAGTAAAATAAAATAATTTATAGAACAAAAGTTTAAAACAAATTCTTTAAAATATATATGTAAAACAAAAATACATTTGTAAAATAAAAATACTTGATATAATAAAAATAATAGTTACAGAGTCGATAAAACAAAAACAATTTAAACTGAGGTTACTAAAATAATAAAAATAATTTACGGAACAAAAGTTTAAAACAAATTCTTAAAATTAGTTATGTAAAACAAACATACATTAGTAAAATAAAATTCTTTGATGGAACAAAAATAATAGTTACAGAGTTAATAAAACAAAAGTAATTTAAACTGGGGTTAGTAAAATTATAAAAATAATTTACGAAACAAAAGTTTAAAACAAATTATTAAAAATAGTTATGTAAAATAAAAATACGTTAGTAGAATAAAAATACTTGATGGAACAAAAATAATAGTTACAGAGTCAATAAAACAAAAACAATTTAAACCGAGGTTATTAAAATAATAAAAATAGTTTGTGGAACAAAAGTATTTCGTAAAACTAATTCTTAAAAATAAAACAAAAATAATAGTTACGAAGTCAATAAAACAAAAAATATAATGGAAGTTAGTAAAATCAAAATAATTTACGGAACAAAAAATAATAGTTAACGATAAAAATAATTTCTATTTTGATTTTAGCTTATTTTCTTATCAGAAATTCTTTTATTCGTAAAATACAAATATAATTTAATAAAAGTAAACATTCAAAATGAAGAACTTATTTGAGTTCAGATTATATTTGTAGGGCATAAAAAATTCAAGTTTGTTCGAAGACATTCATTCTACAGAGTTTTTGAATAGTATAAAGTGTTCGGGGTTGTCAGACCATGGATTGACACTTAAAATTGTTGTTCCAGTAATGCTATTGAGAAACATTGACCATGCTGCATTGTGCAATGGAACAAGACTAATCATCATAAATATTGGGGATCACATTGTTGAAACAATTTTTTTGAAAGGAAGGAATGTTGGAGAAAATGTTTTTTATCCCAATATTGTCATTAACTGCATCTTACGTAGACCCTAAAGAGGTGGCCCAGTGGTAGAGTTGAGGCTTTACAAAATGTGAGGTCTCATGTTTAATCACTTCTCATGCCCCCTTAGGGAAAAGGTCTACAACAACAAAAAAACTTAAAAAGAAAAAAACTCCATCTAATGTTAAGACTGACTTTCAAGTTCCAGAGAAGATAATTTCCATTGTTGGTATCATATGCAATGACAATTAACAAGTGTCAAAGTCAATAATTGCATGTAGGTCTCTTCTTGAAGAAACCACCAGCAGCTTCTATAGTAACAAATTATTTTAATTTGAATATATTGATATGCGGTGAAGATGAAAAACCAACTAATAAAACAACAAATATTGTGTATAAGGAATTTTTTTAGAATCTATAATGATTATTGATATACTGATGTGTATTTGTTAATAAACAGATTCTTCTTATTTTATCCTTTAAGATTTTTTATCCTCTTTATTTTTTTTATGTACGATTTATTTGAAAAATAATAATGATCGTGCATTTAACGCATGGGTTAACAAAACTAGTTAATAATAATAATAATAATAATAATAATAATAATAATAATAATAATAATAATAATAATAATAATAATAATAATAATAATAATAATAATAATGCCTCATACCACGCCACCTCAAAGGCCAAGAATTTCACTTATAATCTCAACAACTAAAATCTCTCTCATTTTATGTCGTTCGTCCACGAGTATGAAATGAACTTGTAAGCTTTCTTTAAAAAAATTTGTTTATGCTCTATGTCGATTTAAATATTGATTTCTTATCTCTCTCTCTCTCTCTCTCTCACTCTCTTCGAGTTGATCGAGTTTGGAGGTTTTTTTTTAGTATTTTGATGAGTATTTTAGTCAATCATTTTTCAACATTATTATTATTGGCATTAGTCGTTTGTAGGATTTATGTTAGAAGCCTTGGGCAGCGTTAAAATTTCCCAAGTATTTTGGACAGAGTCGGGAGCTTAGGGCTTAGTGAGGATCATATTATGACTACATTGTTATAAAGATTTTAAAAAGTAAGGGCGTAAAATTGAAGCTAAAACAAACTATACTTGGTTAATATGTTGATAATCCGTAAATTCTAAAACTTTCACATTTTTCAAAGGGTCTGACATTATTATTAATGCAAAAGACTTTCTAATACTCCCACCATTCCTAAAAAGAAAAAAACTTGTTTGACTCGATAAGAAATTAACAAAAGTTAATTGATTATATTATAAATATTAAAATGTAATGTGTTTGGGATGATGCTCATATGAGAGTGAAACTCATCTATTAAAGTATGAAGAGTAAGTCTTTTGTGAGATCGTGTTACAGATCACAATTCGTAAAACGAAGCTCCACTATATCACGGCTCAGCCCACCAATAGATGGTGGGTCGGGTTAAGGAGATTCGTCTTACAAAAAGACTCAAAAGACCGTTTTTTTCCTATGTTTTTGCCAAATATGAATCCATGTAGTGTGAGTTGTTCTTAATGCTTTAATTAAGGTTAATGTCTCATGTACCTATCATTTTTACTGAGGATAACCTTAATAAGTATGTGTGGACACTATTTAATTAACAAAATCTATAATCTAAAATATTGTATTAAATTACTATTCTCTTGTTTCAGGGCAAATAGTCCATTATTTTATTTGGAATGTTTCACTTACAGAGTTTACTTTCAAAAATTAAGGTATAAGGTGCCGTTTGGTAGTCATGATTAAAGCCAGATATGATTAATAATCCGAGTTACCTGATGTTTGGTACGCAATAGGTGGTCGGGACTAATAGCACAAGTTATCCGGATAAAGTCATTATCCTCTCACTATTAATACCAAGGGGAGGGTGGTATTATTAACGCCCTCATTAAAAAAAAATTGGATTAACATTTGTAATCTCGAAACTATCCCCGATATACAAGTGAGGATTAATAGCGAGGGCACTAATAGTACTGGGATTAATAATACTGATTATCCTTGTCTGACTACCAAACATGCCCCCATTTTATTACTATGACCTACTAAATGTATCATTTAAAAAAAAATGACTTTAAATGAGGACTCTTTGTCCGGAACGGAAAGAGTATTAATTTTTCATGTCATGTTTGATTTAACTTATCTGGAAGTACTTATGACTTATGACTTACCATAAGTTGTTTTTGAAACGTTTGATTTCACTTATGATAAGATAAGTCATAAGTCATGTACAAGCCACTTAAAGCACATGCAAGGTTATAAGTTATAAGCACTAAGCTTAGTGCTTAATTCTACTTTTCAAAAACATGTGAGTCATATTCTTTATTGGGATTTTATATATTCCAAGATCACCCTTCTTAATAATAATAATAAAAACAAAAAGTAATAATAATAATAATTATTATAATAATAATAAATAATAATAATAATAATTATTATTATTATAAATAATAATAATAAAAGGAATTATAATAATATTAATAAATAATAATATTAATAATGATAATTGTCATAATAATAATAAAAATAATAAATATAGTATTAATAATGATAAATATAATAATAATTCTTAATAATAATATTAATAATAATATAGTAAAAATAATTGTTATAATAATAATATTAATATCAATATTATTAAAATCAATAATAATAATAATATAAATAACATTAATAATATTATTAATATAATAAAATAAATACTAAAATTAATAAGTAATAGTAATAATAAAAGTAATATTAATGTTAACAAATTAATAATAATAATAATAATAATAATAAAGGCAATAATAATGATAATAATAATAGTAATAATTAATAATGGTGATAAAATTTGTATTGATATTAATATAATAATAAAAAAGTGATAATAATAATAATAAAATAAATAAATAAATAATGATAATAATATGATTAAAATTAATATTAATACATTATAAGAAAAATCCAAACTTGAAATTATAATGATAAAATTAAATACCTAATTACATGAAAATTGTATGTTGGTTCACTTAAATCAATTCAAAATCTATCAATTTTTTTTGTTTTAAATAATAGTTATGCCATCTTTTTTATTCGTTCCAAAAACTTGTCCTGTTTCTAAACTTTTCTATTAAAAAAAAAATTCTTTTATCAATTTACCCTTAATTTTTGTTCCTACTTTAATTATGATCATATTCACTAGGGCTTTAATGAAAGCTATAAGAATGAGCTTATATTTAAGTAGTTTTCTTCAACATTTTTTTTTGTGTATTCTTATAATTTTTTATTCATCTTCATTTTGCTTGATTTTAATCTAATTTAAAAAGATATATGTATGTGTGTTTAACTAGTTTAAACTAACTAGTCAATACATTTTATCGTGTTGTATCATCTATATTATAATAGAGCTTGTGAAACACGCTCGCAATTGATTTGGGATAAAAGCGGCTAAGATCGATTCATTTACGAAGATCTTACGGCCATAATCACTGCTCAAGTTCACATGTGTGAACGGCGGTTGAAAAACCACCCCTCTCTCTCTCTCAAACTCCCTCCACTATTCAGTATTCACGGTTTAAAAACTACTCATCTCCCCCTCTCCCTTTTCTTTTGAAATTTACTAAGAATTATATCAAGAATAGTCATCATACTAAAGCAAATAATTCCAAATTGCAGCAATTAATCAGACCCGCTTTTGGGATGGAAATTACATATTCGAAGCCGACCGTGATATTTGAATAAAAAATTATTTTGCCACCAATTTCCAAATAATGTCTCTCAATTTTTTAAAAGAATTCTCATTGTAATTTTTAAAAAGTTGATGAATGTCAAATTTGTAAATGAAAAAGTATGTGCGAGCATTCATTTCAATGTAATATTGATATATATGAAATATAAAGAATGTCTCTCTGTCACGTTTAATCTCACAATCTCAACCGTTTTTATCGCGTTTTTTTCCATCTCTATTTTATTACTACAAAAATTATTGAGATATTATGGTTTACAGTTATTATTTTACATTTAATATTTTACAGTTAATATTTTACGGTTTTACAGTTATTTGCGAAAATTAGTTACTCTTTTACTGAGATATTACGATTTTACAGTTTTATGGTTGCGAAAATTTGTATTTGTATTTTTTTCTTTGTAATTGTTATCTTAATTAACTTAATCAATTTAAATTTTTTTCCGACCCGTAATTTTGTATACAATTTTTTAAAAAACGTAAGTTTTGTAATTTGAAATATTTATTTTTTTCTTTTTAACTGTTATCATAATTAACTTAAGCAATTTAATCCCTCCGTTACGGGCAAAGAGACCCTGTTTGAAAGTCAATTTTTTTTAAGAAAATAATATTTTAGTTCATTTCTATAATACCTGCTTCATTTATTGATAAATTTTCAAACTGGCGCCGTGCCATCGGCACGGGCAAGAGTACTAGTAATATAAGAAAACACCTTCGAATAAAGAAATGAAATAAAATACATTAATTTTTAAGAAAATCTAATCAATTAACTAATTTTGATTAAACTAAATCCACGAAATCTTGTGGGGGAACAATCATTTGCTGAGTATAATTAATTGTTATGAAGGGAATTTGCCAAAAGAATATTGCAAACTTATTTTTGTATTAACATTCTTTAAGATCATGCTTTAATTAAAATTATAAACATATGATATCAAGAAAAATAAGTTTTAATTCAACATATTATAGCCGACATGAAAATTATGCCATGCTAAAATTAATTTTTTTATAATAAATACTTTTTGACAATAATGTGTTTTTAATTTTTTTATTTAATATTTCATATTAGTATTGCTTTAAAGTAATAGTCCCCTAAAAAAATTCGTTTTGAATTTTGACATCCGTCAATAACTTTACAGGACTACACCCCCTAATTGCAAACACCATTTATCGTTGAAGATGTTCCAACATATTTATAAAACTTTAGGAGAGGTGATTGAAATAAACTTTATTAATAATTGGATGACAATTAGAGATAATAGCGAAATAACAACATTTTTTAAAACTACATTGACAACTTTTGTTCAAAATAGTACCGTGGCAAAATTTAAAGACAAAATAGATATTATTTTGTTATCAATGCATTATGTACTTTACATTAAAGTTATTTTCTTAAATTTCTTCAACATATATAACTTCTCTTCTTTATGTATAACTTATTTTCGTAAGACAATAAGAGTATGACCTCATGATAGGTAATAGAAATTGAAATACAAACTACTTTAGCAAATGAGTAGTTAAGTTTGTAACCTTCTATTTGACCAACTTTCTAAAATTTCAATCAACCATCGTCAAATCAAGATTAATCTACTCATGTTTGGGGAATTTATATAATTTGATTACTAAACTCTAGTCACTATCGAGACAAGTAAGAGAGAAAATGAGAGAGAGGGGGGGGGGGAATAAGATGAGTTTAATCTACTATTTGAATTTGCACCCGTATAACATAACTAGCCTTGCTTATCACATACACATTTTTTTCTTTTTTTCCTCCTAAGAGGGGCGTGGAAAAGGATCGAACTTGAGACCTCACATTTTGTGAAGCACCTATCACATACACATACTTCACATGAGCATTGATCATTCGAGAGACATTCAAGTTTGCAAAGATGTTATAAAGGTGCAATTGCTAATATTAGATGAACTAGTGCGATAACAATATTTGACAGTGCACATTTCAACATCATGTTATAGCTACAATAATGTTAATAATGTCTTACCTAATTATCAGACAAATCTACTATGTTTTAAAGTTGTTGGAAGGTGCAAGCACTAGTATCGCTAGAACGTGAGGTGTCGTTGATAATGTACATCTAAACATCATATGGTAGCTACAATAGTGACACTAATGTCTAACCTTGCCCATCTCTCCGTATGTACATGCGATGTAGCCACAAGCTTCCCCATTACCTCATTTGCAAAAGAGCACGTCAATCTTGTGTCGTGGTGAGTTCCGTTTGGACACTATATAGAGTCTTATATCATTCTCAACCCTCTCAAAATTAAAGACTTCCACACAAATAATACAATTCTACTACCAAATAGGCCTTGTCGAGAATAATACTAACAAAATGAGTAAATATATTCATTAGCATGCATATAACTACATGGTCCATGCAGTAGGTCTGCACGTATGTCTATGGAATCCCCCGCCCAAGTCACTTGACGGGTAATCTAAATGGGCCACCATCCACCTTGCATAACTTATATGGTGTGCCTCATGTAACAAGCAAGTACAATCTATATGCCTCGACTTTTGGCCTATAATTGTTGGTTAGAATTTCACACATGCACACATGAAAAATAAAATTATCACGTGTTATATGAAAATAGTAACCATTAAATTTAAAATAGAATAACTACTACTAGCGAGCAAGAATAATTGATCAAGCTAAAGAATCTTCACATAATGTTTAGGGATTTGGCAGTCTTTTACGGTTGAAACTTTAATAATTAATAATCCCTCCGTCCCCAAAATTATTGTTATGCTTTCTTTTTCGTCCGTCCCAAAATAATAGTCTTGTTTAAAACTTTTCTTTTTAGGACAATACTTTTACCACTTTACCATTACTTTTTTATCCTACTTTAATTATGAGTCACACTCACATGAGCTTTAAAGTAAACTACACATCAAACTAATATTAATAATCTAGTCAAATACGTTTTCTTAAACCATGCGCCAAGTCCACCAAGACAATAATTTAGGGACGGAGGGAGTATTATAATAGTTCATGTACTCAATAAATTAATAAATCCTAGTAGAACCAATTTCATTTTGCATCAAATAATTTGTAATTAAGCCAAAATAATAAAAAGGACATCCTACTTTTTGATTTTTAATGTGGCCACTCGTTAATTTTTTTTTGATTTTGGTCATTCATGTGATTTATTTTTTGAAATGTCCTCACATAATGAAAGAAACCATTAATTTTCAGCAAAAAGTTAGCAACATGATGTCATGGGGTTAACACTCGTTATCTTTTGCTTTGTCATTGTCGGTAGGGGTAAGTTTGGTCCGATTTAGTCCAGAACCAATCGAACGTACCACTACTATGATTATTTACTTTTTAATTGTTTAATAAAAATACATAATAAAATCTTAAAAACTTAAACTATTTAGAGTGATGGAAAACAAAATTGGTTCAATTGTTTTAAGTCTTTCAAGCATGGCTGCATCAAGCTATTATCTAATCGTGTTGCGGACCCTTACGAGCAGACCACGATTCAAGAGAATTAACAGAGAGGGGTGGCATAACATGATGGCATTATTGTGCTTCAGTTCCCAATAGTTAGAAAACAAAAATAGCCTTTTACATTTGGGGATTTAGGGCTAAATTTTTTGAAATTATATATATATATATATATATATATGGTCGATTCAGTCGAATTTCGTGTTTTTTTCATTGTGCAAAATTCGGGCCGGTCCACTTTGTAAACTTCCTAATCGCTAAAGTACACTCTCTTTTTTTAACCGAAAAAAAATCAAATGATTACAGAGTGCACTACGGTTCATAGAATTATATATCGTGGTGCAAATTATCAATTTTATCTATTTTACAATAAATTTTTTGAAATATATATTGTTGTGCACATATTTTTGCACCGGGGTTCACAGATTTATATATCACGGTGCACATATGTTCCTTTTTGTGATTAAGAATACGAAGATCCAATATTAAAAAGAGCAAACTACCTAGCACGTATATCAAGAGCCAAAATTAAAGACAAACAACACTTTTTCTTTCTTATTTCGTCTTTAAATATCTACTGTCATTTCTTCTTTCTTTATTCATAACTATTCTCTTCCTTTACTTTGTCATTCTTTATTTCTTATTTTGTTGCATGTCTTGTGTTATTTTTCTCTTCAAAGCCAGCTTTGGTTCTGAAAGTGCAATAGTAGCTAGGATTTCAAGAATACTGTCAATGTAGCTTCTAATGTAGTTGCATTCAAAGGTGCATTAACAAGATAACTTATTAAATAAACAGCGGAAGACTTTATTCAAATAATGCAGTAATAGCAAATAAATATATCAAACGATCTACAAACAATGCTTGTAGATCCATCCTTATGGCTAATTAAAAAGGATTTCACTAAAAAGATTACGAGTCTTACAATTAAAATATTGAAAATCTAACAAAACACCAAACCCTCTAACAAGACAATGAAGTCTGTAGAGGAAACCCACAAAAACACGAACAAAGCAAATGTAGGATTAAAAAAATAAGTTTTCTAACAACTAGGAAAACAAACAACGTAACAGCTAATGCAGTTCATGATGTTACTGCATTCAAAGCTGCAACGAATACTCCAATCAAGCTCTTAGCTTTTCTCTCTATGAAGATATTATCTCTCAGCATGTATCTTGGTGTGTTCTGTCTACACGCACGAGGTCTCCATGTATATATACTTGAGCTAGAGTCCTGAACAAACAAGAAAACCAAATACTCCAAGGAAACATAGAGTTTAGGAAATAAAAGGATTAGTTTCCAAAAATGGTTTCCTCATTAAACCAAAGATCTTGCCAAATATATTGTCAACTTAAATAAGGACTCTTGAGAGCTTTTGGAAGTATTTAATTATGGTAACACTTTACCATTGCTTTAGAATCAAGAAATGGCACAACAATAAATTCAATAGAAAAATAGGTCGACCCTATTTTACCCTTACAGGTTCTAGATCAAAAACTTTGCTTCTAGATCCAAAGCTTTGGCACTACATTCAACTTATATGGATCTGGATATGCATAAATATGGTCCTACATCAAGCAAATATATGCTTCGTCAAAATCTTAATTTGTGCATCGGAATTAAAATATTCGTAAAGTCTTCTATTTTCCTCTAGGGCATTGGATGCACACCAATCCTAATATGGGCATCGGATGCATCCCAATACCATCACACCTCTTTCTCCATCTTTATGAACTTGATGAAGGATTGACTGTCTTTTGGTTCACGACAAGGAACTTGATGATAAACAACATCTGAAATTGGAAATAAATCATATGAAGGGAGTTATTGATGTTATGAAACACATGTGTGAGTCTAGACATACAGATTTGAAGAAGAATATGAGTTTGTAATAAATATGTATTGCTTTGTACTAGACATTTGTTCTTTGTTGTATTTTATTCTCTATATTGGTTGTAATTCACTTAGTATTTGACAATTTTCATTTCGACTCCCAACTTTTATAATTTTTCTTGGCAGAGTTCAATTATTAATTTTACATATGTTCATTGCGATATATAATATCGTTAACTAGTGTTCATACCAATTAACATTCATTAGTTTTTACATTATTTAAGTTTTAATAGAAAAATTGATGTAAACATATATTTGAATCACAATGCAGCTTTTTATATATCGTTGTTCATAATTTTATATATCACAGTGCAAATGAAATTTGAAATATAGGTTTTGCATCGCGATATAAAAAACTATAATAGTAATTCACTTAGTTTTTACATTATTTAAGTTTGAATGGAGAAATATCTATATCGTGGTGTACATTTATTATATATAGCGGTACAAATTAAATTTGAAGTAAAGGTTTTGCATAATGATATATATAACTATGCGCCACGATTCAAATCTAGTCATATGTTACACGTGCCTCATGCTCGTTAAGGGTAATACACTCTTTTCTCGTCCAAAAATGATTTTTTCCGGTAAAAAAAAGACAGAGTACTTTAGCGATTAAAATTTTCAGAAAAGGAGACTGACCCACAATTTTACCTTTTTGATTCGAGAACCGGGACCAACCCAAATGTCCAGTTTTTTAAAATTTTAGATGGGAAAAATTATGATCGGTCCCCTGTGATAAAATTATAACAAAAAAAGTCATCTATAGTTGTTTTAAACCACTAAAGTACACTTTTGAGGATAAAATGACGAAGATACCCTTAATGAAGGAAAGATGAGTTGACAAAGCCACTGCCCAAATTTGGGCATCGCAAAGAAAACATTGGGCATCACAATGTTCTGTCAAAATTTGGGCATCGCAATTTAAAAAGCCACAACCCAAATTTGGGCATCGCAATGAAAAAATTAGGCATCACAATGCATAATTGAAGTCTGTCAAAATTTGGCATCGCAATGCAAAAACCTCAGCTCAAATTTTTTCAACTAACGGAAGTCATTGTTGGTGGAAGTGTAGCAGGGAGAGAAAATATGGATCAATTGTCAACTGAGCTCCCTGCAATTGATTCACCATTTTGTAGGTAGTTGTTTGGGCGGCTCCTATAGATCAATCAAGCTGTTTGTGCTTTCTTTCGCTGCTACTGCCATCGTTGCATCGAAGGGACAGACGTGGTTTTGTCACAGATCCGATTCACTACTTGGAGAAAGTAAGACGATCTTCCAACCAAACGTTTCTAGGCCCTAGCGTTAGAACCTTGTGGATCCCCACGGTTTTTTGTTACAAATATCTGGAAAGGGAAGAAGGAAGTGATTACAATCGGGTAATTAGGTTTATATTTGGACAGTGGGTATAAGTGTATAGGGAGGAATTACTCAGCCTAAGGGGGAAGAATGATTTCAACAGCTTAATAGTGTGAGAGAACGTAATTGCGCAAAGCAACCACTGGGAGAAAATTATATGTCCGAATGAAGGAAGGCAAACCTTCTATTTACAGGCGGAGGAGCAGACTTAACCCTGAAGGAAAAAATATATTTTGCATTTGTGCTTAAAGTGGCTATACCATGCGCTGAAAAGATTGTACCGAAGAAGGAATTACTGAACGCACAAAAGACAAATGGGTGCCCCTTATTGCATAAATGGGCGCTGCGCCCCCATTTTGTAACAGGCAGCGCCTATTTACTTCTTAGGCCTAGGGAATTTTCATCCTGCCCCCAATTGTTATCATTTTTCCTTTTTTCTTTTATGTTTCTTCCTTTGACACTTTGAACCCCCTAGAAGTTAACAAAAACTTAACACTTGTTAGTCCAATTAGTATAATTATAAATTATTCTTTTTAGTACATATATAAATTAGGGATACAAATTTAGGGTGTCTACAGGTGCTAGAACGGGTAAAACATTTTTATATAACACCATTGCAAGAAAATGTCGAAGTCTTGGCCATATCGTTATTTGTGTTGCATCATCTGGAATTGCATCGTTGTTGTTGGTAAGTGGTAGAACTGCACATTCTACGTTTTGTCTACCATCGAATTGTTGGAAGACACAATATGTTCCTTCACTAAATAGTCAATTCATGCTGAATTGTTAAGGGAAGCCAAATTAATAATATGTGATGAGGTCCCTATGCAACATCGCCATTATGTTGAGGCCGTTGGTTGCAGTCTTCAAGATGTTCGTGACAACAACAACCCATTCAGTGGAATTACTGTTGTACTTGGTGGGGATTTTCGTCAAACTTTGTCTGTTGTACCAAAAAGATATCGTGAGAAAATTGTGGGATCAACTCTTCAAAAATCAACACTTTGGAACAAAATACACTTCTTTACTTTATCAGAAAACATGCGATTAAATCGAAATGATTCTGCAAATGTTGAATTCGTTACATATTTGAATGATGTAATATCAATTTTACATATCTAAGGTTAAACTTTACATTAATAGGGATTTTTCAATCTATATTATAATTTAATTTCAATTATTAGGTGGGGACCAATCCAAATGAAACAATTGCATTACTTTCATCGATTCGGAAGTGTAAATACCTGATTGAACTAATCAGATAAATATATCCACAACTGCATACAGTATGGACTTCTACAACAAAATTCTTAACCGATAGTACTATTTATTCTCTCAGCACGTAATGATGATGTTAATAATATAAATGTTCAAGTATTTAAGATATTCCCTGAAAATGTTATTAGTTATTTATCAGTAGACAAAAACGCAGATGATGTTATGAGTGATCCGATCATGACAAATCGATATCCAATCGAATACCTAAACTCATTGAATCTCGATGGTCTCCTTCCTTTAGACCTCCAATTAAAAGTTGGTTGTCTCATTATTTTGCTTAGGAATCTTGCCCCAAAGGATGGTCTTTGCAATGGAATAAGACTGAGGATAGTAAGATGTGCACAATGAATTATTGAAGCCGAAATCTTAACTGGAGATAAAGCTGGAAATTTTGTATTTATACCAATAATTTCTCTTACCCCTTTTGCTTCTAAACTTACTATTCCTTTTACATGACGACAATTTCCAATTAGGTTGGCCTTTGCAATGACTATAAATAAATCACAAGGCCAATCTGTTAAATTTGTCGGCATTGATATTCGGATGCCAGTGTTTACTCATAGTCAATTTATACGTTGCACTAGAGTTGCCAAAACGGGCCTGCGGGCCCGCGGGCCCGAAAAGTCTGCTGCAAAACGGGCAGGGGGCGGGAAAGCCCGCAAACATAACGGTCTTAAAAACCCCTAGCCCAACCCGCCCCGCATAGGGCCGCGGGCAAGACGGGCCAGCCCGCAAAAAAATGGGTTTATTAACTTTATTTAATTGTGTATTTATTTATTATCAATATTTGAATTTAGGATAGATTTGGATTTTTGACAAATAAATCATTAAATTCAAAATACTTCAAAATAACAAAATTACATATCCATTAATAAATTCAAAATACTTAAAATACTAAATAACAAAATAACATAACCATTAAATTCAAAATACTTAAAATACTAAATAACATAATTAAATTACATATCCATTAAATTCAAAATACTTCAAATACTAAATATAAATAGTAAGTTTCAAATTTCATCCACCAAATCACCAATTACGAAATCACCATGTCATCATCAAAATCATCTACATTGTTGTCTCTTCCTTCATCAATAATTTCTACCACATTTGATGCGGATGCTTCCGATAGGGACTTTTGGACATTTGCATCTTTATCATCACATTTACCTACATATAATAAGATATTTATATCAAAGTCAAACATAAATAGATAATGAATATGATTTAAGAAATTGGTAAACTAACATATAATAAACATAACCATACAACCAATTACGAAGGCAAATTTGAGCTTGAACATTTTTCGATAGGGTAGAACTTCTAAATTTGATGAGCACACGACCACCTATAGAAAAAACTGATTCTGAGGCAACGGTAGTTATCGGGATGACCAAAATATCACATGTCATTGATGCAAGGATTGAGTACCGATGCCTATTATCCCTCCAATAATTCAAGACATCAAAATCATCATAAAATGAAAATTCGTGCTTCGGCTCCTCCAAGTAAAGATCCAACTGAGATTTTCAAGCATTGGAAATTGTTTGGTGCTCAAGTGCTTTAATTTCCTATATTAAATAAAGTATTTAAGAATACAAAAATAAATGTAATCACATGAAATATATATAACTTAAAGAAAAAGAAATAAATAAAGTGTTCAAATACTAAATACTTACATCAAATATGTTTTTTTCCACACTGACATTGATTGGGACTGTGAAGGATGTAGATGGAGTAACAACAAAAGATGATTGGAGTTGTAACTGTGAAAGATTTGAAATCTTAGCTTTCGAATAATGCTAAAAAATCTTATACAACTTTGTCCTTACTAGTGACACCTTCTCTTTGCATTTATTTGGATCATTCTCGACTTTTCCATAAAAATACTCCAACATTACCAACTTTAATCGAGGATCAAGAACAGCCTAAAATGCAAGCACAACGCTATATTCACTCCAATATTTATCAAACTTCTCTTTCATCTTCTTACACATATTTCTCACCACTTCATCTTCATTTGACAAGTTTCCTTTCAATAAAACTTCAATCTTCCATACTTGTAAAAAGTACAAATTTGATGTAGGATAAGACGAGCCCGAGATAAGATTGGTAGTTTGATAAAATGGCTCTAGAAATGCACAAATTGTCTCCCCTCTTTTTCACTCTTCAATTGATGGACAATACTTATAATTTTGATCATTCAATTGAATTTGAGAAAAAACCTTTTTATAAATAATTGCACTGCTCAACATCAAATAAGTTGAATTCCAACGAGTAGACACATCTAACCGCAAACCAATATTAGTGTTAATATTACCAACTGCACTCACACATTCTTCAAACTTTTTCTTTCTACCCTCCAACCCTTTCACATACTTGACGGAATCTCTAATTTTATCCAAAGCAACAACCGCCTTTTTCAAACCTTTTTGTACAATGATATTTTGTGATGACCCGACCCGGACCCCGAGGTGGAATCACAAGTCAAGTCGTCCAAATAGGACAACAATACATGAAAATACTCAATTATAGAAAACGACGTGACGCAACATTTTAGTTGAAGCGCGACTCGGCCCAAAAGGCCGGAAATTTTTTAAAACTTTTTAAACCTGATATAACAATTAAAGACAAGTATATCAATTCATCGGCGACTTTACTACCGGAACCCAACACTACGCAGTTCATGCAAATATACCTCGGCGGCTATAACATGCTTGGGAGAACAACATAAATAAATAAGAGCTAAAGTAATGCCCAGGAAGTTTTAAAACACATGAACCATACTACATCTATACAAGGCTCGGCGTGGCGCGGCGCTCAAAATAGAATACAACAAGTATAGACATAAATACAAATAAAACCAAGTTCCCAAGCAAAGTCTAAATGACTTGCTGATCCCAACGTCCTTACAAAAGAGTTTAACAGAAGGACATCTATAAACCACAACCTTGTCGCAAGCGATCACGAACAAGTAAGAATCTGCTACACCTCAGCGAGGCGGTACGATCGGCTCGGATCTAAAAGCGATAAAAGGGAGGGTAAGTCATAAAGACTTTGTGAGTTAACAATTATGCATGTCATGGCATTATGCAACATACATAGCAAGATATCATCTTTAATATCAAGTCACTCAAAGCATTCATTTAATAAACACTTAAATCACATATCCATGGTAGCACATTGTTTCACATAAGTGCTATAAAGTAAATCACATATAAGGAGGATATGTTATGGAACCGGTGCCGCTACGTAGCTCCTGCAATACACAGTGTTAATATTCGTGCCAATGATACCCGTGATGAGTGTATCAAAGTGCCGAGTTCTCTGCTCGGGTACCAAGCTCTCTCCATGGTACTTAGACATGCCAATGTGCTCTCTTGGTTACAGCAAAGGGGCTACTTCCCCACTGTGGCCAACAGTGGAGGTGTGTGTGATAAAACCCGGTATAACAACCCATCACTACCACGAGTCCCATAACTCGTGGCGGTGCATTGTCACACAAGCGACTCGAACCAAATATGCCACTGGACTCATGCAATGCCAAGTAGATGTTTACTCGTCATGTAATCTCAAATAAGGAATAAGTTTGACAAGAGCGAACTTATTCAACAACTAGTTGTTTACTCATTTAAGGAATCACACAAGAATTTGACAAGAGCGAATTCAACATGTCAAATAGATACATTATTCTACAACATGCTCTCAATCATGCATTTACTTCACACGATCACATAAACCGCATAAGAACTCAATCGAGTCTTAAAAGCACACAAACATCAAGGCATACACATCAATCCATCTCAAAGTATCGAAAGCTAATTCATTAGTCTAACGAACTACATTCGTCATAGGGATTGATTTTGGAGTCGGTATTGTTCATAACTCCCTAATTTCAACTCCGGTGAGTTTTACTAAAATTCAACCAAGAAGAGTATTGATACTATGTGTATCACATTGCCCTTTTCTAAGTTCTCCGTTCATTTAAAACTCGATAACTAAGCCGTTCATGTTCTTAAACTAGCCTTAAACACAATCTCGAGTTTCAAACCCTAGTTTCGGTGATTTTGTTAAACTTTGAATTGAACCGAATTCTTTCACAAGAGTTATTCCCAAGCTCATTATAAGCAACATTCATGTTTTACAAAATGTCAAAATCATAACTTCATAGAGATTTCATAAAATCATACTCATATTTTATATGTTGAATTGAAGGTTTTGTCTTCACAAAAGATGTTCACAATCACTAATAGAACAACTATAATGAAGGGGTCATGCTATTTTATTTAACATGGAAATCTCAGGGAATATTCACTCACCTTAGTCCTATGATTAATGGAGGAAAGGTTGATTAAAGAGAGGATTGTTGTAAAGAAGATCGAGAGCTTCGATTTGGCTATCTCGGTTCGACGATCGGACCACCGGATCTCCGGGAAATGGTCCTTCAACCTAGGGTTTCTTCCATGGACGAATTTGAGCTTAAGTCTCTGAAGTTCTCTGGTTATGTTGATCAAAAATGGCTGTGGAGGCTGAATCTTGAGTTTATATACTTCCCCTCAAAGCCCCAATCCAAGTGAATGGGTTAAGAGACTTCTAATTGGCCAAGGCATGCTAGCCTTTGATAAGCCATGATCCAAGGGTCAAATAGGGTCTTAGACAAGTCAACAAAGGTGGCTGAGACTCACTTAGGTCGGCCAAGGGCAAGGGTGCAAGGGTCAATAACCAAAACTTTCAAAAAATCTCACAAAGCTGAAAACTGGAGGATGCGGTCGCATCCTCCCAAGACAAAGCGACCGCAAGGGTCCTGTTCCAGAATTCTGCACATTTTGATGTGTTCTCAGCATCTCATGCGAGCCAAGGCCAAAAATGCAATGCGACCGCGAGGCTCTGACCTTAAACTTGTCCTAAACATGTCCTAAACATGTCCAAACTCAAAGGAAACAATCCTAAGGTGTAACCAAGCCCAAAACAAGTCGGAAACACACCCGAAACACATCCGAATCAAGTTAAAACATGGCTCGAATCACTCGACAATCGGCCAACGAATCAAACACGAATCAATCCCAACTTAATCTAGGATAGAATGAACATGTATTAGGCTTGTTTAATCAAGGTTATGGCTTGTATTCAAGGCCTAGAACTCAACCGAACTTCTCCCGAGACGAAATGAAGGCAATACAAGCAATGATGTAAAACCGCAAAACACAAACGAAGCAACGAAGCTTCTAAACTCCCAACCAAGCACACAACAACTAAGATGAACATTTTAAATCTTATATGCAAGGTATTAAGACTCTCATGAGACTTATTAAGGTGATAACACAATACGAAGAACACTCGAAACATCAACAGAAGGCATGCAACGCATGGAAGACCATTACTCTATTATGATCTCAACCAACTCAATGCCAACAAGATATGAATGAAATGAAGTCTCAAATATATCAAGACATATAATAAACATGTTATAATGATGTCAAACATGAAATGGGGTTTGGGTTCTCACATATTTAATATGTGAGCACAACAACGAATGTGAAAAAAATTCACCATCATACAACAAGTCATCATTCAAAGAGAACTGTTGTTTCAAAAGTTCTTACATATTACCATTGTTAGATGCATTATCCAATGTCAAAGAAAATATTTTTTTTTCTCAATCCCCCAATCCTTAAAAAATTCATATAACTTAGCAGCCAATTCAACTCCTGAGTGGGGATGAGGCATATGAGCAAAGTTAAGAATTTTACTGTTCAATTTCCAATTCTCATCCACAAAATGACCAGTCAAGCAAATGTAACCCTCATTAGTGCTTGCAGTCCACAAATATGAAGTTAAACAAACTCTGTTTTGAATATTACCAAGAATAAGCTTAAGTTTCGCTTTCTCCCTCGCATACATTCTTCTAATATCGGAAACAAGAGTATTTCTAGAAATGCAAGGAACGTCAGGATTTAAGTACTTCACCCAACTTCTAATGGTATCATATTCAACAAATGAAATTAGCAAATTATGTTTAATAAATGCAGTAGCTAAGAAGTTACGTGATATCTTTGGGTCTACCTTCCTAGACCTTAACTTCCCATCATGATCAACAAGCATTTGTTCCACATCATGAAACTTTAACATTTTGCAAATATCCTTATGACGTCTTATTGTTGAAGTCCCATATTTTCTACCCCCACATTTAAACTGTTTCTTACATCTCTTACATTCTGCTATTACTACCCCTTCACCGTCCACGCTTATCTTATTATAGGACCTCCAAACATTAGATGTTTCTTTTGACCTTTTAATTTTAATAGATCGACTGGATTCCTCATTAGTATTACTCTTATTAGTTTCCAATTGGTCTCCATCTAAATCAATACATTGATTCGTAGTAGATTCCATGATTTTTGATTTCTTCCACTTAATTCTTAATCTGCAAATAGCAAGATAATTGTAGGAAAATTAAGAAAAAAAAATTGAAACACGGCGAGATAAGCTTTTTTTAATGGCATACAACTTCTAAAGAGATAATGCAGTAAAATTGAACTAGAATATATTTTCTTTGGCATCATTTATTCATTTTCATAAAAAATTAAAAACCACTATACCAATATAAATATACACCAATTACAATTAGGCAAAAATTCAGACTCCAGACTCCAGAGTCCAGTCAAGTGGTTAATCAAAAAAGCCATTGACAAATTCACGAAGCAACCCCATAACAATTAGGCAAAAATTCAAACATTTGGAGGTCTATAAATCTCAAATCGAACAAGTTGCACCCCATAATACACAAAGCAACCCCATAACAACAAGCTCTATAAAAATTCATACAATCTGAGAATCATTCTGATTTCTGATTCAGTACTATTTTAACTTCACCACAGAATATCTGTCAACGATCAAACATTGACAATTCATTTCGTAACAAAATAAATAAATGGGTATCTTGAAAAAATTAAAAACCACTATACCAATTGAACCAAAAATTTGATACCATGATATGAATCATATGATGTCAAGGATGATACCAATTACTATTAGGCAATTATACACGAGGCGAGGTCTTACACGTGACTCGTGAGGAGAGAGGCAGGCCGAGAGTCGAAGCAAGGACAGGGATGCGGAAACACCAAGGCGAAGGCTGGAGCGGCAGGGATGCAGGCGGGGACGAGGCGATGACAAAACGGCGAAGACTTAGAGGCCCGAGACGAGGCGTAGGCGGTGAAGACACTCGGCTACTCATTTGTCGGCCATCACTAGAGAGTGGAGGACCTGTCCGTGCCGTGTCTCCGTGAACAGATGAGAGAGTGAGACTGTGTCTCCTTTCTAAGCCTACCTTCCACCGCTTTACAGGCCCCTCCTTAGCTCAAAGTACTAAGCTATATTTACCGCATCCCAAAAAGCGAGACTCCCTCTGTCCAGAATCTGATCAGATCTCAGATGGCATACATCTGCTTTCCCCCTTTTTGATAGGTCGTCTTTGAAGGTGAACACTGAACAGATGAGAGAGACGGAGTGAGAGAGTGAGAGTCTAACCTAACCTTTAAGAGTGGACTGTGGTTTGTGGAGTACGTTATGGGCTTACGACCTTACGGCCTTACTTACCTCAACAGTCAACAGGGCCTCAACAGTCAATTATGGATATGGGCCATTGGGCCTGGGCCGCTTACTTATAACAATACAAGTCCATAATATGCGGGTTGCCCGTCGCCCACCCCAACCCGCAAAAGCCCGCGACCCGCATGGGCAAAGCCCGAAAAGTTCGCATCCCAACGGGTATTGAATACACCAGACCCGCCCCCCAATAGGCGGGGGTCTGCATGCTTTGCCCTATTGTGACTCTACGTTGTACTATCCCGATGTACTACATTCAGTAGGATAACAATTCTCTTACCATCACAAGAATAAACTTCGACAACAAATATAGTTTATCCTGAAGTTCTTCTATAATGCTTCTACAACATGTATAAATCCCTATAATTTCCAACTATGATAGAAAAATGTTGTCATTTCATACACTTTTACATCCAAATCAATTTTTACGATTATATAGTTTTTTTAAAAAATCTAACACATGGTTTCAAATAGACACCTACAACTCATTTTGATACTCCACCTGATTGTTATGATTATGATTCTGTAGAGGAATTTGTAAGCACGCAACTCATTCTTAGATACATGTTAATAATTACATATGATACAAATTTTACAATTACATAGTTTTTATCAAACACATTGTTACAAAATAGGTCCCAGCAACTCCACCTACGACTCGGACACCCCCTCCACATGTATCTCAAATTCCACCTCAACATATACATATACTATTGTACGATGATATGTGAGAGGATTCGAGTTTTGTAAATCAAACAGTATGTTTTTTATATTTTAATTAATCTCTTATATGCATAAAATATGGTACAGTTAATTTCTCTTAATCTTATTTGTCTCACGTGTATGTGTAAATACTGGACAAAGTTATTGCATCTCGCTTTTCAAAACCAGTCATTATTGTGAGCAAGAGCCTCCAGCAGAAGATTAAGTTGTTGTTATTGAGAAAAAACAATACAATATTGTTTCTACATGTCAAATTTCTTTTTTTCTTTAGCAATATTTGATTATTGGTTTTACTAATCTTGCTAGAGACACGAGTATGGATTTTTATGTATAAGATCTCTATCGCTCGATTCGCATAGATATCATTATGGATGCCCAATGGTTACCTCATATTCAAATTTCGTAGTTTTTATTTGTTGTTAGTATTTTCTTTTCGAGGCCAGACTCCTCTGTCCTCCCTCCAATAAGGGCAAGACTGGTTGTCCCCCTCAAGTTTGTAATTTTATTTATATTAATAAAATATAGCAGGGTACCACCCCTATTTCCTTAAAAAAATTTACAAAACTAACTTTTTTTTCCTACCGTTGAATGATCATATTGCTTTAATTGATTATCGAGAGGTGTTCATTTTAAATTGGTTATTTTAAATGCTGATACCGTCTCATACTGACGTCATCCCATACTAGCGCCGTGCCATATACATGGACACAAAATCTAGTATATTTATCTATATTATAAAACAACTAGGTAATTGACTAGTGCTATTCAGAAGTTGAGATAAAATTATCTTAAAAAAATTTAATGGTTGAGATTCACCCTCACATTAACATGTGTGAATAATTATCAATTTTTAATCCCATACAATTAATATTATGAGTAGTCACCCATTTTTCTTCTCCTTATGTTTTATATTCATATTATAAAGTCACACTCAACAATTAATCTTATGAACAATCACATCTTATAAAACATCAATCTCTCAACTATTACTTGAAGCACTGTATCCCTCAATTGTAATATTTGAAGCAATGTATTTCTCAATTGTAACTTTTTTTTTAAATCACACATTCTATTTAGATATTGTAATTTTAATTGACGAAATCAGATTTGCTGATATCGTGCCATATGCACGGATATGAAGATATAGTATATATATATACTAGTACTCTTGCCCGTACCGATGACACGGCGCCAGTTTGTGAATTTATCAATAAATAAAACAAATAATGTGGAAATGAATTAATATTTACTTAGAATTTGTCTAAGTTAATTATGATAACAGTTAAAAAGAAAAAAAACAAATATTTCAAATTACAAAACATACGATTTTTTTTAAAATTATTTGTATACGAAATTACGGGCCGAGAAAAAATTAAATTGATTAAATTAATTACGATAACAATTAAAAAGAAAAAAAATTAAAATAGAAATATTCAAAACTTAGACATAAATTAAATTGAGATTTAGTTTCAAAAAATAAATTGATTAAATTAATTATGATAACAATTAAAAAGAAAAAAAATATTTCAAATTACAAAACTTACGAATTTTTTTTTGCATAAAATTGATTAATTAATTAAAATATAGAAAAGAAAAGAGACGCGAGTTTGGTGGAGGAAGGATTAGCGGCCACCAACCGTGAATAGTGGGGAGTTGGAGAGAGAGAGTGGTAGCTCAACCGCTCACACATATGAATTCGAGGGAGTGATAATGCAGTATGATCTCAAGAAGTTAATCAATCTCAAAATAAATTTTCGATTATTACGTATGGTATATTACGATAGATATATATATAGATATATATATATATAGATATATATATATTCTTTTTCGCATATTCAAACTTAATTTTAAACATTCCTCTAAGTACCTAGTTCCTACAACCAGCAGTGCTACATTCCAAACTTATACGGAGTAACTTTAAGTCCTAACCAGGTACCCCTCACGGAAAAAACCCAATTCCGGTGGTGCTCAAAACAATGCAGAGATGGTGCTCCAAACTCCGATCACTCGCCGCCATCCACTCGTCCTCCAAACCTCATCTCTCACCGGCTCCCTTTTCCAATCGTCTCCTCCACTCAGCTCCGAATCTACTTCACAAACTCCTTACCCCCTCTGTTATTTCTTCCAACTTTAAGCCCCTTTTTGGTTCCCCATCAACGACTCAGTCTGTACTTCCCAGTCGCGCTTCTTTCCCCTCTCTCTCTGTAAGTTAGGGTTTCTTTACTATCTCATTTAGAATTAATTTAAGCTGGAATCAAATAATGTACTCACATTTCATAGTTTGTTCTCAATTTCTAGAAAAAGAAAGACCTAAGAATTATAAAAAGAAAAGATAAATTGTTTCGAATTCGTAATGTGATTGTCAACTATTGCTCTACTACCTCGGTCACAAAATAAGAGTCGTAATTTGATTTTTTCAAGGTTAAATCGATCATTCATGTCCAAATTAATTTACTTTGTTTCAAAGATAAAAAATATGGCCTTTGTAAAATGTATGAAAACTTCACTGAATCTTCATTTGGAAATGGTCGAGTTGAATTATTGTATGTTTGTGTTTATTTTTGTAATGATGTTTCCTTTTCTTCTTGAAATGTTTGTAGTTCATGCAAGTTCGATTCGTTACCTTGAAACAAAGGAAGAGGCATGCAAAGGTTAGGAGACCGAGTACGCCAATTGTTTCCAAGGTTAAGAAAATCAAAATGAAAACATATTCGTAAGTGGCCGTCTGGGTTAATTTTCATATATATACAAGCAAATGTGTCTGAAATGACCAAGAGTTTGTATTTGCTAAATTTTATTCATCAGGTCTTATAAGGGAAGATTTAGGACTATGAAGGATGGGCAGATCAGGAGGTGGAGGGAGGGCACACGACACAATGCTCATTTAAAGGTATGCATGTATATGTATCTTATATTTATATATTTCATATTTACCAAAAACAAAATGGTAGAGATGTTATGAGTTTTCTAGATCGATGTTGGTTAGCTAGCCTGCATTAGGAAAGATAATGCCATTTTCTCTTACAAATTTTCATGCATATTTTAGATACATATGGAGATAGAAAGTAAGAATACGAAAGGTGGGATGGGAAGAGCAAGTGATAGAGCAGGATACTTGTTAGATGTAGAAGGGGATAGATTTATGTTGGATTGCAAGATTCTTCTTTGCCAATGCTGTTGAAGCATGGCAAAGTTTAAATAATAAAGAATAAATTCTGCATTTTATGATTTTTTTTCCCCGGTTTGAGATGGATAGTCCAATAAGTGTTAAGGGTAAGCTTTGATGGGATACCTCAGAAGAATGGAGATTTTTTTCGCTTAAGTGCTGCAAGGATATCATTACTAAACCAAAGTCAGTGTACCCTTGGAAAAGATCTGGAGATCGATGGCCCATATTAAGGTGCCAATTTTAGCGTGAACAAGTCGCGTGGAAAATCATTCTCACCTGGGTAATGACACTAATGTGTTAAAGGATTGAGAATCAGTAAATTACTTACTTTTCTCAGGTCAAGTGGCTTATGTTGGAGTCGGATGAAGCTCTGTTCTCCGCTTGGTCTGGGACTTGTATTAAATGATCTGACAATAGATGACAGCCCCCTTGTGACTTATATGGAGTTTTTGGAAGCAATGGAAAATAAGTAGTTTTGATGGTGTTGAGCTGTCAATGTTGCACCTGTCTTATTTGGGTGAGTGAGGCTCTACTGGAGTACATAGATATATTATGACAAAAGTTTTGGGGTTTTTTTTGGTGGGAACTTGATAGAGTTTGTTAGTTAGCTCCTTGTGTATAAGCATTAAATTTTTTACTTTTTATTTAATATATATATAAGTGTACATGGGTTACGTCCCCTTCGTATGTTTCTTAGGCATTTTTACTTATCAAAGAAAGAATTAAGGATGATATGCGGCGTGGATGATCTTCCCACAATACTCTCTTGGAAAGCCAAACAATTGAGCTAAGGATAACATTTCACATAGTATTCCATAGAGAAACGAGGAATGATACAACTTCAGAATATCCTGGGTAAGGCATACCTAAGATATTATCAATGGTTCTCATGGAAAGTACAAGTGCTGCGTGAGTGCACTGACAGTGGGATCGATCAGGGCTTTTGGATTAGGAGTTAAGCTTAAGAGTGCATTATCATGAAAACTACCTTCAGGCATTTGCTGACCTTTGTTACGATACGGAAACAGAGATGTAAAGAACCTTTTGGGGAGAACATGTGTCATGAGCTTACATGTGTGACATTAAGTACACGGTGAGAGAGATGGCAAGGGCACTCAGGCAAAGATGTTGAGGTCCTTGGTTCCAATCCCCATACCAACAAGGGTTCATACTTATCAAAAAAAAAACAAGTAGATAGGGTGATGTACATGCTACTACTAGGTACGGAAAATGGAAGAACAAATTAAAACTGTGTAGCCGTTTGGGGGTAGGGTGGAGGACTTGGGAGTAAGAGAAGGTTTGTATTCGGTGGGTTTAGGTATTGAGCAGAGCATTTTGTTTCAGCTTGGCATTTGGACTGGTGGTAGATGGTGAAGGATGTTTTTCTTGATCCGTTTGTTAGAGCAATAGGCAAATACTTGGCAGAAGTGGATTGAACTGCTACAGATTGGGATCTTCTCATTGTAAACGCTACTTTCTTGTTTGGAAACTTGAGCATGTCCAGCTCAATAGTTTGGCTTTTTTTGTCTTTTTGATAAGTAAAGATGTATATTAATGAAAGGAGCACCAAAGAAGGTGACGCGTCCTAGATTCCTAGTACACTGGCCGTATACAAGAACGAACTACACAAACCTAAATCATTCACAAAATCCACAAAAGGATATCTATACGATCTGCCTTGGAGCACCAATGAAAGAGAGG
>CM028380.1:86772092-86802914 GCA_013146195.2 Codonopsis lanceolata | reverse complement strand
CCAATATGAAAAGTAGAGTAAAGGAACATATAGATACAATTTACAGCACCGCCAGAGAGCAAATGCAAAGTCTTGACCAATGTGCCATATTGAATTACCTAACTTGGAGCTTTAATAATTTACTTAATGTGTAATGGGTATTATTGTTCCAACACAATTTACAGCCCATCATTATGTTTCTTAATCTCAGTGCTTTGTCAATGAGGTGCATTTATCCAGGACCGAGGAAGTATATACGAATATCATGAACTATCTGGCAACGAAACTGAATTAGTCATGAGTTAACTGATTACATGCCCACATTAAGCCATAAAACATTCCAAGCCCTGGTCTAAGCATCTGAGTGTCCAACAGGGACACTTGAGGCATTTCAAAGTGTCCATGGAACCTACAAACACATTCGTAAAGCCTCCTCTACTAACCAAACTCATACTAGGATACCAATTAATGGATCACAAGTAATGCTTCATATCTGAAAAGATAAAAGTAATTCAAGCACCATCACCCTCATAACATGGTCAACTTAACCCATCTCAAGAAAGTGAAGTTGAAGTTCCAAATTACTCCGTCATTCACATACGGTATCAGCATTTTGAAGTAAATAAATTAATAAGATACAGCTCACCAATGGCTCGACAACATAAGAAGCTGACTGACATTAATTTAAAACTCAACTCAACACAACTCCCTGAGCAAACACTTGCAGTAGGCTACAATATATTTTTACCAAGTCTCATTCTGTCTTAAGCTAACTGACACTATGTCCTTGGATAAAGTTAAAACCTATGGTTTAACGAGACAACGAGTTTATGTTCAGATATTGCACCAACTATTGATAAGTTAGACATACTACAAAAAATTATTTTCACAAGTTGATGTTTTATAAATAAATTGGCCTTCTGTCAATATAAAATCACAAATCTTAAAGTGAATAACACTTGACAAGCTAGAAAAATCAGCAAGTGTGATCATTGCACTGAAGAAAATTGAGTAAGACTGAAAAGCACTCATTGTATTACCAATAAACAGGATGTAGACCAATCAGAATTTTACAACCAAGGGTGGTCCAGCAGGCGGATTCTTATAATGATGTTCAAAATTCAAATAAGAGAACAAGAGTTCTCATGCTGCTAAGTGACTTATCTAATAATAGATATGGTATAATATTTTATACATTTTTATTAAGAAAATTAATCTATAAAAACCCCGTAATATAGGTACAAGTATGCATGGTAGCAATGCAAGTATAATCCAGCGGGTCAGTCACAATAAAATTGTCGAAAGAGATGGCTTTCTTACTTGATGAACATGAGATCCATCGACATAGGAATGGAAGCAACCCCAGTTGGACATATCTCGACGATCAGCCAGCCTGTGTCTGAAGGAGTGCATTGAATTTTATAATTTGATCCTTCACAATCAATCTCAGATGATATGCCTTGAAAAAATCCTGATTTTCTTCCTCAAGCTTTTGCCAGACTGGAACATAGCAAAGACGTTGTATGCTTGAAGTGGATCAAAAGATTAATAATAAAATACAAATAAAATTGCGGTATATTAAGTACAGAGCATATTAAGTAAATTGGGAAACGGTATGCAGCAGTGTGAGGAATGGAGGATTGGGGGTTAAGAATATTAAGACTTTTAATATTGCTCTTTGGGTATGTGGATGTGGAGGTATTTGGTGGATAGAGGATCTTTGTGGAAGAAAGTGGTGGATAGTAAATACGGGTTAGGGGGTCATAACTGGTTTCCAAAGGAAGTGTCTTATCCTCATGGGTCGAGTGTTTGGAAGGGTATCGTGCAAGGTAGAGTCTTCTTTGAGAATCTGTTGTCTTTTGACATTGGTGGGGGCGAGAGGGTGCGGTTTTGGAAGGATAAATAGTGTGAAGAGTTTACCTTGCAACAAGAATTTCCTAATCTGTTCAATATTGCTGTCAATCAAGATGAGATGGTGAATTCAGTCGTGGTGGTAATGGAAGGGAGAGATGTTTGGAGACCTATGTATCGTAGAAATTTACATGACTGGGAGATTGGAGAGACATCTCTAGGCTATTCGAGAAGCTTTATAAGGTTAAGAGGATGGGTTTGGGTGAGGATAGAGTGGAGAGGGAGGGATCTAGATCAAAGACCTTCTTGGTGAAGTCTCTATACTCTTGCTTAAGGAAGGAGGACAAAGGTCTATTTCCTTGGAAGGCAATTTGGAGGACAAAAGCTCCTCGAACAGTGGCTTTTTTGCTTGGGAAGCGGCTCGGCAGTATTATTAACGGGGAAAATTTGAAAGCTCGAGGATGGATATATGTCAACCGGTGCTTCATGTGCAAAGAGGAGGAAGAAACTATCAATCACTTGCTTCTTCACTGTCCAGTTGTTAGGGAGCTGTGGAATTCCTTCTTCCTCCATGTAGGTCTGCAGTGGGTTATGCCCAGATCAGTTGATCAGCTAGCTTCTTAGTGGGTGGGAATTCTTCAACAGAAAAAGGAAAGAGAATAAATGGGGATCTATTCCTTTGGCTATTTGGTGGAATGTTTGGAAAGAGAGGAATAGAAGAATTTTTGAAAACGAAGCGACTGATGTAGCCCGGATTAAGACGGAGATGAATCAGTCCTTACAGTTCTGGAACGAAGACACCGACCCGGTAGAAGGGGATCTTTTGGTTAATATTACGGAGAGTGTATAGTTTTTCGGTTTTGTGTACTCCCTGTGTACATGGCTGCACCTCCTTTTAGGCGTTTTTCTAATACAATTATTACTTATCAAAAAAAAGTACAGAGCATATGACACTGAATGTGGGCGCAGGAAAGGAACTCAACGTGAAAGGTAAAAAGAAGTATATGTAACTTGGAAAACCTTATCACTAGAATAACTTGTGCCGCAGCTTACGATATCACAAATGTAACTTTCTATAGTGGGCATGATATTTACAAGATATTACATGTCCCAGAGGTTTCTTATTGACAATAAACTGAGAAACATTAAGTCTTCAAACAAACAAACAAAACAAAAACTGATAGCCATTAGGTAACCATGAGGTTGCCTCATATGTCCTTGCTCGATTAACAGCATACCTATCTCGGCATGCAAGGTAAACCCAAAGCGAAAGCAGTTATTCAGTGCCAATAAATGTGGGTTGTATTGGTGAAAGGAGACTTAAAAATCTTAAGGGGTAGGATTACTCTAATCAAGGCTTGTCCTTCTGGTATTACAACTTCTTTTTCATATTTATTGGGTTTCTTTGGGCGGAGTGCACAACTTTGAGAAGACCCAGGAATGATTGTGGGAAAGGTCCAGTGAGGAGGAGAAGTCCATGAATGGTGAGAACGAGGAGGTCGGGAGGCGACGAGAGTTCGGAAGACTTGGCCGATGGAGGCGCAGAGATTGTTGGGTCAGTTTTGAGCAGAGAGACGGAGGTCGAGTTTGAGCCAGAAGTTTCGCTTCAGATAAAGGGGACGGAGGTACGGATAACTCATTCTGGTGTGGAACAAACCCATAACGACAGCCCAGCAGTGTACTTCAGTAGTAGACAGTACAGGTCGGTTTCAGCAGGGTGGAGCTCAATTAGGTAGGTTTTTTGGGGCCTTAGTTGGTGGAAACGATGTCGAAGTCCCTTGTGAAGCAGTTCCAATTAGTGTGATCAGTCCCTGTCAATATGAAGAAGAAACAATTCCGATTGATTCAGAGGAGGAGGAGGATATTTCGATTTGGGCAAAGAGAAGGGCGGATAAATTTGGTAAGTTTTTTGGGATCCCCTGTGCCAGTTTCGAAGATAAAATTTTAGATTTATTGTTGGATATTGAGAAGAATTGGAGGTCTCCAGAGGCAAGTAGTATTAAAAAAAGTTGCAAATCAAGAGATAAAGGCAAAAGAGAGCTGAAAAATCTGTGTAGTTTGAACTATGAGCAGTTAAGGGGGAAAGTGGGGGATGATGGGTGGGGGAAAAAATTTGTTTGATAATGCATCTACGGATTTTATCTTGGAATGTGCGGGGTATCAATGATGTGGATAAACGCTGTATTATTAAGGCTGCTTTCAGGAGGTGGAAGCCTCATGTTATTTGCCTGGTAGAAACTAAATTGGACAAGGTAGACAGGAAAGTGATCTCCAGCTTATGGGGGAGTAGGTGGTCAGGGAGTGTTTAGAATCGGTGGGGGTGACGGGGAGGGTTATAGTTATGTGGGATCGCAGGTTTATTTCAAGGTTGGATTCTATTGTGGGCTCTTCCTCTGTTTCATGCCTACTAAAGATGGAAGAAAATGATAGATTGTGGGTTTTCTCGAGTCTTTATGGTCTGTGTGGAGCGGTGGATAGGAGAGTCTTGTGGGAGGAACTCAAATCTGTTAAGCGCAAGTGGTATGCTCCTTGGTGTATAGGTGGTGACCTCAATGTGGTTCGTTTCCCGCATGAACGGTCTGGTTCCCGAGTCTATACTCGAGCTGTGTTGGAGTTTAATGATTTTATTAATGAAGGGGAATTGGTAGATTTAGCTTTGTCAGGAGGAGATTTTACTTGGTTTAGAGATGGAAATAGCTTGCAATTTTCTCACATAGACTGGTTCCTTGTATCTGGTGATTGGGAGGAGCACTTTTCCGGAGCAGTTCAGTCTTGTTTGCCTAGAATGATTTCTGATCATGTTCCTTTACGTCTTGAGTGTGGGGGATTTATGAAAGGGAAAGTCCCGTTTAAATTTGAGAATATGTGGCTGAAGGCCCCGGGGTTTGCGGATTGGGTTAAAGAAAAACGGTCTTCATATTTAGTTGTAGGAGACCCTAGCTTTATATTGGCCAGGAAGCTTAAATTGCTTAAAGAGGATTTGAAAGTGTAGAATAAAGAAGTCTTTGACAAGGTCGGCGTTAGGATTAACTCTACAATGGAGAGGATCTTGGATGGGTTAGTAGGGGTTCGAACTTTGAGCAAGGAAGAAGAGTTGTTTCGATTGAATTTGCAAAGGGAACTAGATCATTTGCTGCGTTGCGAAGAGATTGCTGGAAGCAAAAATCTAGAATTCAATGGCTCAAAGAAGGGGATAGAAATACTAGATTCTTTCATAGAATGACTAGTGCTCACAAGTCTTCAAATCAGATTAGGGAATTATGTGGGTTTCTATAATCGGCTATTTTCTGAAACGGGGGAGTGGCGGCCTTCGTTCAACAGCACCTCTTTTCCTTGCCTTGGTGATGATGACAGCAATATTCTGGAGCCTTTTTCCGAAGAGGAGGTTGTGGCAGCCCTTCGTGGTTTAAGGGGTGATAAAGCATCGGGTCCTGATGGTTTTTCTTTGGCCTTCTTACAGCATTGCTGGGAGATTATCAAGGAGGATTTGATGAGGGTGTTTCACTGTTTTCATGAGAACTTGTGCTTTGAGAGAAGCCTGAATGCTACTTTCATTACTTTAATTCCAAAGAAGAAAGGGGCGAAGGATTTGAGTGATTTCAGACCTACCAGTTTAGTGGGTGGAGTTTACAAATTAATTGCCAAGGTGCTATCTTTGCGATTAAGGAAGGTGCTGAGCAAACTTATCTGAGTGAATGAGCATGCTTTTGTGGGGGATCGTCAAATAGTGGAAGCATTTTTATTTATTTATAGAAAATGAGGTTGTGGAGGCTAGGCTTAAAAGTGGAGATCCGGGTTTGATATGTAAGTTAGACATTGTGAAGAATTATGATCATGTCAACCGGGATTTTCTTTTGTACGTACTGGAGAGGATGGGGTTCAGTCTTAAGTGGCGGAAGTGGATCTTCTTTTGTATCTCGACCGTTTGATTTTCGGTGTCGGTGAATGGTGAGCCTGCCGGCTTTTTTTGCTAGTTCGAGGGGGTTGAGGCAAGGAGATCATCTCTCTCCATTTCTATTTATCATTGTGATGGCCTTGAGTAAGATGTTGGATAGGGCTGTGGTGAGGCTTTTTGAATGGGTTCAGTGCGGATAGCCCCCCATTTTTCTTTGCAGATGACACGCTTGTATTTTGTGGGGCTAACGCTGATAGTTAGGTTATCTTCGTCTCGTGCTGTTATTCTTTCAAGCGGTTTCGGGCTTGAGAATCAATATCGCAAAGATCGAGATTATTCCGATTGGAGTGGTGGCTAATTTACTTCCCTTGGCCAATTTTTTTGGTTGCAAGGTTGGGAGTCTTCCGACTGTGTATCTTGGTTTGCCTTTAGGAGCCAAACATAAAAGTAAAGAGATGTGGATCTCGGTCATCCAGAGGTTCGAGCGGAGATTGGCAGGCGGAAAAAACAGTTTTTTTCAAAGGGGGGGAAGGCTAACTCTAGTAAAAAACACTCTCTAGTCTTCCAACATACTTTCTTTCTCTTTTTGTTCTTCCCGTTTCGGTTCGGAGCAAACTTGAAAAATTGGAGAGATTTTCTGTGGGATGGGTTCACGGAGGTGCGAAAGTTTCATTTGGTTAGGTGGGAGAAGGTTTGTGATAGCGTGAAAAATGGAGACTTGGGTATCAAAAATCTAAAGTTTTTTAATTTGGCTCTTTTTGAGAAGTGGCTTTGGAGATTCGTGGTGGATAGGAATGCTTGGTGGAGGAAAGTGGTGGTGAGCTTGTATGGCGCGGGTGAGCATCTGTCGTTTTCGAAGGATGTGTCTTCTTGTTATGGGGTGGGGATTTGGAAAGGTGTTAAGAAGGGTTGGGCTCAGTTTGAGAGACATATCTCTTTTGAGGTTGGTAATGGGTCCAAAGTTAGATTCTGGAAGGATAAATGGTGTGATGACCTGGAGTTATGGAGATCCTTTCCAGCTTTGTTTAATTTAGGTAGTGAGAAAGATTGCTTAGTTAATTCGATTTTGCATATTGAGGATGGGAAAGTTTCTTGGAATCCCTATTTCGGAGAGACCTTCAAGATTGGGAGATGGACTCTTGCGTTCAGTTTTTTGCCAAGCTATATTCTTAATCGGTGGGTCAGCGGGAGGATAGGGCGGTGTGGGTAGGCTCGAAGAGGACTTTTTCTGTTAGATCCTACTATAGTATTCTTTCTAATAGAGAAAGGATTGTGTTCCCTTGGAGAAGTATTTGGAGAGTGAAAGCTCTGAGTAGAGTTTTTTTTTCTCATGGGAAGCTGCTAGAGAAGCCATCCTTCCAGGTGATAAGGAAGTGATGAAAGTGTGAACCATTGTTGCATGTGCAAAGGAAGTGATGAAAGTGTGAACCACTTGTTGCTGCACTGCCTGATTGCGACTATGCCTTGGAATTCAATGCTTATGCTTAGTATGTTCTCTGATTATATGGAGGGAAAGGAATAGAAGGGTGTTTGAGGATGAGGAGAGGACGGTGGACAAGTTGAAGGATGAGTTGCTTCGTACCCTGTTCTTTTGGGGGCCGAGGATACTAATACTTCCAATATTCATAACATTTCATGTATCGATTTTGTTAATAGTTTTTCTATAGATTAGTCCGATTGTGTATGCTTATAGTTGTTTAAAGACGCGTCTCCTGTTTAGACGCTTTGGTATATAATACTTTACTTATCAAAAAAAATGAATGGTGAGAAGAAGAAGGATCACTTTATGATATGGGCTACTGTGTGTAAGCATATGGAAATCAAAGAGTATTTCCTTGAGGCTAAATGGTTATGGCCTTCCCGACTTTTATTTTTTTTAGATTAAATAAGAACACATTAGATCAAGCAAAAGAAGATACAATACAGTGAACAAGCCATCCGTCGAAATAAATATGATATGGGCTACTGTGTGTAAACATATGGAAATCAAAGAGTATTTACCTTGTGGCTAAATGGTTATGGCCTTCCCCATTTTTATTTATTTTTAGATAAAATAAGAATACATTAGATCAAGCAAAAGAAGATACAAAACAGTGAACAAGCCATCCGCCAAAATAAATACAAAAGAGAAAAGAAGAAGACAGGAGAAAGCTAAGAACCGCCCTCCAATCTCTCGCGAGATCAGAAATAGACACTCCTCGAAAGGCATTGAAAGCTGAAGCCCACAGACAAGCATAAGAGAAAATCCGCCCGCAGAATAGAGAAAGAAAGTGCCTTTTTTCTGATTTCTCCAAAGATACAAGAATTCCTCACTCTATATACCCCATAACATACCGAACACTGCACACACCCAAAGAATCTGTGCATCCTTGCTCCTCCTAAATCCCAAATATTGAACCAAAAACAGAGCCTCCACCGAATTGGGACAAACCCACTCCTCACCTTGAATCTCAAAACAGAACACCATGATTTCCAAGCAATTGGGCAAAAAAAAAAAAATGCTCATGGGTCTCATTGTGCCCCCTACACATGACACAAATACCAGGACATATGTCTTTATTTATTTTTTTGATAAGGATATATATAAAAACAACGCCAAAAAGGAGGCGCTGCCATGTACACACAACGTATACAAAACCGCTCTACACAAGACTGATACTATTAACAAAGTCCACCAAAGAATGATTTAAGAAATCTGCCTTGCCAGCCTCATAACACCAGTGAAAGAGATAGCGCAACAGCTGATCCTTTAATTGGTCCATCGTCCTTTCAACATTATAAAAAGCCCTACTATTCCTCTCGCCCCAAACAGTCCACCATAAACCGAGAGGGACTGCCTCCCAAACGGAATTTCTCCTCCTGCAATTATATAAAGGCCAACACAAGAGAAACTCCTTCACGGATCTAGGCATCACCCACTGAATATTGAACAATGTGAACACCAAGTTCCAGAGATTCGTCGCAACTTTACAGTGTAGAAGAAGATGATTCGTGCTCTCCCTGCTCTCTCTACACATATAGCACCAATTGACATAGATCTTGCCCTTCCGCCTAAGATTATCTCCAGTAAGAATGGCCTCAAGACAGGCCTCCCACGCAAAAAACTTCACTCAGACAGGCAAGAGACTTCCAAATAGACTTCCAAGGGAAGAGAGGAACCCTATTCCCTGCGATCATCGAATAATAAGACTTAATAGAAAAGGCTTTATCTTTTGAAGAACCCCACACAGCCCTGTCATCTCTGCTGTTATCTACTTGGAGGGAATATAAACGAGCTAAAAATAACATACTAGATTCCAACCCGTTAAGCATGAATGACCAGGCAAACACGTTAAACTTATACTGAACCTTGGACTTCCAAATGAGCGCAGAATACAGGAAAGACACTACGAATCCAAGATGTGGATAAGATTATAATGAAATAGGTCTTCCCCATTAGAATCGCAAATCGTCTGGCCCAAAGTTTTCAGGATTGAATTTGGCATGAAATAGGAATGGCTGGGATATGAGTGAGATGCAGGTATCAGAAATTCATTAAAATCACAGACATGAGTTTGGACTTGTCTATTCCTCACAGTCGATTCAAGGTTTGGGATAGGTATCGAATTTGTTTTCTAGTATGGGCATGTTCCTTTCTTCTCTATATCCAGGCCTTTCTTCTCGTCAACTCTTCACAATGCCCCTGTTTCTAGTTTTATCATTAGCTGCAAAGGAACGCCTTAAGTTTCCTAAGATCACTAGTATTATTATTCAGTTTAACAGGATAAGGGACCACACAAAAGCTTAACTGTCTGGAGAAATTTTCTCGGCCCAAATGAATTTTAGAGAAAGTAGAGCCAGTAGGAGTGTGGGATCGTGGGATCGAGACAGAACCATCTGGAGAACGAGAAGAAAGTGAACCGAACCATTCATCCTTAGAAGACATTCCCATTTATAACCCAATCCTCCCATGTAACATCTCAATGATACACAAACTGCCATGAGCAACTCTAGCAATGACTTTTGTAATGTCTTCCTACCTATTAAGTATTTACCAAGTTTCAATAACTAATGTAATCCTTTCACTACCCCCCCACCATGGCTTTATTACTGTAGAAAGGAGCTTGAAAAGTTTGCCATATGACTGTAACAATAGTAGCATTACTCAAAGAGAAAGCAAGTAATATTTTCCCATATTTAGAAAACCTTGAGAATTATTTAAAAACAAACAAAGGAATATTTTACCACTAGGTGCAGCATACGAGAGTTGTATTTTATGTACCTTGGATACAGCTAAGATCAGACAATGCTATATATTTATATATATTTGGTGATCGAGAAAAAGTGGCTTGAGTTTCACCCATGTAACAACTTGAGCTATTTTTTTTATAGGTAAGCAACTTGAGCTATTAAGATACTTGGTCATGTACATATTACATTGCCATTGTGAATTCTAGTCTAACTGCCGTCCCCTATGAAGGGGGATCATGCCAGTATGCCATCCCCTAGTCTTGATACCTGTTACCACTTACCACTCTTTTATTTTCACTAATAAAGAATTCTGGCATGTCTCAGTCGCACCAAAGGTTGGAGCAAAGTGAAAATAGGAACAGAAGAAATCACAACCACCCACTCTGCTAAGTAAGGTAAAGGTAAGTATTTTCTCCCTAGCTACGCCAACAACACTTGTACTAATCAGGTAATAAAGCTCCTACATCCAGTTCGTTGTGTCCAGATGGAAAAGTTAACTTCAAAGGGATGGACGCTGAACTCGCGTCTCACTTTTTGGAAATACTAATTCAGCTGAGTGTGATGTTGCATCAGTTGCTAATGTAACCAGGTCCTATTTTCAAATGTTCTGAAGGCCCCATATACCCATTACTTCTGATAAGGACATCAATTTAACCAATGCCAGGGCACACATTAAGATGGACTGAAGCGAGAAGTCATAAAAAGGTAACATATAAAACTCATTCACCTTAAAAGGATAATGACAAGTTCAAAACTAACTCTCTATCCCAACATCATTATTTTGTTTGTTCACCTTTTCCGAATCTAAAAATATCCCAATCAATTATCAGGTCAAGCGTTACTACCAAACACAGAAATCTGTGCAAATCTAGATGCCTTGACAGAATCTGATACTAGCCACATTCAATTATAATTCACCTATCAACTGTTATTTATCTCCAGAGAGAGAGCTAAGAAACTATAATCAAAATTATATGCTTGAAAACAAGAGACAGTCCTTATCCTATTCAGAAGCACACTAATGCAATTTTACTATAATATCCATCGCCACACATATCATCAATTGCTTCCATTTATTCTAGCTGGTACTGAAGCAGTTAATACTTAAAAGATAACAAACAACATTTTCAAATAAGCATTACGTTTGAGTAGATTTATCTATGTAACTAATATGCTATGCATTCAGAAAGGGAATCTCTGTAATAGTTTATGAAAGTTACCAAGTTCAGTAAAACTAGGCTCTATTTTTGCCTGCTGTAGCAGCGTATTGACAACTTCTTTCTCGCTCATGTAAAGCTGAAGACACCTTTCTATAAGATTTTGCACCTATAAACAGATCCAACATTAAGAAAACTGATTACAAATTACAGTCGAAATACTTCAAAATACAAGGTACCAAAGCACAATAACAAAGAAACTACAAAACACATACTCCCTCCATCCCTAAATAATCGTCCTAGTTGACCCAGCGCACAGTTTAAGAAAAAATAATTGACTTGATTATTTATATTGGTTTAATGTGCAGTTTCCTTTAAAGCCCATATGTATGTGGCCCATAATTAAAGTAGGGTGAAAAAGTAAGGGTAAAGTGGTAAAAGTGATGTTCTAAAAAGGTAAGTTTCAAACTGGACAATTATTTTGGGACGGACGAAAAAGGAAAGGAGGACGACAATTTAGGGACGGAGGGAGTATTAGAAAGGATGGGTTGACTAGTCATGGTTGCTCTTATTAAGAACTACTAAACTCTATTAGTTTATATTTCAGTTCAAGCAACAGAATGATGTATTTGAAAACCTGTCTTCCAGATAGAAGGAAATTGCTCGAATGGGTTGTTCTTAGTCTTACTTCTCTATTATTGTTGTTTATTTCATCAATGATAATGGACCTCTTCTCAACCTTGTTCATGTTAATCATCTCTATCAATATTTCCACTTCTACCGACCCCAATGGGTGGGAGAGATGGCAAGGGTACTCAGGTAGACCTTGAGGTCCTTGGTTCCAATCCCCATACCAAGGGGCCACACTTACCTATAAAAAGAAATTCCTCTTCTATCACAAAGAAAAGGCCAAAAAAAATAAAAAGTACCCAATTTTCGGTCAATTTCAAATGTAGTTAAAAACAAAACAAAAAATATTTTGTTCATTGATTTGGTTAACATTGTATAATGTCCTCACAACATGGACCAAACAGTTGAGTTTTTGACAGAAGTTAGTCACATGAAGTCACGTGACTAATGGGGGTTACCTTCTGCTGCTTGCTGAGGGGAGGATGAGTCACCTTGGTTGTTAAAGACTCACATGTGCGTTAAGGGCTGAAATTTACCGCCCTAATGACTCATGCTCCCACGTCAATAGTGGCCAAGCCGAAGGTAACCAGCGTTAGTCACATGACTAACTTCCGTCAAAAACATAACAATTCAATCCATGTTGTGATGACATTTCAAAAGATTTACCACATCAATGACCAAAATCGAAGTTTTCTTGAAGGAGTGACTACATTTAAAATTAGCCAAAAGTTGCATGACCACTTTATTATTTTGGCCCAAAGAAAATCACTCTTTAACTTTTTTCCCCCTAAGTTAGCATTATCTGCAATAACGAGGTCCTATATATCACTGTTAGAACATTGATATGCCAACCAGATTCAGGGAATGGCATCAGAGTTTTACAAGTCAATAATAGCATCAGACTTTTCAACTCAAGAAAGCATCAAATTTCACAGTACATGAAATGGCATCAGTATTGCAGTAATTAATTCCTCAAAAAAATAGTCATTTATAAGTTACTTGCAGTACTCCACAAGTTTTACAAAGAAAGGAACTCCTTGATCTTTTCAAGGCTTTTGGCTAGTTCAGAAAAGGGTCCCTTTTCAACAAACTAGGTATAGAAGACGAAAGGTAATATACAAACTAGGGAGTAGGGAGTGATGATTTGTAAAACGTGCGCACATTTCGTATATCTAGACTGTATATCATACATGTGCAGCTTGAACTTCCAGAAAAGACCAACTGACAGTCAGCATATAGAAATCTCATTCTCAACCTAAAATAAGAAGTTCAAAAGTTATAATTAGAGTTTAAAAAACATGTGTCTCATGCTGGAAGCAAAGTGAGACTCATGACCACTTATTTGCATCCAGTCCAACAGCCTAAACATTTTTAGTGTAAAATTTTCTACATATTCGAGGAACCTTGAGTTTTGTCATATTTCCATGACCAAATTTCAAGAATTTGGTATCAAAAAGGAAAAAAAGATCATGTAGCAAGGTGGAGTTTTGGAGTTTTTATGATAATCCGGAGTACTAGTTAGGAATTGAGTCATTTGGGAAAAGGCTCTTCCCTTGTTAGATGTTATGCAACCAGTTATGTGGTTAATTTTGTTGTTGTTTAAACTATGGGTAACTTTTAGGAATATTCTTTCTTGGACGTGTAAAGACCACATAGTGATAATATACAGACATTCTGTCTTTCGATTCAGATATAATTCCCTCCCTTTTTATCCCACTTATTCGTATTAAGAGCTACTCTGGGATGAATGTTTTTATGGCAATGCTAACGATTTAATAGCTATCTTTGAACCTCGGGAGGTTTCGGTTCATGATCCTAACTACATGTTCTTCTTTTCTATGAGATGCTCCTATCTACTATTTGGGTATAACAAGGAAGATGTACGGTCTGATCTCTGATGAAGAAACTGAAAACATTTTCTCATGCTTCATGGTTTCTCTTAGCTATATCATTTATACAGGAAGTAAATTCAAGCTTCAAGAATAATCCTTTTGTCTCTCTTTTAGTTTTCTTTCTAACTTCCATGAACTGCTGGTCTGTCTCAAGTAAAGTTCCCACCATTTCTATCAATAATGCATCTTTTTCAGTCAAAAGAAAAAAAATGTAACATTATATTTTTCAACCCTTAATTTAAAAATGCTTCATTTAAAGGACCTAGGGACCCGGTGTAACGAAGATGGTCAAAAGCGCCGCTAGAATAGAAAGAAAGTGATTATTATAAAGATTGGCAAACATCTAGGAATGCAAAAGATAATGAAAGGTACAACTGTAAAAGAAAAAGAAGTCAAGATATGTTTAATTGATGATTTTTATACTGAATTAAACGAAAAAGATAGGGTGCATAATTTATACAAACTTAGTATAATAAAGAAAAGAAGGTGGAATTTCTACTAGGTAAAATGTATTAAGAGTGAAGATTTATTGGTACTAGTAACATATCAGTAAATCAAGGAAAGATGCAAAATATATGTCAAGATGTTAAAATGAAGAGCATACTAAAAGGGTAGCATTTTAGAGGAATAAAATAGCATAGAGGAAACTAGAGATATTGATGCATGACAACCTAGCTTCATGTGACTTCGGGAGCCCGAGCTAAAGTCCAAGAGTCGTACCCAGAAGTCGAACTCAGTTGGAAAGTGTTATGGTAGATTTGGATTACTATTATTATTTATTAAGTTTCTTTATTTATTACAAAAAAATTCTTATTTCTTAATTAGTTATTTTCCTAGTCCTAGTAGTATTAGTTTAATCCTAGCCCTAGCCCTAGCATAATTAAAAAAATCTCTTAGCATATAAATACTATTGCAATGCCTCAAAATTATAGTGATTTGATTATCAATTTGAGTTGAGCTTTAAGCTATTTGTGTGTGTTTCTTTTCTCCTGCCTTCTTATTATTATTACTCTTTAACTCTTAATATTTTCTAAGGGCTTCCGCCTTTGGATATTACATATTTTTCATGTCATCATTGAGTCTGAGGTGATTTTTGCACCAACAAATGCTTTCAGATGAGAAAAAAAATCCTAATAACGCTTGGAAATGCTTGAAGATGTTGGAATGTCTTGGAAAGCAAAGTTATTAAATAAGATTACGCTATGCCACATAATACCTAATGACCCCAAGGGGCGGGAGAGATGGCAAGGGCACTCAGGTCAAGACCTTGAGGTCCTTGGTTCCAATCCCCATACTAACAAGGGGTATCAAAAAAAATTACCTAATGAGGGTAGAAAGAGTATTATACTATCAGTGTAGAAAAATAAAGGGTACTAGTGTGATACAAAATTAACGATTTAATACGATAAAACTTAGGGAGAGAACCACTGAGAAGGAGAAAAGACTTGAAAGCACGGGCTGTGAGAATCTCTAGTGGTTTATGCAAAGAGGTCAAATAAGGAAGTGACTAACAGATGCAGCAAAAATAAGCAATATGGATAAATATGACAGGCTATGAAAGCACAAGCCCAAGCCCAAGCCCATGGAACGTAACAAGTTCTTTGAGTCCAACAGCAAGTGTCCTTGGTAGTTTTAGATTAGCTTTATGCACGTTATTTTACTATAACTGAATATTAAGAGTTTTTATCTAGACTGCTCCTAGTCATATTAGGAGAAGCAACAGTAAACTATAAATAAGGTTGTAAACTTCTGTTGATAAGCAGAGTTGGGTTTTAGAGATTAATGATTGTCTGCTTGGGCCTATACTTCTACCGATCCCTTGCAATGGTAGGTTTCCCCTTCTTCCGCTTTTATTCTATATTATGTTTTAGAGATTAATGCTTGTCTACTTGGGCCTATACTTCTACCGACCCCTTGCAATGGCAGGTTTCCCCTTCTTCCGCTTTCATTCTATATTATGATTCTAATCCAACCCTGTTCCCCATCATCACGGCATATACAAACGATATTATCACCGAAAAATAAAATGTTCATGAAAAGATAAAAAATCTGGACCCCAAGGGGTGGGAAAGATGGCAAGGACAGTGAGGCAAAGACCTTGAGATCCTTGGTTCCAATCTCCATACCAACACACTTACCTATCAAAAAAAAAAGATAAAAAATCTGCATATAGTTTTTATCAACAAGGATGTGATCCAATAACATAAAGAATGTATCTATAAATGTTGTTAAAACTCCAGTGAAAAAGGGTTTCCAATTATGGAAGCGACCAGGGGTGATTCATCAAGGACAGGCTTTCAACCCTTATCTTTTCACCTTAGTGATGGAGGGACTTACAAATTTCTACAGGATACATATTATAGTGTATGCTATTATTGACGGAATTAAGGAGACCAATGTTGGGTAATGATAAAGTTAAACATAGAAAGAAACATTGGAATAAGTGCGTTGGTGTGCCTTGGAAAGTTAAACATAGAAAGAAACATTAGAATATTAAGCACCAAGTCTCCCCCTAGATGGAATGTGCCTTGGTGTGTAGGGGGAGACTTTAATGCGGTTAGATTCCCTCACGAACGTTCTGGTTCTCGAATCTATTTTAGGGAAATGATGAAATTTAATGATTTTGTTAATGAGATGGAGTTGGTGGATCTTGCTTAGGTACGGGGTGATTTCACGTGGTTTAGAAATGGGGAGCGTCATCAATTTTCGAGAATTGATAGGATCTTAATTTCAGGAGATTGGGAGTGCAGCTTTCGTAGTTCTGTTCAGTCATGTCTTCTGACGCTATCATCAGATCATGCGCCTTTACTTCTTGAGTGTGATGGTAGTTCTAAAGGGAGAACGCCTTTTCGGTTTGAGAATATGTGGTTAAAAGAGCCTGGGTTTCTGGATTGGGTGAAGGCTAGATGGGACTCTTATTCGGTGGCATGTGATCCGAGTTTCAGATTAGCCAGAAAACTGAAGTTGCTCAAGGAGGATTTAAAAGTTTGGAATAGAGAGATTTTCGGAAAGGTGGAGATTAAAATCAAATCCATTTCGGATGAGATATGCATTTCTGGATGAGAAAGCAGGGGTTGGTGCATTGGATGAGGTAGAAGAATCTCTTAGGGTGCAGTTAAAACAGGAATTGAAGAGTCTTCTTATCCGCGAAGAGATCTGTTGGCGACAAAAGTCGCGGGTTCAGTGGTTAAAGGAGGGAGATAATAATACCAAGTTCTTTCATAGGATGGCAAAGATTCGTGGAGCAGCAAAAAAAATTAGGTCTGTCCAGATTGAAGGTGTGTTGTTAGAGGATGAGGCAGAGATTAGGGTTGGCATCATGAATTTTTTTAGGCGTCAGTTTGAAGACAGTGGGGGTTGGAGACCAAATTTGGATGGTGTGGTCTTTGACAGAATCAATGCTGATGACTCGGCAGCCCTGGAGCGTCCCTTTTCGATTGAGGAAGTGGCAGCAGTGCTACGTAAAATGGAGGGAGATAAAGCCCCAGGCCCCGATGGCTTTTCTATGGCTTTTTTTCAGCATTGCTGGGAGGTGATTAAAGGGGATATCATGGAGGTGTTTCAGTTCTTTCATTCTAGTATGAAATTTGAGAAAAGCCTTAATGCAGCTTTCATAGCCTTGATTCCGAAAAAGAGTGGTGCTACTGATTTGAAAGACTTTCGACCGATTAGCTTAGTTGGTGGCATTTACAAGCTGATCTCCAAAGTGCTAGCCCAAAGAATGAAAAGGATAATGGGTCATGGGTGGAATTATCTCGGTGTCGCAGCATGCTTTTGTGAAGGATAGACAGATTTTGGATGCGTCTTTTATTGCTAATGAAATCGTGGAAGACAGGTTGAAAAGCGGTGTCCCGGGGTTGTTGTGTAAGTTGGATATAGAGAAAGCTTAGATAATGTGAACTGGGACTTTTTGTTATATATGTTGGAAAGGATGGGTTTTGGTATCAAGTGGATTCAATGGATCCGATTCTGTATTTCTACGGTTCGCTTCTCTGTTTTGGTGAATGGGGAACCATCGGGATTTTTCTCTAGCTCGAGAGGCTTACGTCAAGGTGATCTTTTGTCCCCGTTTTTGTTTATCGTTGTTATGGAGGCACTTAGTAGGATGTTAGAGAGGGCAATGCTGGAAGGTCTTATTAGTGGCTTTAAGGTGGGGAGGAGAGGGGAGAGGGAGGTGTCGGTTTCCCATCTTCTTTTTGCAGATGATACTTTAGTTTTTTGTGGTGCAGATAAGGCTCAGTTGGGGTATCTTCGATTGGTGTTATTATTCTTTCAAGCAGTTTCAAGCCTACGCATTAACATTTCAAAGAGTGAAATTATTCATGTAGGGATGTGGAAAATATTGGGGATCTAGCTACATTCTTTGGTTGTAAGTCTGCTTTTCTTCCCGCCTACTACCTTGGCCTTCCCATAGGTGCTCAGTCAAAGAGCAGGGCGTTGTGGAATCTGGTGTTCGTGCGTTTCGAGCAGAGATTGGCAGGGTGGAAGCATCAACTTCTTTCCAAGGGGGGGAGATTAGTCCTAATCAAGAACACTCTTGCTAATTTACCGACCTATTTTTTATCGCTCTTTGTGATTCCTGCCACAATAAGGCAAAGATTAGAAAAGTTGGAAAGAGATTTTTTGTGGGAAGGGCAAACAGATGAGCACAAGTTTCATTTAGTGAACTGGGACAAGGTGTGCACCAGGGTTCAAGTGGGAGGTCTGAATATCAGAAAACTCAAATTATTTAATGAGGCTTTGCTGGGAAAATGGTTGTGGAGGTATCTCACAGACAACAAGTGGTGGTTTGTAAGTATGGAGAAGGGGATCATTGTTGGTTCCCTAATGAGGTCAATTCTTCTTATGGGGTGGGAGTCTGGCGAGGTATTAGGAAAGGGTGGAACTCTTTTGAAAGATTCATTGCTTTTGAGGTTGGCAATGGGGCCTCGGTGAGATTTTGGGAAGATAGATGGTGTGGGGATACTTGTTTAAGGGCGATGTTCCATAACTTATTCGAGCTTTCCACAGATAAGGATTGTAGAGTTAGCTCTATTTTGTCTACGGTGGAGGGTAAGCCTATCTGGAATCCCACGTTCAGAAGGAATTTTTATGATTGGGAGATCGAGTCAGTTGTGCAGCTTTTAGGGAGGCTTCAAGAGCAGAATACAGATAGGTTGGTGGATAAGGTGGTTTGGAAAGGTATAGGGAGCCCTCTTTTTTCAGTAAACTCGTATTATCTCAAGCTTCTCAACTGTGGTAGAACTTTTTTCCCTTGGAGAACAGTTTGGAATTCCAAAGCCCTTAAGAGAGTGGCTTTTTTCAAGTGGGAAGCGACTCACGAAGCTATCCTAACCGGGATAATTTGCGGAAACGTAACATGGTTTTTGTCAATAGGTGTTTTTGTGTAAGGCTAGTGAGGAGTGTAAATCATCTGCTCCTGCCAGTGCAGGGTCGGCCCTGAGTTTTGAGAGTCCCATGGCCAAAAAAAAAGGGGGGACCTTTATAAAAATGAATCATTTAAAGTATTGGGAAAAAGAAAAGTAGAAAGTTTATAGGAAGAATTGAACCCAAAATCTCTAACAATCTATCAAGTATATTAACCATTGAATCATCTATTCTACACTAAACTAATCAACACGTTATAACTTATATACAATTCACAGACTAAAAAAGTAACAAACTAAAAAACATGACAGCCCAGGACTCGAACCTGAAACCTCTACCATAAATCATGGACATCTTAACCATCGAGTGAAATCAATCAATTGTAAACCTTTTTGACACTATAATATATATATATATATATATATATATATATATATATACTAAATATAAGGCAGTACCCAAACATTTGGGGCCCTACAAATTAGGGGCCCATGGCGGTAGCCCCTCCCGCCACCCCAGGGCCGGCCCTAGCCAAGTGGCTATAGAGCTTTGGAATTTTGTGTTGGGATTGTTCAAGATGTCTTTGGTCATGCCGAGATCGATTATTGACCAAAATCAGAGGCTGGACTATGGGGTATAAGAATAGGAGAAGTCATATTTGGGGGACAGCTCTTTTAGGAGTGTGTTGGATTCTTTGGAAGGAAAGAAACCGTAGGGCATTTGACAACGAGGAAATGTCAGTCCCGGAATTGAAGAATTTGTTGATTCGCACCCTTCATTCATGGTATTCCAAGGCTGATCACTCTACTTCTTGTCCCAACACTTCTATTGTAGATTTTGTAAATAGTATAGACATTGGGTAATCTTTTTGGTTAGGTATACTTCTAGTGTACAATGGACGCATCACCACTTTTGATGCTTTTTATATATATTGATTTACTTATCAAAAAATAATAATAATAATAGTGTTTTAAATAAGGAAGAAAATAGAGCAAATGGAATGCAACCTCATCAACAAAAGGATAGCAAAAGGAGGAGAGTTGATCAACTTGATTATTTGAGTTAGTAATTAACACACACACACACAGATTGGCGACGATGTTAGCCATCAAGCACCCTTGAAATTTCATGTGGTCAGAGAATAGCCGTAAAGATGAATAACAAAATGTACAGAATAACTGTTAAACCTGCTTTACTTAAATGAAATGACACATAATGTTGGGCAACTATAAAGCAAAATATTCATTAAAATGATTGTAGTTGAATGTAAATGCTAAGATGGATGTGTGGTAGAACTAGAAAAGATAAATTAGAAACTAGTTAGCTAACACATTCCCTAAACAAATTGAAGTAACCCAAATGACAAGAAAACTGGAGTAAGTGGCTTAAGATGATTTCACTAACTATAAATAAGTGCACAAGTTATGTGGAGGGCTATTATCAATAAAAATGCAGATTATAGAGGCAGGGGAAGAACAAACCTAAGAAAACTAACATGCGAGAGGCGAAGATTAATGAGGATATGCTTGAGTGTGTTTTAACAGAAAAGATCGTGCATTCAGCAGCATAAAGAATTCAAGTTAGTAACCAACCCCAAGTAGTTAGGACAAAAGGCTTGACTTGATAGAGTATGAACACAACTAAATAACCCCCAAGCTGCAACCCATTATTAAATTGGAATGATGTCATCACGAGAAACACAACACAATGTAATAATGAACATCAGCATGTCCACAAGGCTTGTACTCTAAACCAGTAAGCCAAGAATCGCGTCATTTGAATGTAAGTTGAGGATCTTAGTTCAAGGTGCAGACGACCTAGGTCAAAGACCCCAAATTTGGAGTCTCTTAAATTGCTTATAAGAACCAAAATGTCGAAATATTGAGTTATTTTTTTAGAATCTCTTTCAAATTAGTTCTCATGTGATAAATTTGAACGGGAAGAGCATTGATCTTATATCCATACAATTAACGGTCAGATATTTGGCTGTTTTTTTTTTATTTAAAAAAAGAGTTCAATAGCATGGAAAACTAAGAGACGGAAGTTCATTACAAATGACTTCACCAGTGGTAGTTTTCTCAGGTGCTTTTAGTTGTTCCGTGAAAATATAGAGATAAGAAACCATGCAACAGTCTAAAATTGTATCCCCTAAAATTGCACATCAGAAATTTGTATTAGCTCGATGGGAGTGTCCCTTGAATCACTACTTATATAACTCACTTTCAAATTTGTCCTTCATATTTTTCACAACCTGCATGTTATGACATTTGATGATAACTGCTTTTCTTTAATTTCAACAAAGTCACAGAATCAAAACCAGCTAACAAACAAATGGACATTAACAACAAAATCCATCTCCAAGGCTTACCAGCTGTAAATCTTTAGTGGAGACCTTTCTGACATCTCCAGTAGCCATTTTCCTGGTTCCAATAGACGCAATTCTTTCAAAAGAAATTAAAGGTAATGACCACTCGACTTGGTAAACCAATTCTTGATTCCAGCTTCAGCTCAGAGACTTTGTGGAAAAGTATATCACCTGATGGAAAATATCATTGGAGCGAGTTAATAAATCAAAAAGTCTCACAAGATGATTTCATAAAATTTCCGAATAAATAGTTAATCAGACTTAACACTAAACAAATGAACAACAAAGAAATCTAGAACAAACACTCTGTAAAGCATGGGAGGTAAAGCTCCTAGGTCTCTAACCAGAGCCATTTTTTCATAGAAACATAGTGGGGCTGATGATTTCACTAAAAAACAAGGTCCGTCAGAAATAAATGTTTTCAGTCAATTTTTCAAAAGCAAAAAAATATCAAATTTCAATAAAAAAACACACACATACAACTAGGGGTGGCAATTGGGTATATTAATTGGGCTTGGGTAACACCCAAACCAATCCATTAATATTTAATGGGTAATTATGGGTATTACCCAAAAGTACTACCCATTAATCTTAATGGGTAATTTGGGGTACACCCAAAACTTAGCCACACCCAATAATACCCATTACCCAGTTGATATACACATTAACTTCTACATTAAGTATTCTTTAAACATCTCCTCTTTTTATTAGAAAAAAAAAATTTGTTTTTCTTTATCGTTGTTTACACCCTTAATAAATACTACTCCATTTGTCCTAAAATGAGACCCCATTTTTTAAATATTATGGAACAGAAATAGGAAAAGAGATTGGTAAATTTCTCCATCTTGCATTAAGAGGTTTTTGTGGGCTTCTTCCAAACATTATCTATTATTGGGTAACTTATTAATTGTTGGATAAAACCTCAACCCGTTAAAGTATTGGGTACTTACTGGGGGTATGCATTTGAACCCATTACAATATTGGGTACTTAAATGGTAATTCAATAAGTTATTTTTAATGGAAAAAATGGATGGGTTGGTGGACTGGGTAAAAAATTTGCCACCTTTACACACCACAACAGTACACAAGAGAGGGAGAGAGACAAAAAAGGTACCAAGTGATCAATTCTCCAAAACCATATACTTAGCCCTAGGGATTTAAGCATTCCAAATACAACACAGATGACAGAATAAGAACTTAATTTACCAACGCCCAGAACAAAAACAACAGCGATCAAAACAAAATTGACTATCACCTTCAATCAAAAAAATCAAAAAAAAAAAAAAACCGTGGTTTTTTCGCAAGATAAACAAACTAGAAAGGCCTACAGCTTCTCATGCATGCCTTCAATCAATACAATCAACATAAAGTTTATATATATTAACGAACAACACACACTCAATCACATATATGTATGCAAATTCAATCAAATTTGCGGTTGGAATTACGGATATATGCAAACATGAAATTGAATTAGGCTTGACCTAATTGATTAGTACCTGAATTTGATCCAGAGACAACCCCTCTGCGTGATTTCTTCGCAACTGTGTGTATCACTGTGTGAGAGAGAATCCTAGAGAGAGAGAAATGGAGAAGATGCCAACTGGTAGCCTTTTTGGTTCCGCTTTCGAGTGTATCCAGGAGGGAGTATAAAACGGAATGCTTCTTAAAACGGGATGACGTGTCATGTGGGCCCACATTATTGTTTTGTTTTATAAAGTGGATCCCACCAACCCACCCAAGAAGGGATATAACAATTTTATCTATCTCATGTACTCCATTTAATGGATAGAGTACAACTATTATTAATGAGTTTAATTACATAATACAGTAAATTTCTTTACAATTAATTTTAAAGAGATAGGTTAACATATATATTATAAAACAGCTAGGTAATTAATTGACTGTGGTTATTCAGAGGTTGATATTAAATTATCTTAAAAAATTTAACGGCTGAGATTCATCCCCACATTCATATGTATGAGTAGTTATCCATTTTTAACTCCCTATTTTTTTTCTCTCCCTATTACAAACCTCCTACAATTAATATTATGAGCAGTCACTCATTTTTCTTTTTCATATGTTTTATCTTCACATTATAAAGTTATGATTATGATTAATCTTCTGAACAGTCTCCTCTTATAAAATATCAATCCCTCAACTCTCACTTAAAGCAATGTACCCATCAACTGTAATTTTTTTTTTAAATCGCACCTTCTATTTATGGACTATCATTTCAATTAACGAAATCAGATATACTAGCACCGTGTCATAGGCACGAGCATGAAGATCTAGTATTTTTATATTACTCCTTTCGTTCATAAATAATTGTCTTATTTGACTGAACAGATTAAAAAAAAATTAATTGATCATATTATACTACATCTGTCCTAAAATAAATGATGTTTTAGTAATTTAAACAAAGATTAAGAAACTTTATAAAAAGACTGATCTATCCTTGTTTAAATACAATTACTGTTGTTGAGTTGCGTTATTATTTTTCTACTTCCTCTTAACAACTCTTTTTAACTTATCCTACTTTTTTTTCAAAATTTGAACAACACATTTTTTATTGGAGAGTAATTAATAAAGAGAATTTTGGTAAATTTTGAACAATTTTTTTCTTAAAATCCTATAACATCGTTTATTTTTGGACAATTTTTTCTAAAACATCATTTATTTTGAGATGGTGGTAGTAGATATTAATTGGTATAATATGTAATTCACTTTAAAACCATGTGAAAGTAGGACCCTTATTAAAGTATGTTTAAAAAGTAAGGGTAAAATGGTAAATGTGTTTTTCTTAAATGAAAAGATTATAAACAAGACATTATTTTTTTGAATGGACGAAAAAGAAAAATATGACAATTATTTAGGAACCGATAGAATATATAATAAGAGCTCACGTACACAGTACATCTCAGTTCAACGTTTTTGAGTTAAACAACGTGTTTTTCAAATGCAAATTTGGCGTTTATTTGTAGATTTTTTTTAATCTTAATCCACGTAATTGCTAGTATTTTTAAAGTACTACAAATTACTCTCTCCGTCCCAAAATTCTCGTATGGGTTGACTTGACGCACAGTTTAAAAAATATATATTTGACTGAATTATTAATATTTGAATAATGTATGATTTTCTTTAAAACATATGAATATGTGACACAAAATTAAAGTAAGAAGAAAACGTGAGGGTAAAATGGTAAAAGCGATGTCTTAAAAATGAAACTTTCAAATAAAATAATTATTTTGGGACGAATAAAAAATAAAATCAAGATAATAATTTTAGGATGAAAAGAGTACGTGTTTTGTATTTTTAAATAATATATCTACATCAAATTTTCATATGAAAAAACAATCCGCTTGACTAAAAAAGTCAAACAAACAATTATTTATATATGGATAGAGGGAGGGAGGGAGAGAGGGAGTTGTAAATTTTGTCTCATTATGTAAATGGAGTAGTCATTACTACAACACACAATATAAATAGTTTGTTAACATTTATTATAAGAGCTTAGATATACATCATTTGTTTTCGATAAATAGTCCATTATACTATTTTGTGATATTTCACTTTAAAATTATATTTTTAAAATATTTTTAAAAAATTATGTTTATCATCTTCATAACATTTAACTTTATCCTTTATATTTAATATTAACATATATGTGTGGGTCTTTTGCAAGACCATTTCAAATATCATAATTCGTAAAACGGAGTCTCACTCTCTCACAACTAAACCCACCAAAACATGATGGGTCGAGGGTCTGTCATATAGAAAATAGGAGAAATTGTTGGGTAGTACACTTTCTCAAACATTTATTCATTTCACTCTCACGTTTTTTTTTCAACCGCAAAAGGTCATTTTCGAAATAAATATTCTTATAATATCTCAATTCAAAAAACACTATAAATTTGTTCTTCTTCTCGTTTTAAATTTTCTTCTCCATCGTCGTTGAATTCATTTGCCCGAAGACGCAACAAAAGTATGAAGAGGAAAAAGCGTTGGGAGTTTGGTGGTGAAGATGAATGGTGGTTACTACATAATTGTTTCTTCATTAGCCTAACTTTTCACTCTTTTACTTATTCATATCATGTTGTTGGTATTGGTGTTAGGTGTTGTTTTTTTTTTTTTTTAATTTCTTCTTCACAATGTGTTTGTTGGATTCAAAATAAATTTATTTTTATGTTGTGTGTTGTTATGCATGCAAACTCTTCGATGAAATGTTTTTTTTTCGTTGTTTGACACCTTTTAGAATTTGAATACATCAAATTTGAATCACAATGCATTATTTGTAAATCATGATGTAAAAGAACGCAATGCCACGGAATCTCAATATGGGATGATGTTACTGTCAATGTTGCAGTGAATGTTGCAACAATGGCAGTAACAATGTGAACTGAAAGTGTGTAATGCAATTTGCAGCGGAAGTTTTGTTTTGAGATTTGAAATTTAACACACTTAGTAAGACAGAAAATCACGAAAAACAATCTACAAGAATCAATCTTGTAGATCAAGCCTCAAGGCAACAAATTGTATTAAACTCAACAACTTTTTTTAACACTAAACAGTTAACACGAAAATTCTCACAAGATATAGAATCTTGGAGAATCACAAAACCCACATAAACACAAAACCAAACGTGGGAAGAAAAGAAACAAATACAGCTTCCAAAACAGCGAACAAGAAGGAAGCACACAAATCAGAAACTTCAGGAAGAACAAAGCTGTCTTCACAGAAGTTTCAAAAACAGCAGCAACAGGTATGAAGTTTTATCACAGCAGAAAGGTCTCTGTATATGGGCTGGTCGATCTCTCTTCTCTAATTCAGCATACACAAAAACAACAGGATCAACACACAGCACTTCAAACCAATGTCTTCTATATGCTCTCAATTCTCTGTGTGTCTCCTCAAGCTCGGCTTCTATCTCCTATATATATACGGTGCAACAACTTCGTCCAAGACTCCAAAGGATTCTGCAATAGACACGGCAAGACAAGAAACCTACTAGGAAAGAGATTTAGTCAAAACAAACAAGATTACCTTTCCTAATTTGATAACATTAATAACTAAACACTTATGCAAGGATTTTGTTACTAAAAAATATCACCTTCCTCTAATAAAGAATCCTACCAAAATCCTAACACAAAGATACCAAATTAAATCCTATTTTGACCAAGAGAGTGAGGACAAGATAAATTAGGCAATGCCTAAAATACCCTTACAATCACCCCCTTTGTCCGAGCATTCTTGGTCAAATTCACAAGACCTGCAAGAAGAGCTTGAAGAGATATATAATCAACTATCATCAGTCATCATCAACAACAAATTACATGAACCTCAAAATATGTTTATCCTAATTATTACAGACCAAATAAAGAGTATGTTTATCCAACCATCATCATTAGTTTCATGCACAACAAAGAACCACAAAAATCATTCGGCTGTAGGTACATCATTACGAGCATCTTGACAAGATCACCACCACTCGGCATCACCAAGACCCGGCATTTGTTGTCTCACGGCTCCGGCTCTTGTTGCGGCTTCACCCCTATTTGACGAGAATGTTGCTCGGCCGGGAGGTATCTTAGCTTGACCAAAGTCGTAAGAAAAACCTGATGAGCAGCAAGATGTGAAAGCTGGTCCTGTATCATCCGTAGTTGCTTTTGGATGAAGACAATCGACATAGGTCCTGTAGGAGGGGCAAACAGAGTGGATGTGGCACTGGATGTTGCACTGAATGTTGCAACATTCGGAGGAACAACAACAGGAACTGGAGTAGATGTAATAGGATCAGGAATTATAGGATCAGGAAGAGGTGCATCTGGAGTTGATTGAAGAGGCAAATTGATAAGCCGATCCCCTTTTAAAAGTTTGGAAGAAAAGTGAAGAGCCTCAAGAACAGGAGATAAACGAGTGGAGGAGGGAGGTTTATACCCCTGAGCGAGAAGAAGACGGTACACGAGAGAGGGAAAAATAAGTGACCTTTTATCACCACCTGTTTCAGCCATGGATGCAATCTTCCTAAACATATACAGTCCTAGATCAAAGGGTTTCTGAGTGCCAAGGAGATACAAGATCTTAGCATGTTCTTCAGTGATGACATTTGTGTTTTTCGATGGTGACCAATTTGCACAACAAATTTTGTGCAAAAATGCATATAGAGAAGACACTTGTGAAGTACTAACTGGAACACCCTTGGCTGGCCACACTTTAATTCTACCACCCGTAAGTTCCCAAATACACAAATTAAGGTCAACAGAAAAATCAACAATACCAGATGGAGGATAATCAAGCAAGGAATTTATGACAGTGGGTGAAAATGAAAACCAACGACCTCTCACAAAGACTTTTTCAAAACTAGACTCAACAGAATCATGAATTCTCTTCTCAAGATTAGCATAGAACTCATGAATCAGTTCACGAGGATATGGGACAGCAAGAGACAGGGTTTTCAAAAGATGGCGGTCAGAGAAATAATCAGACAACTTAAAGGTATCTAACAATGAACTAAGAACATTTCGCTCATCAATGATATTCCTAGAAATATTATACCGAGCGAAGCGATTTAGAAATAAGCGAAGAAGAGTAGGGAGTGCAGAGGTTTCTTTCTCTGGATGTTGCAACAATCGGTGCAACATTGAGTCAAACAGTCGTCTCCTTGAAGATTTCACCGGAGATTTTTCAGAGTCTTCACTCACAACTGGAGAACCTTTCGGAGTCGAATAGTTTTGATCAGAACTATCGTCGAATTCGGAAGAAAATGATGGGCTAGGCACGGTTGGTGGAGGAGCCGAGGGTGATGGTCCTGAGACAGAAGCACGAGCTTGGCGCAATCGGGTCAAATTTCTAACAACCTCTTCATCAATGGCAGACGGTCCAACCTTTGATGTTTTCCGACGAAGAGGAGGAGATTCAGTAGGGAATACTACCCTTGGGGATGGAATCGGATAATTTTCATCCTCATCAGGCTCTTGAGCAGAGAGAGGGAGGAGATCTTTGGTGATGAGTTGCTTCGTGAGTTTGGGGAATCGAACTGCGGGAGGAATGAAATCCTCATCATCTGAATCACTTGCTAGAATCACAGATTCCTTGAAGACACCAGCCTCAACTTTGTTTTTCTTCGCAGCCTGAATGTCAGCAGGGGAGGGATCATCGTAGTTCTTTGGAATGCCTCGTTGGCGTTTGGACCAGAACTAGGGTTGCCTATTGATGAAAAACCAGACAAATCTCCAGGGTTTTCCACATCTATAGCATTACCTTTCTCCCCTGGAAGAATAACAGTGAGAGGCTCAGGAATTTGTTGATACACAACAATGGCTTTCGAAAGATCATCTTCTGCCGCGAAATTGTTTCTCACTGATGGCCTTGATGTTGCAACATTCGACCTTGACAACTTAGGGCTTTTGGAAGACGAAGCCATTTATGATTACTGGGGGAAGAACTCTGAATGATTTTGACAAAATCTTTGAGAGATGAACAGAGAGGGACAAGGTCACGGAAAATTTTGATGAGATATAGAGCGAAGAAATGTGTAATGCGTTCTGTAAAAAGGTTTTTCACTAAACATGCCGCTAATTACAATTAGCCGTTGGTATTTAATGCGATGAAGCTGAGCAGAGCGCATACTTTACGGGCATTCAAAATTTAAACCACACAAGGTGACCAACTGAGGTAAGTAAGACTGAGTTCTTTGTTTGAGACATGAGAGTTAAATGAGCAATATGAGATACAATCGATTTCAAAAACACATTTTTTAAGCGATCGGATATTTTGGAATACAGAAACATACTTAACGAGTTGAGACCCCTTAAAGCATATAAGCACAGAGATATTGATGAGTTCTCATCATGAAGACCGACATTAGAGTAGACAACCACATAAAATCAAGACTTTGAGAACAATACACAGCTTTAAACAAAATGGACAGACATTAAGACGGCTGATACCATGCACCTATATGATCTAAACAGTATGTCTAAAATATGCAACACAAAAAAAAATCGAAAGAATGCATATACACACAAGTGAGATGTCTAGATCAGCGATTGCGGTTCGATGTTGCAACAATGGAAATCACATTCACCAAAAATACGTGATTTTATGTTTGAATTTTCAGTTTTTCTTTCACCAATTAACACAATTTCTCCCAAAAACATTACAGGTACTTTATTTCCCTATAAAAACACGCTTTACTTTATTTCAAGCTAAATACACCACTAGGAACCTTTCACACTATTTACCAAGGGTGGCAACTTTGCATTCGATCGACCCATGAGATTCGAAAATCCATAGTCCCAAAAGAAAGGAAGCCTGACCTTGTTCGTAGGTAGCTCTTTTCCGTTAGGTAGCTTTCACGCTTTCTCAAATCGGAGGAGTCAATTTAGTCAAGATCGACCATGCAAGTCGAAACCTCGTGGTACATTGACAAATTGCGGCATCTAAAACTTTTGAAAGGTAGCTCTTTCCTTTGTGGTTAATAGCGAGTTTTCTCTCAAACCTGACAATAGACTTGGGAGAAGGTGAAAGAAAATATCACAACATAATCACAAAGTTTTGAATGAATCTTTACACATGCTCAAGGGTACTAACGACAAGCGAGTTTGATCTAGTGTGCCCCTCAGAACATCAATGCAATATGCCTAAAATTATTATTATTATTATTATTATTATTTTTTTTTTTTTTAAATGTGGTGATTACATGGCACACGTCTGAGAAGACTTCTAAGATTGATGAATCTCTCGAACTACAGACTCTTAGTAAAGATATCGACCAAATTGTTATGCTGTACCAACATGTTGATACACACACGATGCCTTGTTCAACTAAGTCTCTAATAAAATGGTGCCTTATATCTATGTGCTTTGTTCTTTTGTGTTGAGAGCGAGTTTTTAGCTATGCTTATAGCACTTGTGTTGTCACAATACATGATTAAAATGTCACTATGCAATCCATAATCTTGAATCATTTGTTTCATCCACAAAAGTTGTGTACATGCACTACCGTGACAATATATTCGGATTCTGTTGTTGATAGAGCTCACCAATTTTGTTTCTTGCTAAACCAAGAAATCGAGTTGTTTCCAGATAAAACATCCTCGGATGTACTTCTCATGTCATCAAAGCGCCCGGCCAGTCGGCATCAGCTGACAACCCAGTTGGTTGGTATTAGCTTAGTATACCACAAACCCATGCCAAAGGTCTCACCAACATATCGAATGATTCTTTTGGCGACTTTTCGGGTGAAACCTTGGGGTTTGCTTGACCACACTACCATGACACCACTATGCATGATATGCGGACAGTGGCGAGTTAAATACAACAAACTCCTATCATACTTCTATACAAGGTAGGATCAACACTTTCGATTTTTCATCTTTATTAAGCATCGGATGTACCATGGGGTTTTTTTATGTTTTCCATTCTCAAGATCGAATTTCTTCACCAAGTTTAGAG